>JARHVA010001642.1:1385000-1585000 GCA_037957365.1 Torreya grandis
AGTGAACAGGTAAGAGGCAAGAAAAGGTTAGTCATTAATTACATTCCCTTGAATAAGTATGTGGTTCTAATACAGCATCTTATTCCATTTAAGGATGAAATTCTAAACAGACTGACTAACAGTAAGGTCTACAGCAAGTTCGACCTTAAATCTGATTTTTGGCAGATACAAGTTGCAGAGGAAGATAGATATAAAACAGCTTTCATCACACCATTTGGACAGTATGAATGGAACGTCCTTCCATTCGGATTAAAGACAGCTCCCAGCATATTCCAAAGGATGATGAATAACATATTTGCAGCTTATAGTAATTTTATCATTTGCTATATTGATGATATTCTAGTATTTAGTAAATCTCCTAAAGAGCATATTCAGCATTTACAGCAATTTTATCAAGTAATCTTTGATAATGGTTTAGTTTTATCTGAGAAAAAGATGGTGGTCTTCAAAGAAGAAATTGATTTCTTGGGTATTACAATTAAATCTGGAAATGTTTCAGTTCAGCCACATGTTCTTCAGAACATTCAGAATTTTCCAGATGTTATCACTGATAAAACCATGTTGCAAAGATTTCTAGGATGTGTTAATTATATTGCTGGTTTCTATTTTAATGTTGCTCAGGATAGATTGCTGCTTAATAAAAGATTGTCTAAACATCCACCTCCGTGGGATGATCAGTTAACTGCAGCAGTTAGAAGAATAAAGGAGAAATATCAGAATTTGCCTCCTTTACAGTTGCCTGGGAATGGTAAGAAAATAATTGAAACAGATGCCTCTAATTTATATTGGGGTGCAGTTCTTAAGGAACAGATGTCTGATGGATCAGAGAAGCCTTGTAGATATGCTTCAGGGAATTTCAAACAGGCACAGATTAATTACCATTTGACACATAAAGAAATTCTGGCAGTAATAAAAGCTATACAAGCTTTTATGTTCTTTGTTAGATCAGAACACTTCATAGTTCGTTCTGACTTAAATAATTTTATGAGTATTTTAAATTCTGCTGATAATTTAAAGAAAGGTTCTGTGAGCAGGTTGATCAGGTGGTCAACTTATTTATCTGACTTTGATTTCTCTGTAGAGCACATTGCAGGAAAGAAGAATTCTCTTGCAGACTATCTGTCTCGAGAATATCACTCAAAGGATATAATGGTGGTTACAGAAACTAGAGATGAGTTTCATGAGCATCTCTGGAAATCCAGACCAATGGTAAGTGCACAGCTACTAAGGAAAGTCACCAGACTTAAAGCTGAGTCTTATGCTGCCGCAGACACATTAAACTGTAGAAATATTGGATGGACTTCACATTATGCCGAGATTAATAATCATAATAGTGTTCACACTATTCTGTTGAATA
The DNA here is from genome assembly GCA_037957365.1 of Torreya grandis. Classification (NCBI taxonomy): domain Eukaryota; kingdom Viridiplantae; phylum Streptophyta; class Pinopsida; order Cupressales; family Taxaceae; genus Torreya; species Torreya grandis. Next base: position 1,386,358 of record JARHVA010001642.1, read on the forward strand.
AGCCCGGCGATAATGATGAATTAATGGGTGAAAATAATTTGTTAATTAAAATGTTGTATAGAAACGGGACTAAGTTTCATTTCCAATGGTCTACCTTCTGGCCAAAATTTAATCCTGGTACTGATAATTATTGGGATTCAGGTGATATGAGCAACTATATGTTTGAATTTCTGGATTATTGTATGCCAAGGGTTGCTTCTAATACACATTATGTAAATATTGATCCCAATATGATCCGCAATATCATGATTGCCTTGCGGATTCCTTTTGATGTTGAGTTTGATCTAATCAGTGTCCAAAATCATCAGTATAATCGACACGCCAAGCTTCAACCTCCTATGCCGGTTGCTTCATTATGGAGAACAATCACAATCAGCTATGATGCCAAGTTTTCACCAACTCCAGATGGACTCCGATGTACTATCCCACTAAAGATGTTTCTGGAATCAACTCCAGAAGATACTACTAAAGATACGGGAGACACGGATAGTGATAATCACTATTCTCCAGCTGGCGAATATGAATTCGCTGATGATGACTAATGTCTTGTCAAAGCTAATTACGGGGCTTGTCCGTAATAGTGAGTGGAGAGCACTATAACTCTCTTTGTGACATTTGGAATAAAGTGGACCACACCACGTTCAAAGGTGGTATGCTGTCGGCCATGTCGACATGCTTTTATTTTCGTGTGTCGGTGCGTAGTGGGCCCATACCCACAGCTATAAAACGCATCTTTGCTTTAGACCGTCGATGACACCGCTTATTGTAAATCGTTGATCTGCTTTCTATAATCATATAAATAGAAGCAATCGCGGGTCATTTGGATCATCGATTGGCAGAGCCAAAGCCTTGTAGAAAGGAGTCTTAGCGAAGTCTGCTGCTTAGTCCTGTAAGTCTGCTTATGCTTATGCATGTTTAATAGAAAGTGCGAAGTATTTATATAATAGTTTGTCTGATATTTTTATGCTTTTCGTTGTTATTAATTATGGTATCAGAGCGCCGGTGTTAGTAATTATGGTATCAGAGCCATGTTGAATGTATGAATCCTGTGAAAGCCATGTTGAATGTATGAATCCTGTGAAAGTTGAATGTATGAATCCTGTGAAAGTCATGTTGAATGTATGAATCCTGTTCGAATATAAATCCTTTTGAAATTTCTTATTAAATCTAGTTTACAGTTTATTTGTTACTCTCTTGAGTTTTGTATTAGTTGTTTTCTGGTTATTCCTTTGCTATTGTGATTCGGTATCGCGTTCAGTATACACGTCAACGATAGGGAAGTGGCGAGGTCCCATAAGCCGAAGGATAGGCATCGAGGATTCGATTTAAGTACCGACAATAGGCGTTTATGGCGGAAGCTCTGAATCACGCTGTTAAGGATATGCTAGATACTTCTGATACTTGTACTCTTGCTGAGATATCAAATCATTCTGTGAATTCTGAGTTAATAGAAATTGATGAGGATTGTCCAAGTCCTGCCTGGAAGTTACCTACCTTAAAACCCTCTGATGTTTATGATAAGTTACCATCTTTCAATCCTATAGCTAAAACCAATATTCATATAGTTGAAAATGTTTTACAAATCCAGTCTAAGGATCAAGATAAATATTACTTACAGATCTTAGATGATAAAGCTATTCAGTCTTTAAAATTCCAATCTAAATATAAGTTTTTACATATAGGTGCTATTACTATAGGTATTATTCCCCTCTTTCGTAAAGGTCTCAATGTTTCTGTCTTAGCTTGTCTATTAGATAACTGTCATCTTCATTTTTCTGACTGTCTTCAAGCAGCTTTACAAACCGGTCTACACAAAGGTCCTGTTTTTACCACTGTATATCCTGACTATCCCGTAGCCATCCATTCTGAGAAGAATTTAAATCAAATCTTCAAGTTATATCTACAATCTGCTGGTCTATACATGCTTACTGGTTCCTGTCCGTTTGCTATCAAATATCAAATAATGTATCGGTTAACGAATACATTAACTCCTGCTGTCAAGCATACACCCGCACCTGGCAAAAGCGTGGTGGTGAGAGGAACAGAACACAGTCAAATTTCAGCTGCAGAAGCTATTTCTTGGAATGATATAAAGTTTCCTAGAAAATGGGTAGTGGATACAGAATTCCTTCAGCCCAGTAGACATTCTCTCAGTAGAGCAACCTCTGTAAAAGACTTTTCTAATAAGTCTGTTATCAAGTTTGAAACTCCAGTCAAAGCTATTAAAGAAGCTTCAAGTTCAAGTAGTTCATCTCTGACTATACCTCAAGCCTGTCTTCATGCAAAGAAGATCCATGACCCTCAGATAGACTCTTACTATTGCCCTGACTGTAAGAACATTCTTCAAAAACCCAGTCATCAGGTCAATACTATTAGAAGAGATCCAGAATTACAAAAATTGTTTGCCAAAAACAAGCAATTACTGTCATATAAAAAGGGTATGCAAATGGAAAGTACATCTCAGGATGTATTAGATAAAAATAATGAAGAAGGTCATACATGGAAGACTCCCTTAGGAGATGAGTCCTACACTGAAAAGGTTTTTCCTAAAACCTCCGATTTCAATCAATACTCCCCTGATGGAAGAACTAGAGCTCAAATGTATTATTTGAGAACTGCTGACAAAAGCTTAGAACAACCCTCAGAAGTCAAGCTTATGAATTGGAATAATCTGGCTACCAAGTGCATTAACAATAGAGTAGCTAGTATTCAGCAGAGCTTAGAGCAAGTAACAAAAATGCTTAAGAGTATTGAATTATATCAAAAAGGTGATTTAGCAAAAGCTTTGAAAACAATTGATAGTAATACAGGAGTGCATTCTCATAATATACAGCAGAAGGTTGAAAAAGAAATTCAGATAGTTGTTCAGAAAGAAGAAGAAAATAAGAATAAAATAGATACAGTTATAACTGGTATGCAAGACATAGCACATAGTCAAGAAGAAATAAGGTCTGAGCTTACAGAAATAGATAGTAAGGTGAATACAGTCTCTTCTGGTATAGATTCTCTGAATAGAGAAGTATCTTCTCAACAAGAACAGTTATCAAAATTACCCTCAGTATCTACTCCACAAGTTACAAAAATTCAGCCCTTAGGGTTAGATTGGACCGAAGGTAATGCTTTGTCTTGGGAATCTGTTGAGAAAATAGAAAAAAAAGAGAAATCTAAAGAAAAACCTATTGTCCAGCCTCTGACTATTATTTCATCTTCTAAAAAGTCTGTTGATAAAGCCTTTAAGATAGGCATGGCAAAGATATCAGAACCAGAGAAATTCAGTTATTTTTCTGAAGGAGAAACATCCAAACAGCCATTAGATGCTCAGATCCGAACCCTCGGATTACAGCCATTCTTTTGGAAATTCAATTGTGAGTCTCCAGCACGAAGAAAAGAAATGTGCCAAGCTATGCTCTCTTGGGCAAGTGTACAAATGTTTGCTTTACATAGAGATCCTAAAGCAGTAGTTAAACAGATTATAAATGGATTTATAGAAAATATTAAGGATTGGTGGGATTCTAGTTTACATGAACAAAAAGAAGCTATAATAAACTATGAAGAACCAGTTCCTAGTTTGTGTCAAGCTGTCTATGCAGAATTTGTTGGTGAGATCGAGGATGAAAGAGAAGCCAACAGATCAAGATTTCTTCGAGCACAGTTATGTGACATGTCAAGGATAGAAGAATACATGTGTCACATGGAGAATTTAGTATATGGTGCAGGAGAAATGTTCAACACAGCATATAAAGTAAGATATATTGAGTCTTTTCCTAAATATTTTTCAGAAAAATATAAGTCAGTTATGGGTCCGCATTATTCTCAGTTTACATTTGGTAGAATAAATCAGATTATTAGAAAAACAAATCAGAAGATGTGCGAGGAAAGGAAAGCACATAAAGAAACAATGATGTTTCACAAGCAATTAGGAGTAAAGTTCTGTAATTCTATAGAAGATAATTTTGGGTGCCAAAATCCAAAATCCTACAGAAAATACAGATACAAAAAGAGAAAAGAAAAGGATAAAGCTTGTGAATGTAGACTGCCATATCAGAAATATAAGAAGTTTAAATTTAAAAGGAAATCTTTTCCAAAGAAAAGAATCTTCAGAAAAAGGAAACATGGGTTTCAGAAAACCCTTGTTCAATGTTTTCTTTGTAAAGGTGAACACTATGCTAACAAGTGTCCACAAAGGAAAACAAATACAAAGAAAGTAAATTTTTTTCAGAGTCACAGTATAACTGAAGATGAATATGTTTGCTTGTCTGCTGATGAAGAAAGATATGAATCAGACATAGAATTTACAGATAATAATTCAGAATCAGAGTTTGAAAATCAGATTAATATGAATCAAGCATTAGAAAGTTCTGATACAGAGAGTTCAGATTTTGATTCAGAAATAGGTTTTCAGATTGGAATGAATTCTATGTTTTCCAGTAATCAATTTTTTGATAGTCTAAGTCTTTCACAGCAGCTACAACAATTAAAATTGAAATATGATAGTTTACCTGTTTATATGATGAGTGAAAAGATGTTTCTTCATAATCAGATTCAAGAAACAGAAAGAAAATACATAGCTCAGTTAGAACAGGTAAAACAGCAAAAGCAATCTCTTTCTTCCCAGTTTACTAGTTATTCAGGAAAAGGAAAGGAGATTAGTAATTATGAACCTGATAGCAGTAGAAAGGAATGGCGCACTAAGCGCATAAAAACTTTACAAATTTTTCTTGATAGAGCCCAGAAAGAATTAGAATCTCTGCTTAGAGAAGAAGCAGATGAAGAGGACGAAGAACAGAAATTTGAAGAACTTATCAGAGCTGCAGATGCTGCTGAAGCAGAATATGCAGCAAGACAAATGACTGATGATCATTCAATTCATCAAGTCTCTATTTTAGAAACTTCAAATCCTGTTTGTGAAATAGAAATAAAATGGGGTGGTTTTAAACCTTATGCTTTAGATGTTCTGCTAGATACAGGAGCAGAAGCCTCTCTTGCAAGATTTCATGCAATCCCTGAGGATAAATGGATGCCTGACTTCGTTAGATTAACATTTAACACCAAGACTGTTATTTTAGAGTATTCAGCTAGTATTCCAGTAGTCTTGGGAGGTCAGATATTTAATTTTAAGGTAATTCAGCATGAAATGCCTTTGTATGATATGGTTTTTGGATCTGATAATCTTTCTTGCTTTTATCCAATCACCATTCAAAAGCATGAGATAGTTCTTGCTCAGAAATATTCTTTGTATAAAAAGCATAAGTATGAGTGCAAGATCCCATTGAAGTCAAAACAGAAAAACCCTGTAAATAGTCAATGGTTAATTCAGAAAATTAACTTCTGTAAAATAGATTTAGATCCTGTGCTTGCGAAGATCAAGAAGGATTTATGTTCAGAAAATCCTCAAGCATTTCAGCATAGGAAAGTTCATATCTGTCATATAGATTTGCAATTTAAGAAGGATCAGTCTGGTAAATTGATTGAACCAAAGTTTAAAGCACACCACAGTGGAATGTCTACTACTCTCTGAGCTGAATGTTTTGCAGAGATACAACAGCTAAAAGAACAAGGACTGATTAGAGATTCTAATAGTCCCTGGGGATGCGAAGCATTCTATGTCAATAAAAGAAGTGAACAGGTAAGAGGCAAGAAAAGGTTAGTCATTAATTACATTCCCTTGAATAAGTATGTGGTTCCAATACAACATCCTATTCCATCTAAGGATGAAATTCTAAACAGACTGACTAACAGTAAGGTCTACAGCAAGTTCGACCTTAAATCTGATTTTTGGCAGATACAAGTTGCAGAGGAAGATAGATATAAAACAGCTTTCATCACACCATTTGGACAGTATGAATGGAACGTCCTTCCATTCGGATTAAAGGCAGCTCCCAGCATATTCCAAAGGATGATGAATAACATATTTGCAGCTTATAGTAATTTTATCATTTGCTATATTGATGATATTCTAGTATTTAGTAAATCTCCTAAAGAGCATATTCAGCATTTACAGCAATTTTATTAAGTAATATTTGATAATGGTTTAGTTTTATCTGAGAAAAAGATGGTGGTCTTCAAAGAAGAAATTGATTTCTTGGGTATTACAATTAAATCTAGAAATGTTTCAGTTCAGCCACATGTTCTTCAGAACATTCAGAATTTTTCAGATGTTATCACTGATAAAACCATGTTGCAAAGATTTCTAGGATGTGTTAATTATATTGCTGGTTTCTATTTTAATGTTGCTCAGGATAGATTGCTGCTTAATAAAAGATTGTCTAAACATCCACCTCCGTGGGATGATCAATTAACTGCAGCAGTTAGAAGAATAAAGGAGAAATGTCAGAATTTGCCTCCTTTACAGTTGCCTGGGAATGGTAAGAAAATAATTGAAACAGATGCCTCTAATTTATATTGGGGTGCAGTTCTTAAGGAACAGATGTCTGATGGATCAGAGAAGCCTTGTAGATATGCTTCAGGGAATTTCAAACAGGCACAGATTAATTACCATTCGACACATAAAGAAATTCTGGCAGTAATAAAAGCTATACAAGCTTTTATGTTCTTTGTTAGATCAGAACACTTCATAGTTCGTTCTGACTTAAATAATTTTATGAGTATTTTAAATTCTGCTGATAATTTAAAGAAAGGTTCTGTGAGCAGGTTGATCAGGTGGTCAACTTATTTATCTGACTTTGATTTCTCTGTAGAGCACATTGCAGGAAAGAAGAATTCTCTTGCAGACTATCTGTCTCGAGAATATCACTCAAAGGATATAATGGTGGTTACAGAAACTAGAGATGAGTTTCATGAGCATCTCTGGAAATCCAGACCAATGGTAAGTGCACAGCTACTAAGGGAAGTCACCAGACTTAAAGCTGAGTCTTATGCTGCCGCAGACACATTAAACTGCAGAAATATTGGATGGACTTCACATTATGCCGAGATTAATAATCATAATAGTGTTCACACTATTCTGTTGAATAAGCCTGGCGATAATGATGAATTAATGGGTGAAAATAATTTGTTAATTAAAATGTTGTATAGAAAGGGGACTAAGTTTCATTTCCAATGGTCTACCTTCTGGCCAAAATTTAATCCTGGTACTGATAATTATTGGGATTCAGGTGATATGAGCAACTATATGTTTGAGTTTCTGGATTATTGTATGCCAAGGGTTGCTTCTAATACACATTATGTAAATATTGATCCCAATATGATCCGCAATATCATGATTGCCTTGCGGATTCCTTTTGATGTTGAGTTTGATCTAATCAGTGTCCAAAATCATCAGTATAATCGACACGCCAAGCTTCAACCTCCTATGCCGGTTGCTTCATTATGGAGAACAATCACAATCAGTCATGATGCCAAGTTTCCACCAACTCCAGATGGACTCCGATGTACTATCCCACTAAAGATGTTTCTGGAATCAACTCCAGAAGATACTACTGAAGATACAGGAGACACGGATAGTGATAATCACTATTCTCCAGCTGGCGAATATGAATTCGCTGATGATGACTAATGTCTTGTCAAAGCTAATTACGGGGCTTGTCCGTAATAGTGAGTGGAGAGCACTATAACTCTCTTTGTGACATATTTGGAATAAAGTGGACCACACCACGTTCAAAGGTGGTATGCTGTCGGCCATGTCGACGTGCTTTTGTTTTCGTGTGTCGGTGCGTAGTGGGCCCATACCCACAGCTGTAAAATGCATCTTTGCTTTAGACCATCGATGACACCGCTTATTGTAAACCGTTGATCTGCTTTCTATAATCATATAAATAGAAGCAATCGCGGGTCATTTGGATCATCGATTGGCAGAGCCAAAGCCTTGTAGAAAGGAGTCTTAGCGAAGTCTGCTGCTTAGTCCTGTAAGTCTGCTTATGCTTATGCATGTTTAATAGAAAGTGCGAAGTATTTATATAATAGTTTGTCTGATATTTTTATGCTATCCGTTGTTATTAATTATGGTATCAGAGCGCCGGTGTTATATATAGTTATATATATAAAATTATATATAAGTTTGGTTTTCTAATGTATATGTATGTATGTATATATAATATATGTACATATATATATTTAAACTTATATATATACATATATATTAATATATATATATATATATATATACATATATATTAATATATATATATATATATATATATATATATATATACACACACACACATATAAAGACTAATTGAAATCGTATATACATATTATTTTCCAAGTATATATATATATATGTATATATACATACATACATATGTATATATATGCATATGCATATATATATATATATATATGCATATATATACATATGCATATATGTATATATGTATATATATGTGTATATTTATATGTATATATATATGTATATATATATATATATATATATTATATATATATATAAATATAAATATATATATATATATATTATATATATATGTAAGTAATATATGTGTGTGTATATATATGTATGTATACATACATATACACACACACATATGTGTGTGTATATGTATGTATGTATACATACATATATACACACATATATATATATATATGTATGTATGTAATATATATATATATAAGTAATTAATATATATGTGTGTATATATATATGTATATATATATATATATACATATGCATATGTATATATATATATATATATATGTATATATACATACATGCATATGTATATATGCATATGCATATATATATATATATATATGCATATGCATATATATACATATGCATGTATGTATATATATGTATATATGTATGTATATATATGTATATGTATATATATATATATAATATATATATATATATATATATGTATATACATACATATGTATATATATGCATATGCATATATATATATATATACATATATATACATATGCATATATGTATATATATATATATGTATATATGTATATATATATGTATATTTATATGTATATATATATGTATATATATATGTATATATATATATATATATATATATGTATGTATGTATGTAGTATGTATGTAATGTGTGTGTGTGTGTATAATTCTAAAAAAATTATATAGTATTTTGGCAAACAATTTTTTTTAAAATCCACTCAATACGTCTCACATAAACCTTATAACATTTGAAAAATATAGTTTTTTTAATCCAAATATAAGACAATCAAGGAATGACCCTAATAAAAGAAACCCTGATCTGAGAAAGAGTGTGAAGCCTTAGGTCAAAAGATAAAAACTTCTAATTTTGCACACACGATAAAAGGAGATCAGAAATCAGGTCTAAAAATTAAACCCTAAGGTATAAATCTGAAACCCTATAAAGAATGATGAAACCCCAAGGGCAACTAAGGGTTTGGCTAAGGGTTTTACCTTATATTGGATTAATGGCTTTATATAATTAAGATATAAATTACTATAATAATTCAAATAATAAAGTATGACAATTAAGCATATATCTAATGTATAAGATTGAAACTAATCTAACACACAAGCTTAGTAAATATGGAAAGTACTAAAGAGGATAAGATATTAGTGGTTCCTTATATTATACAAGATTAAAACAAGTGGCAGGCAACAAAGCAAGTTCAAAACAAGACTGCAAATCACTTGATGCAGGGTTTGGATCTTTATGCATGCCTAGACATTAATATCAACCTCAGGTCAGTGATGGTTATGTCCCTAAATATTTTGTTTCTCTATCTGATACAAGTAGGTGTGCATGTTTTTACATATTATATACATATATACATACATACATACATATATATATGTATATGTATATGTATACATATACATATACATATACATATACATATATATACATATGTATGTATATGTATATGTATATGTATATGTATATGTGTATATATATATGTGTGTATATATATATGTGTGTATATATATATATATATGTATATATATATATATATATATATATATATATATATATATATATATGTATGTATGTAGTATGTATGTAATGTGTGTGTGTGTGTAATTTTAAAAAAATTATATAGTATTTTGGCAAACAATTTTTTTTAAAATCCACTCAATACGACTCACATAAACCTTATAACATTTGAAAAATATAGTTTTTTTATCCAAATATAAGACAATCAAGGAATAACCCTAATAAAAGAAACCCTGATCTGAGAATGAGTGTGAAGCCTTAGGTCAAAAGATAAAAACTTCTAATTTTGCACACACGATAAAGGGAGATCAGAAATCAGGTCTAAAAATTAAACCCTAAGGTATAAATCTGAAACCCTATAAAGAATGATGAAACCCCAAGGGAAACTAAGGGTTTGTCTAAGGGTTTTACCTTATATTGGATTAATGGCTTTATATAATTAAGATATAAATTACTATAATAATTCAAATAATAAAGTACGACAATTAAGCATATATCTAATGTATAAGATTGAAACTGATCTAACACACAAGCTTAGTAAATATGGAAAGTACTAAAGAGGATAAGATATTAGTGGTTCCTTATATTATACAAGATTAAAACAAGTGGTAGGCAACAAAACAAGTTTAAAACAAGATTGCGAATCACTTGATGCAGGGTTTGGATCTTTATGCATGCCTAGACATTAATATCAACCTCAGGTCAGTGATGGTTATGTCCCTAAATATTTTGTTTCTCTGTCTGATACAAGTAGGTGTGCATGTTTCTACTTCAACTCTTTTTATGATCTTGAGGTGTAATCATATGTGCGACAACCATAAATCCATCTCTTTCATTTGAAACCCTGAGTGCACTTTTGAGGGAATGAAACCTATAAAAACTTTAGAAAATATAATGGACTGAGTTGACCATGATCACCCTTGTTTATGATTGACCCTTGCCTATGTATCTAATACTCCAAAGAGGGAAATCAAGTAATATGTAGGTTTCCCCTTACTGTGAATGTGCAATTACGCTCCTCTGTTATATGAATGCACCTAATGATCTATATTTTGGCACTTGATAATGTTTGCTCTTGACTTGACTTAGAATGCTTTAGACTTGGTTGATGATTGTTCTTAGTGATTGATTTATAATTTGGGAAGACTATGGCAGTTTTGCCCAATATGTAATAGTGTATAAATTCTTTATAAATAGGTACAATATGGATAATAAGTCTACACTTGATTTATATTTATATGTGCCTATTTGGGTGATTTCTCATTCCATCGACACACTATAAAAATGGGGTGACCCATAAGGATGATTTGATTTTAGAATTGGACCGTCGTTGGATGAATGATAAAATTGTTAGATTTGGATGGTACCATTTGAATATGACAGTTCTATCTAGGAGACAATAACACTTATCTAATGATATGAAGATGTTTAAGTATGATAAATTAGTGATTTGGCATAAACAGGGGGAATTATTATAGTTGACCGATAACAACATATAAGGATTGGAACCATATTTAGCATGAGGATGTGAGATAATGGCAAATTAGAGGCATATATGTACACACAAGTCATGTAGAGTGAAGATAGGTCAAAACTAATATTGCCAAGTGTCTATTACTATATTTTAGTGTCTATAAATAATGCTATTATAAGTGTATCTTAAATCATATAAAAGTGTATGCCAACACTAACATCCTCCCTTAAGGTATACTATAATAAAGGAGGAGCCACTCGTAGACACATGCACAATGATCCAAACTATCATAAATTAGCGTAGGTCTCATAGACACATATGGTAGAGCATAGAAGCATCTAATTACTATAGGTGTCTAAGCAGTATTAGACTCATCTTGTTGTGTTTTATAGTCTGTTTCTTGATTTGAGTCAACACACAACCCTTGCAAAGCCTATTTGATGACTGTACAATGTCACATACCAGAATATAATCTAAACAAACTAAGTACCATATTTTACAATCATTTTTACAAATAAAAATTATAATAAATCAATAATACTCTATTGTTACATGTGTATTTACATAATTTGGACATACATTATATAATTTAAATTAGTCTCAATATTTTAGCTTATTTAGACCACTAAGTCCCTAAAAAAATAAAACACAATGGAAGCTAGGGGTCATGATGGATTTTAATGTGTGTGAAATGTTAACAATTAATGGACAACCTTAAATTCAACTATCATATGGAAGCCTTTTCTTTTTTACTTAGAGAAGTTGATTGGAAAATCATAATATATTAGGCATACTATGGAGTTTGGAGCTTGATTATTTTTACCTATAAATATTTTCTCAACTTTGACACAATGGTACAACTAGATTGAGGCCATCTTCCATTAGTCAATGGAAAATTCATGGAGAAGGTAGTGAAGTTATTAATTAATGTGGTGTGTGATGAATCTAAGATAGACACCTTGAGATTGTTATATACTATAATTTATATATATATATGTATTTAATATATTTGTACTAGTTATAGAATTCTTGAATTCAAACTAGGACCCTATTAGCTCATGAGCCGACACATAATGAGCAATAAAGTTAATAAGGGAGAACTCAAAATCTAAGAGAGACCCAAAATAAGGGTCAAAAGGGCCCACCCCAAAACCATACACTTTATATTCTCAGGGCCCCATAATTGTACAATATAAATTTATGGGAAAAATATCGGAGCTCATGGAAATATGGGGATACGAGATAAAAAGGAGAGAGGGAAAAGTAGGAGTACGATAATAAAGAACTAAAACACAAGGGACACACTATTTACAACCTAATTTAAATAAATAAGTGATAAACATATCAAATTAACTTATTTTATATTTAGAGATCTAAACAAGTATAAAACTATTAAAAGTTAGATTGCATAAGATATATCATTTACCCTACAAATTTGAATGCTAACAATGAATTAATTAAACTTGATAAATATATAAATGATAAAGGGAGAAAGTACTTAGTTGATACACTATTTTATTTTGCTCACTACCTATGTATAATCATTTGAAATAATGTTATGGTTGCTCAGCTCAGGAAACTGACTATTAGAATTTACTAGGATGTTACCGATGGAGCTTACACACTTGTGGCAATCAGATTCATCCACCATCTTACAAAAGTGTCTCTATGTAATTTACCAGTCCATTCTACCACAATTTGTTGTCCGTGTTTGTAAAGATAACTTTAAAGCGAAGTTTGATCCTCAATCTTGTGTGTAATTTTAGATTTTGTCTTCCTTTGCTTTGAAACCTTAGTTACACTTTTGACACTCACTTAACCTATAAAAAAAGGTTAGAAAGATAGGTTGGACAACCCCAACCACACTCTACTGAGTGGTTGAGCATTATCTATGTTTTAATATTCTGAAGAGGGCTTAAATTGCATGTAGTTCTCCCACCTATGTGTATGTGCTCAATTGTGTTCCACTATAATGTACTACATAGATTTGACTTTCAACACTCGATAAAATGTAACTTTGACCTTGAAATTAGTGTCCATTCTTAATTTTAGGATCATTCCTTTTAGAGGTTTTCAATTTTGAATGTTTTTGAATACTACCTCAAGGGCGTGCAATTAGGTTTCCTTAATGTGCAAGTGAATTCTAGATGTTTGCTAGATAGATATGGATTTGGGCTTGATGTGTATACATAGATTACACTTTAGGTAATTTCCCCCTATAACCGGCATGCCAAACATGTAGGTCAACCCAAAAGAGGGACTTGAATTTCAAAAATATCCATTTGAGGATCCTAGGACACTATCAGTAAAGGCAAACATTGTCAGTAATCGCCAACGTCTAACTATTGCTGACATTGTCTAAGAAAGGGAAAATAATGATATTAAATATAATAATAATCTGCTCAGTCTTTTAGAGCATCACATCATAGACTAGGGAGAACCTGTATATGAATGATGACAAATTATGTTGGTCAAGTCGATAGATAAATAGATATGAGAGAATGTCAGTAAGAGTTAATATATACGCACAAGTCATAAATATCAAAGATAGGTCAAAACTAATGTTACCAAGTGTCTAACATCAAATTTATGTGTCTACATATATAAGTATTTAGAATAATGCTATTTTATAACTACTAATAAATACCCCAAACCACAAATTAGACGTGTACAACTTCACTCCAATATTATAGTTTATATTCACTCAGCATAATTTTATTTATTTATTATTGAGAAAAGTCTTTTTTAAAAATAACCATGTAATTTTTTGATGACCTTTAATATGAATTTTATAAGCCTTAAATATTTAATTTATTTTTATTACACTAATATGTGTTCTACAATGGCAACAAAGGAGTGTAATGGAGTCAATTTTAAACAATTATGTTCGATTTAAAATTTGACATCCATTTGATTGTCATAGGACAATTTCAACCTTGAATTTGACATCCATTTGAGTGTCACTTAAAACTTTATTTTTTAAAACTTGGTAAAGTCAATAAAAAATGGTAATATCTTGGCCATATGATGGAGTTTGGAGCCTATTATCTTTACCTCAATTTTTTTCCAAACCCAAGACAATGGTGCAATTAGATTGTACCATTTATCCTCTGTCAATAAAAAATTGGCAAAAAAGTAATAGAAATATTAATCAATGAGATATATGGAAAATCTAAATTGAAAATCTTAAATTAATATCTTTGAACATATTTTAGATAAATGTATTTAAAATATCAATATTATTTTTTTAACATGTTCTTTCTCCAAAGAACCTCTAGTCCTAGTTGGCTTATTGCATGGTCCCATAAAAAGCGCAATTGCATTTGTTTTTGTGGCACATGTTGTCCCATGTAAATTGAATAGTTCAAAAAGTACATAAAACTATTTTTTCAAAAAAAAAATGGAGCAACGACTGTTTAAGGAGATCATTTTATGCCCTATAACAAAAGAGGTTGTTGCATTTCAATACCCGTAAATATTATTTTTCTTCAAACTAAAAAAACACCTATTTATTCTCATGAGGTGGCAACTTATAAAATATAAATTTTTTCTATTTTTCTTTACCAAAAAAAAGGACAGATCACATGAGACTATGTTACTCCCCCTGCCCCACCACCCAACAACAAAAAAAAAAAAAAAAAAAAAAGAAAGAAGAGTAAATAAAAATAATTTTACTTTATAACAACCATATTAAAAAAAAAATTAGTGCAACCATATTAAAAAAAAAAAATTAGTTTAACCCCTCAATAAATGGAAGGTCATAATATGAGTTAAAATTAGCTTTAACCTTTGATGGATCTTCGAAAACCCCGCACAACATGGATGGGTAGATTTAAAACTCGACACCGCCTCCCCGCGCACTCGACACGCACAACCCCGACAAACCCAAACACTTTTTAAAAAATTCCCAAAAACCCGTAAACAAATACAAATTATCAAGACACAAATTCCTTTGCGTTCATTCCCCTTCTCCTTTTGGTATTCGCTCGTCCATTTCCAGTTCTATTTCTTTCGAGGGGCTTTAAAGCAGCAAGGGTTTGTTTGCCCTTAAAACAAATTCCTATGCTATATTTTCTTCTTTTCTGAATACATTCATGGACAACTCGGTAGAAACCACGCCTGCGGCCCGAGTTGAACTGGAGACCTCCGCTCAAATAGAAATTGCGGAGCAAACCACGCAGGCCGAAGCGAATGAAAGAGATTCAAAAACTGGAGAGGCCAGCGAAGATGATTCGATGCGCAAAGCGCACGATTTGATGGACCGCATCATTTTGACGCGGTCGGCGCCCAATCCCCGACTTCTGCATTCCTTGTCTTCATTGCTCGAACAGGAAGAGGCCAGGTTAGGTTTTCAACTTTTAGGTTAAGGTTTTCAGAAATAATGGCGGTAGGGTTTTCAAAAGGGGGATTTTAGGTGTTGCCTATATTTTTTGCATACTGAGATAATTGTAAGTTTGGTGTGTTTATATTCGAGCGCTCTGGCAACGAACAATCCTAGTTTTAAATTCTGAAAATTTTGGATTTTGACTTTTTTCCAAAACCGGCTGATGGTCAAAACTTTCGCCCTCAGAGCTTTTTGCTATCGGCAATGCAGTAGAAAAACCCAAGGCTATGACTTTTTTGGTAGTTTTATGTTTTTAGGTTTTGGGCTCCGACCTTGCTGTTTAGGATGCATATTGAGTTCCACTTGACAAGTCCCAGGGTTGCCAGGGTGGTTCCTCCAAAGGCGCATTTTTGTAGGTTGATTGGCAAGTTCGAGTTTGCTACTGCTCTTGGCCGCTAAGTCAAAACACAGCAGTCCAAAATCTGAACAATATATGAGGCAGATCGGAAATCAATTCCCTCATGGAGTGCCAAAAGGGGTTCTCATAGACCAAATTGGTGTCTCTTTTGGGCGGTGACCTCAAAGATACCTTTACCAATACATATTTCAGAACATATTACTTTTTGAGTTGGCGACAATTCTTATATTCTTATGCATACCCAACACAGGGTGGCATTTGGCTTCAATTATTTTGTAGTAGTGCAATTAAACATTGGTGCCCATATCCCTATTTTAAGTTCACGTTACATCTTTGTGCTATGGCAGGGAGAGGTGCTGCTGAAATGGCTTAATTGTGCCTTGTGCCCATAGGTTATTAATCTGAATTTCTCCACTGTTCACGATTCACTAATCACCACACTGCAACCATAGCTCACCACAGCATCTGAGGGCAACCTAATATCTTACTTTATCACTGTGATATTGCTTTCTTTGGTTGTTGTGCATTCCCATCCTTCTCAATTGGGCATTTTGTTTCAGCTGTTTAACACTTCCTGTAGGTTGATTGCCTTTATATTCTTGGTTGGTTGAGGATTACATGACAGCCCTTCCAAAGAGAGGCTTACTGGTGGTCAAGAAATTGGCTTTTTATATGTTCTGTGAGTTTGATTTCAATTTATATTTGCTTGGTGAATATTACATGAGGTTATGGGCCACCTTTCACCTGGTGCGGGGTAAGCTTGGCTCACATTATTAAGATTTATAAGCATGGGTCACTCTCAAATGTGCCGCATAATTTTTTCACCACAACCTCGCAATATGCTTGCTAGAGTTATGGGTTGCCATATTCCAGTGGGGGGATTTGTACACGAGTCACATTCATCTGAGTGTTTCATATCACTGTTACACCAAAATCTAGTGGATCCAATTTCCATGTTTTTGTGAACCTTTCTCTGTCTGTTTTGTTGGTTCGGATAGTTCCTTATTTTAGTTTAATACTAGTTTATAATTTTAGTTTATTTGAAGTGAAGGATGGGTTTTGGCTGGTATTGTTGACTGTTGAATTATTCAAGGATTGCAGAAAAGTTGCAGTGGCATTCATATTTTGTTGTTGGTAATTTGTTTGACTGGTGAATTTGTCACTTAGGGAAACTTTTAATGATATTTAATAACCAGCACTGCATTTTTTTTTTACTGCTTTTTTATGGTGTGTGTCAACTTCTATGATATCCTTTGCTTCTTAGCACTTTTGTGAAAGTGCCTGTGGCTATTTGACGTAATTTCAACTAAGCTTTGTACAAGAAAGGTAAGAGTTCAGGCTGTAATGCCCCCTTTAAACCTGCAGCACTGAGTAAGTGCTTTGTCTACAGTCAGAATAAAAAGGCGAGTCTTTCAATCCAAATAAAGCGATCAAGTTTGTCTGCAGTTAGAATAAAGTCTGTTGGGAGGTTATTCCATAAAATAAGGTAGAGAGAAACTGTCTGAATTAGTCAGTTAGCATCACAATTAGAGGGAGTTGTTAAGTTAGCAGCTTACATTTGGGGAAATTAATTATCAGATAGCTGCCACCATTTGTGGTCTGATTTCTTATGATTTAGGATCACTGGGAGTTGGGCTATCAAATGGCGCATAAGACAGAGAGAATATGTTTTTGAATATTAACAAAACTCAACTTCTGCTAAAAGAAAGTGACGTTGCTACAGTAGCTTGCTTGGTGCTTGAGGATGAAACCGTTTAGGCATGACCCTGATCTTCTTGGGGATGACAACCCTCAGGAGAATGCGTGCTGCAGGACATTTCCTATTTGTGTAGAGACTCCAGGACCAGCAGGATGAACAATTGCATGATTGCATGTGTGTTAAGGATACTTCAGAGTTTAGAATTGTATGCTGGGTGTTTTCCCAGTGAGTTGTATTAGTTTAGATGCTCTCCATTTGCATGTATGTGTTTCATGAAAATAATAAAAAAAATCTCTGTTGTTAGAGGCTTTCTGGGTTTGATTATTCGTATGCATTTAGGATAGGACATTTCAGTGGTATCAAAGCCACGATCTTTGTCAGCCTGTGAAAAACACAAAAAATAAAAAAATTCTGATTTATGTACTGCATGTTAGAGAGTGATAGGGAAACAAAATATCAACAAAGGGAACAAAGGAAACAGAGGAAGCAAAAAGTGGCACATGAGGATAGAGAGAGGAAGATGACAGAAGATGAAAGGGCAGATCTATTTCAAGATACCTTGATAGGAATTCAATAGGGACAAGAAAGAATGGCAGAACTAATGGCAAAAATGTTACATTTCCAAAGTAACATTCAAATTCCAGATCATACTAAGGCATCTTAGAGAGGGAAGTTTAGCTTCACATGATCGACTAACGGTCAGTCAAATGAGTCTCCTTCAAAAACCTGCTAAGCCCATGTTTATACAGAAGAATGAAAAAATGAATGTTGAGACAATTACTCCAGGGGAGATAGACGCTTTTTGTGGAGTATCAAGAGAAATTGAAAGATTTCAAGGCTATAGTAACTTTTGTTAACTATTTGAAGATACTTGGGAAAAAGGTTTTGGGCTGCAAAACCCATAGTAGCAACCAGAATGGTTAAAGGAGGGATTTGCAACAAACACTAAACAAATTAAATGCTCCTACCTTTGATGGCAGCAATAAAAGATCTGCCCGAGCATGGTTGCATAAGTTATAGACCTACTTTACACTTAGCCCTACGGTGGAGGAAGATAACATTCAATTCGCCACATTGCATTTGGAGGTTGCTGCCTATGACTGGTGGCACCATGGTTTGGTCACACAAGGCATGCTCATGTAATTAATTTTAATGATTTTAGTCAGGAATTGTTGGACCACTTTAAACGGAAGGATGAGGACGAGTACTCAGGGAGCTTGCCAAAATCAGACAACAAACCTCAGTGGATTTTTATGTTGTTAAACTTTAGAGAGCTGCGGTTATGGTTATTAATGTATCAGAAAAGAGAATTCACTTTTCTCTTTATTAAGGGTTTATTTGAGCCCCTCAAAGGTCTAGTTAAGGCGTTTGCATCCCCATCACTGCAAGAGGCTATTAGGAGGGCTTTGACACTTGAGCCATCTGTATTGAGGAGCAAATTTTCATCTTAGCCTAAAACATCTTCAATGGGACAACAAAAGGATAATTTAAAAAAAAGGATTTAATTCATACCCTTAAAGAGCTAAATCTCGGCCCATTGCAGCAAAAAAGATTGATGAGCAGGCTAGAAGTGAGCTTAGAAGGAAGAAGTTTTGTTTTTTTGTGCAAAGAGCCTTGAGAGTCTGGTCATAAATGTTTGGGCAAGGGCCAAGTCCATTACATTGAAGTAATTTTTGATGAAGAGGAGACTTGTTATGAGACTGATAAATCAGAACAACAGATGGAACAAAAGAACCGATTGTAGGGCATGAGCTTGAGGAGTTGGTGGGAGATAATATCGGCCCTTGATAAAGGACACTTGCAACTCTTTCAAGAGCACCATGGTATCACCCATTCCAAATTTTTGGGGAGTTATCCAAACAACGAATTATTGTGCTTATTGATAGTAGGGCCACCCACGATTTTATTGACGAAGGCCTTGTGGCTAAGAGGAGATTGAACGTGGAGGACTTCTTAGGGTTCAATGTGACTATCGTTGATAGTTTCGCTATCCCATGCACCAAGGTAATTTGACAACTCAAGTTATTTCTTGGAGATTATAATGTATGTGATGATTTCTTTGTTGTGGGACTAGGGGAAGCACCCATGGTTCTAGTTAAATAGCGGTTGCATTCCCTTGCGGAATTCTCCCAAAATTATCAATCCATGGAGTTGAAAGTCAAAATCTCAGGGGAAGGACATGGTACATAGGGGCATATCTGATGGGTCACCTTGGGTGGTTACAACTAAGAGTATAGAAAGGAATTTTCGCAAGGGATAGGTCTCATGGGCAGTTAGTTGCTTTGTGATAAAAGGCAAGCCTACTACTTTGCCTTCGGGTAAGCATCACACTTATCACACTGACATTTAGACTATTTTGGATAAGCATGGTATTGTGTTTAGTGATTTGCCTCCAAGTCTGCCATTGATAGGGGATTCCAACACATCATATAGTTGGAGTAGGGTTCTAAGCCTGTCATGATCATCCACTCTCACCATCCGTGGATATATAAAGAGGAAATAGAGATGGCCGTCAAAGAACTATTGGAGATGGGTAACATCAGAGCTAGTTCTAGTCCATTTGCATCATCAATGATACTTGTAAAAAAAGGATGGTATGATGAGGATGTGTATAGATTACAGGGACTTGAACAAGAAGAAAATAAAAAACAAATATTCCATTCCTAGGATTGATGAACTTATTGATGAATTTCGTGGAGCCATCTATTTTTAAAAATTTGACGAGGTTCGACTACCGTCAGATCCGTGTGCGTGATGAGGATGTGCACAAGACAACGTTTAGGTGCCATTGTGGACATATGAGTTCTTGGTCATGCCATTTGGGCTAACAAATGCTCCAACTACTTTTGAATCAGTTATAAATGAGGTATTAATGCTCAATTGAGAAAATTTGTTTTGGTATTCTTTGATAATATATTGATCTTAAGTAAAACTTGGGAAGATCACTTGAGACACTTGGATACAATCCTTGGGATATTGCAACAAGTCTTTGGTGCAAAAGAATCTTAAGTGTGATTTTGGAGTAACAAAGATTCTGTACTTGGGTCACATGATTCAAGGTGTTCAGGGGGATCAACAAAAAATCCAAGCCATTTTGGATTGGCCAACCCTTATTACATTGACTCATTTGAGAGGCTTCTTTGGCCTATGCAGTTACTATCAAGGGATTCTTTAAGGGTTTCTCACAATTGACAACACCTCTCACTGACATGACTAAGGGAGCCTTCTTATGGAATGACACAGTGCAAGAAGCTTTTGAGAAGCTCAAGAAGGTAAATGAGCTCATGCCCTGTATTTACCATCAATGATTTTTCACAACCATTTGTTTTAGAGTGTGATACTTTAGGTGAGGGGATTGGAGCTGTGCTAATGCAAAAGGGGCATCCCATAGCATTTGATAGCAGAAAATTGAAAGCTTCAGAAAGGGTATTTTCTATTAATGATAAGAAATTGCTTGCTATCATGCATGCTTTGGCTAAGTTTAGGCAATACTTACTATGTGGCAAATTTGTGTTAAGAACATGTCATAAGAGTCTGAAATTTTAACTTGGTTAGCGTGATTTGAATGATCAACAACAAAAGTGGGTAAGTTTCAAGCTTATGATTTTGACATAATATGTGAAGGGTAAAAAGAATATGGTTGTTGATGCTCTTTCCCAAATTTCTACTTTCTACTCCGTGTCTTCTATTGCTACTGATTGGAAGGCTGCTATCATGGTAGAATATGCTAAGAACACTTTTGCTACTAATATTTTAGATGGAAGTGTGAAGGATGATAGGTATATAGTGGCAATTGGTCTTATCTTGTGTAAGAACAATTTTTTTCCTTGTACTTGTGTCCAAGATGAACGACAAAATGTCCATGGATTTCATCACAAGCCATCCTAACGTAAATGGCAAGGATTGCATTTTTGTTGTAGTGGATCATTTAACTAAATATGCACATTTTGTTGCCATCCCTACTGAGTTCAGAGCACAATAGATAGTTGACTTGTCTTTTAGAGAGGTGTTTTGGTTCCATGGTTTGCTTATGACTATTGTTAGCGATAGGGATAGCGGATTTCTTAGCTTCGTTTGGCAGGATTTATTTCGTTTGACAGACGCCAAGCTCATTCTTAGTACCAACTATCACACCTAGATCGATGGACAGGCAAATAGTAAATGAGTGGGTCAGAGGGTACTTGATTAAGTAGCTACATCTTGGAAAATATTGTTATAATATGACTTACCATATGTCCATTGGCATGACACCATTTATGGCCCTATATGGATATGATGCACGTACCTTCATTGATATGGTGTTCACTGACAACATAGTACCACCAACTAGTGACTTGGTGGAGCATAGCCTTGACATTTTTGAGGTCATTCAAAGATCATTTCCAGTCAACCCAAAATAAATAAAAGCTTAATGCATATCGACACTGCAATGGTCTTTCTACGCTTGCAACCTTATAGCCAGACTTCCATTAAGAGAAGTAGGGTTGAAAAGTTTAAATCCTGCTTCTATGGACCTTACAAAGTCTCGAGGAGACTTGTGAAGTGGCCTATGTGTTGGAGTTGCTAGCTAACAACGACATTCACATCGTTTTCCATGTAACTTGCCTCAAACGGGCAATTGGCCAGCATGTTGCACCATCAATTGATTTGCCACCCTTGGATGATGAGGGGATCATACTGGTTAGAGAGGCTATCATTGACATAGAGGGGAAGAAATAGAGGGACAAGACTATCATAGAGCACCTGGTCTGTTCGAAGAACCTACATACTGAGGATGCAGCATGGGAGGGGCCAAAATTTCTCAAACACCTAGCATTGCATTGCTTGTGGGAAAGCAATTCTGGGAAGGGTGAATTTGTAATGTCCCCTTTTACCCTGCCACATTGAGTAAGTTCTCTCTATATAGTTAGAACAAAAAAATTGAGTTTTTCAATCGGAATAAAGCGATTAAGTTTGTTTGCAGTTAGAATAAAGTTAGTTGGAAGGTTACTCCATAAGATAAGGTAGAGAGAAAGTGTCCATATCAGTGAGTTAACATCTCAATTAGAGGGAGTTGTTTAGTTAGCTGCCTAGGTTTGAGGAAATTAATTATGAGTTAGTTGCCACCATTTGTGGATTGACTTCCTACGATTTAGGATTGTTGGGACTTGGGCTATTTAACAACGCATAAGACAAAGAAAATTTCTGTATGTATATTAATACAACTCAACTTCAGGTAAAAGGTGATGTTGCAATAGTTTGCTTGGCGCTTGAGTACGAAACTCTTCAAGTGTGAACTTGATTCTCTTGGGGACGACAAGCTTCAGGGGAATACATGGTGCATGACATTCTAGATTGCTACACCTTTAACCTATAGTGCGTCTAGGGATATGTGTGGTCGACTCGACTTGTAGTTTGTGTACCTTTCATATTATCTTATTGCATTTCTCTATGTTTTTAGTATGGGCGACATATGGAATAACCATGGCTAAGTAGAGTATATATAGGAGGTAGTGGTTAGTCTTTTATCATCATATTGCGAATTCTGCTCTTATTGCATTGTAGGTTGACCCCCAAAGCGGCTTAGTCATTATTACCAAGTATTTTGCTCTTCTGTCAATTATTGTTGTGGATCTGATTATTTTGCTCTCAATTCTTCGATATATTAGTCCATTATTGTGAACATCCAAGTAATTTCATTACAAGTGGTATCAGAGTATCAATTTGGGTTAGTTTTTGCGGCGTTTTTTTTTTGAATTTGGTGTTGCAGTTGTCTAAAAAGTTGAAGGATCGAAAAACATAACTTGCAATCCAGGAAGAATTGAATTTTTTCGCCGTTGCAATATTGTTTTAAGTCTTTTTTTGTAAAAAGTCTGGATTTTTTTTGCACCCTTGTGCAAATTAGTAGTCATTGGATTTGTTTCGGCAAGATGATTAGAACGATGTAATTCGCTGGTACACTTTTGGCCCAAAATTCTCCATCCTAGGGTTTGTGCATCATTGTTTCGAACACTCGTGGATGTGATAAAGGTCAAGACACCCCAAAAGCTCCTTACAAAGATGACATGGAGTCTAGAACTTCACATCTGACAATTTTTTAGGCGGTTCAACAAATCTAGTTAGATATCAAAGCATGCCGAGGAAGGATGATCTTGATGTAGTAAACGATGAAATGAATTCTTTGAAGGATCAATTGTCAATAATGAGTGCTTGATCGAACTCTTTTGCGGCTCAACGTTCACAAAATAATCCTCCAATCCAATCTAGTTTGCCCATTCAAAACAATCACAACTCCAATACTGGTTCAAAGCACATACTGCCAAAATTGGAAGTGCACAAGTTTGACGATAAAGATCCACTCACTTTGATCAATCAAATAGAAAATTTATTTGTCTACATCAGATCCCATGTGTGCAAAAGGTGATCACGACATCTCTCTATCTGGAACATGAGCAGTTTGTTTGGTATTGGTGGTTATGTGCTCAAAAGAAAAAAAGTGCACTCCTATTACCTAGTTGGTGTTTCATGAGGAGCTACATATACACTATCACAACAATGTCTTTGAAAAGTACTTTGGCCAATTAGCAAGGTTGTGACAAACGGGTACTTTTAAGGGTTATATTCAATAATTCCAGAATCTATCCTTATGGGTGGATGGCATCATTGAGAATAACTTGACATATTTGTTCTTGGGGGGGGGGGGTTCAAAGATAACATCCAATTTGAGGCTTGTATGTTTAATCCATTGACTATTTTTGAAGCCATACCATTCACGCCCCAAGGAGAGGAAAAATAATTGTTTAAAAGAAGTGCTTTCACTCATCGTCGTGAACACAATTTTATAGCACCATCATTTTGGCAACCTACAAGATTGGCCCCTCAACAAATTGAAGAGTTCCAAAGGGTTATGTTTTCGCTGTGACAACAAGTGGAGCAAAGGACATAAACGTGTTGAAAAGAAGTTGTTCCACATTGAAGGTGCCAATGAAGACGAAAACGATGATGAGGCTGCATATGAGGGTATGGAAGAACCAAAGGATGAATATGAAGATTCTCACCCTACTATTTCCTGTCATGCCCTTTTAGGTATAAGTACTCTTCAAACTCTTTGGGTTGTGGGCTTCTTCAAGAAACACAAGGTGACAATGTTGATTGACTTAAGAAGTACACATAACTTCATCAATAGTAAGTTGGCTACTCGATTGAACTATTTTATTTATCTAGCTCCAAAATTTCAAGTCCTGATTGCAAATGGTGGCACGAACAACTGTTATGGAAAATGACATAGTGTTAAGATTGTCACGGGGAATTACCTACTTAATTTTCCTATGTTTTCTATTCTCACGGGTGGGATTGACATTGTTTTGGGAGTACAATGGCTCATGACTTTGGGCACAATAGACGTGAATTTACAAAAATTGTTCATGCGCTTTCATTTTGAAGGTAGGACTTTCGAACTTCGGGGATTACAGGGAAAGTCTCCCCAATTGGTTAGTTCACATCAGATGACAAATTCTTAAAAAAGGGCCGAAGGATTTGTAGCACAATTGTTTTCTTTAGAAGTTCAAGCAACACATGTCTACATACCCCAATTTACAAATGATTCTTGATGACTATCCAACATTTTTTGGTGCAATGCTAAAAGGCCTACCACTCAGCAGAGAACATGATCATGCCATAAGATTGATTTCAGGTAGGACATCACAAACATCAAACCATATAGGTATCCATATGTAATAAAAAAATTGAGATTGAAAATATGGTACATGAGATGTTGGAGGCAGGGGTTATTTGACATAGCCAAAGTGAATATTTTTTTCCCAATGGTCATGGTGCGAAAAAAGAATGACACTTGGAGGATGTGCCCCGACTACAAAGAACTCAATAACTACACCATCAAAGGTAAGTTCCCTATTCCAGTGATTGATGAATTACATGGTGCTGTTTATTTTACGAAACTAGATCTTTGTTTTGGGTGTCATCCAATTCAGATCAAAGTTGAAGATATCCATAAAACAACTTTCAGAACTCATGAAGGCCATTATGAGATTATGGTCATACCCTTTGGTCTCGAAAATGCACCATCTACATTTCAGAGTTTGATGAATACTTTTAGTTCTTTTTTTACGAAGTTTGTGTTGGTGTTTTTTGATGACATTCTAATTTATAACAAAACTTGGAAAGAACATTTGAAGCATGTGAAACATGTACTGTTAGTTCTGGAACAAAATCAGTTTTCTGCAAAACTTTTCAAATGTGCTTTTGGCGTCCATGAGGTGGAGTACCTGGGTCATATTGTTTGACATGGAGTCAAAGTTGACCCTAGGAAGATCAAAGCTATGATGGAGTGGCAAGTGCCAAAACCCCCAAAGATCCTTCGTGGATTTTTGGGGCTAATATAGGGTATTATCGTAGATTTGTAAAAAATTATGGCAGCATAACAGTTCCACTCACAACCTTGTTGAAGAAAGATTCTTTCCATTGGATTGAACCAACTAATAAGGCATTTGAGCAATTGAAAGAGGCTATGTGCACCGCTATGGTTTTGACGACACTTTATTTTTTGAAAACGTTTGTTGTTGAATGTGATGCATCAGGATATGGCATGGGAGCAGTGCTCATGCAAGAAGGAAGAACCTTTGCATTTGAGAGTCGTCAACTCAAGGGGAAAAAACAAGCTCAAGCCAATCTATGAGAAAGAGATGATGGCTATTCTTCATGCAATCAAGCAATTGAGACTTTATTTGATGGATAGACAATTTTAGGTAAAGACCGATCATGATAGTCTAAAATACTTTTTGGAACAACACTTGTCATTAGAAGTGCAACAAAAATGGTTAACTAAAATGTTAGGTTAGGACTTTGAAATAGTCTATAATAAAGACAAAGAATGTGGTCACAGATGCAATTTCCAAGAGAGATGCATCAGTTGAGGCACTGTTATGTGCAATGACCATTTGGCAAGCAGATTGGGTGGCAGAAGCAAGACCAGAATGGATGAATGACATGGATACATAAGTCATGATTCATAAGCTTCAACATGGTTTGGGTATTTCTGAAACATTTGAGTGGAAAGGAAATACATTATGGTATAAAGATAAATTGTATTTATGTATGAATTTTGCCCTCAAACACAAGATCATTTTGGAGCTTCATGCATCTCCAATAGGGGGCATTTAGGAATTTTGAAGACATATCATTGCGTTAAGAAATATTTTTTTGGGACAGACTCAAGGGGGATATACAAAAATTTGTGGTAGAATGCATGGTTTGTCCACATAACAAAGATGAAACAATTAAGACATTATGTCGTTTGCATCCATTATCCATCCCTAGCTAGCAGTGGGAGGAGGTTTCCATGGATTTTATTATAGGGTTGTCGAGATCTGAAGGTAAAATTGTTATCATAGTAGTTGTGGATAGGGTCACAAAATATGCTCATTTTTGTTCCTTATCACTACCATTTGTATCTAGTACAATAGTTGCTGCTTTTCTCAATATAGTTTAGAAGCTGCATGGTGCCCCAAAAATCATTGCAAGTGATCATGATCCTATCTTCGCCAATAACTTTTGGACTGAGTTATTTGCAAGTTTGGGTACCCATTTGGCTCATAGCTTGTCTTATCATCCTCAATTTGATGGGCAAACAAAGGTTGTCAACAAATGCTTATAAGGGTATCTTCGTTGTTTTGCATAAGATAAACAAGAACGTTGGGTCCATTGGTTGCCACTAGCAGAATGGTGGTACAACACTTGCTTCCATACCTCTTTTAAAATATCACCCTTTGTGGCACTTTATAGCTATCACCCCCCATCTATCACTTCATCTTTGAAGGTGCAACCCAAGGTTCGAGTTGTTGAGGAACACATTCACCATCAACATGATGTACTTGATGGTTTAAGGGAGAATTTAGCAATAGCACAAAATAGAATGAAGCAACAAGTTGATCAATACCGTAGTGAGAGGTATTTTGATATTGGTGATTGGGTCTTTGTGTGCTTGCAACCATATAAGCAGATGTCTTTGAAGCAATAGAAAATTGATAACAAACATTCTCCTAAGTATTATGGCCCTTATCAGATCTTGTAGAAAATTGACAGTGTGGCATACGAGCTGGAGCTACGCCAATCCACTTGTATACATCGTGTCTTTCATGTATCTTGCTTGAAGAAGGTCATTGGACATAAAGTTTCTATCTAGATTGAGTTACCTGAATTGGATGAAGGTAGAGTCATTTTAGAACCTGAGGAGATTCTTTAGACATGCACAAAAAGGCTACGAACAAGAGAGCTTAAGGAGTATTTGATCAAGTGGAAGAGTTTGAATCTTAAAGATGCAACATGGAAGGATGAATCTTTCTTGCAGCAGCATCCAGAGCTGATTTAACGTTTTTGAAGGGGAGGGGCATGCTACGCCCTTAACCTATAGTGTGTTTAGGGATAATATGTGTGGCCGACTTGTGGCTTACATACCTTTTATATTATCTTATTGCATTTCTTTATGTTCTTAGTATGGTTTGCCTATGGAATAACCATTGCTAAGTAGAGCATATATAGGAGGTAGTGGTTAGTCATTTATTATCATATTGCAAATTCTGCTCTTATCGTATTGTTGTGGAGGTTGCCCCCTCGAAGTGGCTCAATCATTATTATCAAATATTATGTTTTCCTGCCAATTATTGTTATGGATTTGATTATTCTGTTCTTAATTTTTGGATATATTATTCCATTATTGTGAACATCTAAGTAATTTCATTACACAGAATTTCGTAGAGACTCTAGGATCAACATGACGAACAATTGCATGATTTGTGTTAAGGATACTTCACAGTAGTTAGGCAGGTCTTTTTCCTAGTGAATTGTGTTAGTTTAGTTTCTCTCCATTTGCATGTATGTGTTTTATGAAAATAAGATAAAAAATCTTTGTTGTTAAGAGTTTTTCTGGATTTGATTATTTGTATGCATTGAGTTTAGGACATTTTATAGGCATAAAGTTTAGGTCAAAGTATATTTACCCAACTATTAGTATCGTGAACTGAAAACATGGACCAAATCCACTTGACAATACAAGTTTGTTGTGAACAATCCAACCTAATAATGTGAAAAAGCTATAAAACATTTGCATAGCAAGCACATTAATTTTCATCAATTTGCAAAGGCCAAGATAAATGCATGATTGATTTTGTAAATTGAAATGTGCCATTTACTTAACTATTAAGTTTTTTTCATCGATGTGCGAGAGTGTAGGCGATAAATGGATTTAACTTTTTATTGGCTTTGTCTCAACTAAGCTCTGTACAAGAAAGCTAATAGTTCATGCAAAAAGCTAAGGTCATGGTATTTGCACTACTGTGCATAGTGGACTGAAAACATGGAATAAATCTAAATCTAACTAATATCAAAAATAAATTGAGAAAAGTATAAAGAGTTTGCATAGCAAACACATCAGTATCACAGTGGCTAAAATACATATATGATTGATTTTGTAAATTGAAGTGTATCATTGACTTAACTATAAAGTATTTTTCATAAACATTCATCATTTATTCCAAGATATAGTGTGTGGCTGCTGCATCTATTGGTGGGCAGTAGAAGATTTGTTCTAACCTAGGATACTGATTTGCCACTCCCCGCCTGATATGGGTCTGGGCTGTACCTGTACAGGTACGGATCCAGTACATACATGGGTTTGTCTTGGGTACGTCTGGAACAATCTGTGTATGTTCTGGTTGTGTTGGTAAACAACCTGGGTTTCTTTGGGACAACCCCAGAACGAACCTGGGATGGACCACAGGTTTTTGCATTTTTTTTTACAATTAGACATAAAAAAGTAATGGAAAAACACACATTCAAACCCTAAAAGTTGCTAAAAACTAAAAAAGATAACATAAAACAACACTTGTCTACAATATATATATCTTTTTTGTACAGCCATACCCAAGCTGTACCTGATGTGAAACAAATTGATGTACTGTTGTAAAAAATCAACATATTGGTGAGCTCAATTCACCATACCTGAAAGCGTGCCCAAAACGAACTGGCTGCTTAAGTACTATCAGTTAAGTTGATCAATTTATTGCCTTCTTGATTGAGCATCAAAAGCTCCAGGCCATGCTTGTTAGTCCATTATATGCTCAAGAAGTTGAGGTCTAAGCATTTGTTAATGTTGTAAGAGTATTCATTGTATGGGGAAATTTGACGATGAAGAAAGAATTTTAATTTCTGATAGGCATTTCCTCTGGGAGGAACTCCTGTTGAGATTCCTCAGTAATTGTTGAAATTGGTTGAAGCCAAACACAAGTTCCTTCAAATGTTGACCACCCACCCTCGCTGACTTAGCAGCATTGCCCTACACCAATATATCTTCTGCTTACTAAATATTTGCTCCCCATGATGTTGTGACTCGTTGAAACTATTCAAGAGCCCTTCCACTGTTGGATTGAAAAGCAGGGAAGGTGTCGTCATGTGTGTATTAGCAGCGGCATGTTCATCGACTAGATTGTACACTTTTTTGAAATGTTTCAAATTATTAAGGCTGTTTTTGCCACATGTTGGGATTTTGGGACCTATATTGTGCCCAGCGTCTGTGATTTGCTAACAAAGAACACCCTGCCAAAAATGGTGACTGTGTTATTGTTGAGAATATTCTATCGTCTGCCTTGAAATTTATGAATGACTAGATGTTTGTGACATATTGTGATCGTGACAATGCCATCTTAAAGCTAAAGTTTGCCATAGGAAAGATGCGGTCGATCAGTGGGTACATCATGATGGGCATCCTGCTGGTCCCACAACCGATGCTCGTATATCAGCATTTTAACTCTTAGCTGGTGATTGAGGAACTGGGATTGGTGTTCACTTTTGCCAACACGGTGATGAGATAACTTCGTAAAAGAAAAGGTGGAAAAATCCATAAGACTATTCTTATAAATTAGAAACGTTACATGGTGTCAGGAAAATTGTCTTCTGCTGTTAAATTCTTTTGAACTTTAAGTGATTTTTTTTTGTTTTGAGAAACATCAGACAAACTCTTGAATATGAAATGCTTCTTCATTTACTGTTTTTGGATTTGAGGGAAAAAGTAGTTTTTTTGGCCATCTTATTATAAATAGCGATGGGAGGTTCCCTCAAGCTTCGTATGTGTTTTATTTTGCAGTGTAGTGTGTATAGATGTTGACCAAGCATTATAAGTATTGATTATTAAGCCCTTTGAATTTTATTTTTTTAAATGAAAGTAGTTTAACAAAGTTTTGTTCAGTAGTAATCTTCACTTTCTCTTGTGGTTTCAAGCAACTTATTCACCGTTATCATGGTTTTTGAATGATTCAAGTGGTTCTTAAGAGGCATTTAAATGTGCTTTTAGACCATATGGCTAAATGAGTGCATAGTTTGATTGTTTAAAGGCTGGGAAATCTACCTTAGTTTTTATTGTGTGAATGGAAAGGAATTGCTTTTTGTGGGTTTTATAGGAATATGGTACCATTAATGAAAACGGCAGTTTTGGCATGCTATAATTACATTTCTATGTGAAAAGTGAATAGAAATTTTGGTGGGTGTATTTTCAATAGTGAAGTACATACAATGTGCTCATATATTGGGCGATGTGGCAAACAAGACATCAAGAAATTCCACTTGATAAGACATTGTTGTAAAATTTTATGAGAACACAAGAGATTAATTTTTAGCAATACATTGTGATTGATGGTCCACTTGATAAGACATTGCAGTAAAATTTTATGACAACACGAATTTATTTTTTAGCAATACGTTGTGATTGATGGTTTTGGTGGACATGTCGAATTTGCGTCACTTGACAAATTTGTTAGGGAGAGGTTTTTGAAAGATCTTGTAAGTGTTTTATGTGTTTTTGACTCCGAACAATCAATAAGACCATGTGTTGTTTTGGCATTAAGCTTTGAAGTGCTTTTCCATTTGGAAGCATTTATAATCTAGTAACAATATCTTTTGATTCATGGGCACTTACAATGCACAAATCATAAGTCTTTACTTTAGACAAGGCTGCAATTGACACAACAATACCTAAAGACAAGGTTATACCTTCACATCTGTGTCTAGAGGCAAATCTTTGAGTGCATGTTTCTTATAAAACATGCATTCTCCTTGGATTGCTACTGGAGAATGAAAGACACGCTTACACGATAATTATGACGAAGGAAGTACTTAGTTTGCAATTGCTTTCTTTGTATTATAATTCAATACCATATGGATATACCCTCTATATTGAACAAAGAAAATTATTTTGATTTTAAATTATTAAATCATTGTATTGATTTCATTATATTAAATTATACCCTAACTATACTTAATATGGAATGTATTTTCATATGGTGATGATGACGCTGATGATGATGACAATGACTTTTATCATCCTTTAGATTAAACTAGTTTGAAGTCTCCAATGGAGACAATGCTATTTTTTTGTTTTCCTTAATGTTTCCAACCATCACAATCATTTGGAGCTCTTCCCAATTGAAGTGCCTTCACAATCTTTGCTCTCTTCCCATTTTTAGTGTCTTTGTAATCCTTGGACTCTTCCCAAATGAAGTGCTTACGAAAAGAATTGACAATTAAAAAACATATCAAAATAATAACCGATTAAACATGGTCTAAAAATGAGACAAAGCTATTAGGAAAATAATTCTTTCGAAAAAGATCTTGGACTCCAAAACCTTGTTTGCTTTTGTAGACAATTGATTTGATGGCCATTTAGTTTCAAAATAAAATGACCAATCTTAGTGTGGTTTTCTTGATTTAGGAGCTCATGAACAAGTTATGATTGTAGATATCAACGTAAGCATGTCTTATATCATTCTATAATGGGCATGTTAGGAGAAAATGAGCTTCGTGTTCAATTTCCTCCAAGTTAACACAATTTACATATTCTTTTTTCCCAAGGTGTTTTTGGGAGTGTCCATTTATCAGTTTCACTATGTAGCTCATGTGACTTAATTTTAAGTTTTGCTATCATAATTATATTTTTAAAGCTGAGAACTTATAGGGTATAACACATGCTCAAGTTTGGGAATGATGATAGCTTATAATAAAATAGCTTTCTTTTGTCTTTGATATTTCGTCCTTCCAAAGGTTTTCAAACACTTTCAAATTTTAATTTAGGTCAGCATTACATGGGAGGGTTATTTCATCATTAATGCCCTAAAAATTAACCATTAATCAAAGTCTTTTCCAACCTTTTTTTCCATGAAGATGTGCTAAGCATAATTGTTGGGCAATGAGGAGTCTATCTCGCTCAGTTTTTTCCGGATTGTGTTTGTATCATAGTTCACATAGACTCGATAGACCAAAGATTTTCCGATTCAACGAAACTTGGCAATTAAAAAAATATATCGATTTCTTAAAAAAACATAAATTTTATACCAAATTCTATTACAAAATATATCAAACGAGTTCGTAAAACGTTGAGGAAGTGTTTTTTATTAGATTTGAATACAAATAGGGTATGAAATTGCATCATTATGTGAAGACAACAACCAATTGATAATTGTTAAACTTAAACTCATGAATTTATGATGATTGTTAATTGAAAATCATCATCATAAATTGCATATCCATACAAGTTATAAATTACAAGAATTTACAATTTCCTATTTTTTGTTTTAGTGAAAAATTGGGGAGACAGAGCGGGTCTAGTCCTCGCACTCTGTTGCTACACCTTGCTTCACCTAGAAGTTTGTGCTTGCGGCTCTACCTTGGTACTAGATGGTAGTGACAACTCCTTTGCCTTGTGTCAGACATCATCAACAAAGATGCCATCTAATCCAATCTCTCTTGCTTCCATTGCACCACTACCTACACCCTCCATAGCTTGTCTCGCGAAATCAACAATCTCTTCCTCTATGAACAAGGGGATGTCCTCATCCTGCACAGTCTAGTCACAGTAAGGAATAATTTCATCTAAATCAATAGGCTCCTGTGATGTGCCCTTCACCTTTCTTGCGCAAAGCTGAAGATTGTATTGCACAAAATCTAGGTCATTGAGGCATTATTGAGTTAACTTATTACGTTTCTTCGTAATGAATGGCTTCAAACTGACTGTAGTTGTGCTCACATCTAGAAACGCTACAAGGTTGAGATAAAATTTGGAAAATGAGCTTTCAAATATTTGAGGTATTTCTACCATGATCTTCCCCCCAAAAACATGCAAACAAGATATTTAAAAGTTTGTAAGTAATTAAGAATTGTAAGTTTGTAACTTTTAAGATACGACTCCAATTTTTTTTTACTCAATGTTTGGGTGGATCTCCCTCGAATAACTAGTGGCGAAGAAAAGCGCTTACCCCAACCTTGCTTGTAATTTTGCAACTTTGAAATAATGAGGTCCCTCATTTCAACTTCAGGGGTCATTCTCTAAATGCATGTTGAGAGGCCCTCCATAACCTCCTTATTAACATTTGTGAAGCCATCGAAGAAGAAAAACTTGGGGTTGAGGTAGTACTCCACTTCATAAATGGGTTGGTGGAGTTGATTGTTCCACCTTTGATCAATTATCTCCCAAATGAGATCAAATATGTTTCTATCCTCCCTGTAATAGTTTTGGATGGCCTCTTTGGCCCTATCCATGGCTTTATAAATGTATTCCATTGGGTTTTACTCCCCATCCACCAAGCACAAGACCTTCACTAAAGGCTAAACTATAATTAAAATAATTTTTTCTAAAAATTGAAAATAAAGTTAATAGTTTGAAATTCAAACTAAAGTTTGAAGTTACCTTGATGATCTCTGCAACTCTCTTGACAAAGGCATCATCAAAAATCGTCTTTGCGCTCATCGCTCCAACTTTGAATATGTTAAGTCTAGTGATACATGACTCACAAACATCTTTGCTTCAACAATGTCAACAAACTACAAATATTTTGCAATGTAAGATGTTAGTTTAGTTGCAAACCTTGTGACACCCACTCGCACAAGCTTTTTCCCCATGGTGTGATCTCTCATTACGATGAAAACATAGGGGTGATTATAAACGTATTATGTGATGTTTTTGGCATCTTTTACACCTAATCTTTTTAATCATTTTTGTTTATGTTCTCCAAAAGAAGGTCAAGGCAATGTGCCGCACAAGGGGTTCAAAAGAGTGACAGATGCCTTTCCATAAGTAGTCTTCCAATGGCACATATGTTGCTGCATTGTTAGCGTCAACTTGCACAATGTTCTTAATGCCCACCTCTAAGATAACCTCTTTCAAGATTAGGCTCAAAGTTTTTGCATTCTTTACTTTGTTAGAGGCATCACTTGACTTAAAAAAACCATCTCACCATTTGAAGCCATTAAAAAAATGATGAGGGCGTGGTTCTTTTCATCCGTCCACCCATTTGAAAGAATGGTGCATTTGAACTTTCGCCACTGCTTCTTTTGTTGTTCCAAAATTGACTTTGCTTCTGCAACAATATTTTGGAGCAACCTCCCACTTGAGTCTTTTGAAGAGGTTGCCTTATACCCTTTCTTTGCAACTGTCAATGACATCACCAAATAGCCATTGTACGGGCTCTTCGCCACATTGAAGGGAAGGTGGTTGTCATCTAAAAAATTCACACTCCTTATTTGCTTCTTAGTGCACCTCCTTGTTCCACCATGTACCTTGCAACTAAGGTTGTGCCCTAGGTATGTTTCTAGGAACAAAAAAGTGATGTGACTTGGCTTTGTTCGTACTGGATAAGGTGGATGCGCCTTGTATGCGTGGACCATGACCAGAGCTCACAATCTCTGTCATATCTACTTTTGTTTTTACTGTCAAGTCGAGATTAATGGTTGTTGTTATGGTTGCTTGTCCTCTTGCCCTCTCTAATTTCTTCTCATCCAACAATGATGGCATTCGCTACATCTCTCATTTTGCTTCTTTTGTGGCATTGGGACACAACATGACATTGTGACAAAGAACACATGTAATATGGTACATGAAGTAATTGATTCCTCCAAAATCCTTTTTCAAGCAAAATGTGCAAATCACACTCCCTTGGGAGGGTCCAACTTTGACATACTTCTAAGTGGAGGAATGGCTTCCAATGGGACGACTTCCACTCGTTGATGTTGAGCCTAATGCGGAACTAGATGCCATTATATGCTAACTTGTAGCATATTCAAATGCCAAATAAATAGCATTTAAAACAAAACCTAAACTGTAAACCCTATGTATAGGAAAAAAACTAGCAGTTTCATTCATAAATTTTGAAAAACTAACGTAAATCACAAATGAAAATTATGGGAATTGAGTGGAATGCATGTAAATTTGTAAACCATGTTAGAAACCTAATATTAACATTTTAGAAAGAATTTAATGTTTGGAAAAAAAAAGAACTAATCTGGAAATTGAAATTCTGCAGATTTGTTCTACAAATCTGCTATAAATTCCCTCCAATTCGCTCAAAGGATGCTCAAATGTTGTGTGATGAGAATGTGTGGGCTTAAACGGAAGCAAATGCAACATTTTTATCATGTCAAACCGTGTATGGTGAGTTCTGTGCTCAGACTCACTGAGTACCTGTGATTCCTTGTCGCGAGTTGTGCTAAAACTCATCCCAGGCAGACTCACGAGTTCGACTAGCAAAAACTCACCTAGGCTGAAAAATGGTGAGTATTGTGCAACTTGTTGTGTTCTCAACAAATAGTTGAATTACACAAACTGTTAAAGAGAGTATTTCCAAAGTCCATGAAGTAATGCCACGGGATTTATGGTTATAACGAGAAATATCTTGGCATTACATAAGTTGTTTTAAAGTTTAACTGTCAAAAGGTAACATACCCACTTCCATGAGGAGGATAGGGTAAGGCACATTGTATTTAGTTTTTTAAATTGAAAAGTGTTTTGTACTAATTCAATGCAACAATATGCATTGCTAGTTGTACAAAAAAAAGTGAGTGGAATGGAATCACACTTTGAAAGAAAACATCATATCAATCACAAGGATCAAGAGTGTGGTAAGCAACTTTAACTAACTAAAAAAGTTAAAGGCTTAAAT
This sequence comes from Torreya grandis, assembly GCA_037957365.1. Lineage (NCBI taxonomy): Eukaryota > Viridiplantae > Streptophyta > Pinopsida > Cupressales > Taxaceae > Torreya > Torreya grandis. The sequence continues at coordinate 1,423,167 of JARHVA010001642.1, forward strand.
ACAACTTTTCAATAAAAAAATATAGCTAGTGTGCAATAGAATAAATAGTCCAGTGGGCAACCAAATGCCAAGGCACAAGAACATTAGGCCACGAGAGCAATTGGAGGCAGATGGTAGAGGTGGAGAGGATCATTCGGCTTGTCACCCTAGCCATCACTAGCCATCACGAGTTCCATAGCCACGACCTTGAGAAGGAGATCGTTGATGGGGAGAATCTAGAGGGACCCAATTGACAATACATAGAGCACTTCCCTAGTGGTCCAATAGAGACTGAAGGTGTTCAACTCGGAGACGAATTTTTTCAGCTTGAACTTGTATTTGTAGCATTACATTAGATATCACTCTCACCTTATTAGTAACATAAAAACAACCATTGAGAGATAAATGTTAAAAAATTGCATTATTCCATTCTTTTCATTTTTGAAAAAAGAATTTTAGAATGAAAATATGCCATATGTGGTTGTATTGTGTAGGTAACATGGCTGGATCCCCTAATTGCACATTTTGTAGAAAAAAAATTGGATGAAATGGTTGGAATGTTTGCAAAACCAAAAGAGATGTTTTAAAGACTTAGGTTGTTGACATGAGAGTCATAAAGGATTGACAACCCCAAAGCAAACAACCTTGTTTCCTATAAGAAGGCCTTGGTGTCAAATGTACCAAAAAAAATGGGCATGTTTGGGTTCTATGTGAGCTTTCCAAAGTTTGAAAAATCTTCGGTTTCAAGGACCTGCAGACGAGTTAACTTTCCAGCGAGCGTTCAGTTAATCCACATGAATGCTTTAGGGAGAGAGTAGATGCTAACCAAGCTAGGGTTCATGCCAATTGAATGGGGTCTCTACATGCCACTTCCAGTTTGACCACCACTTGGAGGGTGATTGGACTCCAATCTTATGGAGATGCTCATCTGGAACAGCCTTTTGTATCTCAATGATTGATGGAAGATTACTATTGTTAAGTTGAAACTCGTCATAGATGATAGGTCAAGGGAGCCAATCTCAGGACCATTTGCAAAAATGTTAGAAATAACCTTAATTCACTTTTTGAACAATATGAAGCTCTTGACACAAGGGGCCATGGCAAGGGGAACACCATAGTACGAGAGAATTGGTGACCACCATAGGGAGTGAGAGTTCAATGAGAACCCTTATGTGAAATCACCGCCATTCCAAATTAGATGAGGTTTTATCAGTTCTTAATCTTTCCATACACTCTAAGCAATAGAGGTTCCCACATTTTTGACTGGAAATTGAGTGATTAGAAGGGACTGAATACCAAGACACGTCCAAGTCCTACCATAGGGATTGTGTTGAGAGAAACAATGGTGAAGTAGAATTTGCTAGTGGTCATCTCCTACAAGTGCACAAATAATCCATTTGACATAGAGGGTAGAGCCTTGTGTAGTTTGACATGAAGAAGGCCAAGACTTCTTACCTCCTTAGGTCTACATCTTATATTGCAAGAAACTTTGTGGAAACCTTTAGAGCCATCAAAATTGGCTTATATTAAATCCCTTAGGAAGTGGCATATACAGCCTTTGAAGGTGCTTAACAAGAGGAATAAATGTGTTGCTATAAGGGTCTTAGAGCAAACCTAGAACTTGCCAACTAGAGAGAGTGGTTTGGTGACCTAGTAAGCAATCTTTTTTCACAACCCTTTGTACAATATAATTCCATAAATCAGACAGAGATGCTTGAAAGGCAAAGAGGATGCCAAGAAATTTGAACTGCTCTCTAGGTTGAATCTAATACCACTCAAAACCATCTAATCAATGAGGTAAGGGCATGTCAGATTGTGTGTAATATTGTGTTTTCTTCCACTATATAGAAGATCATGAAGCAATACGAAAAATCTCTAGACACTTCATGGCATTGGAAATAGATGCTTCTATTTAAACAAGAGTGAGGAAGGAGTCATCAACTTAATGTCCATTAACCATTTGCTTATGGGATTGACAGAGATAAATACCTTTAACTAAACCTCTAGAAGTATAATGAGCTAGAAGATAGTTGAAACCTCTAGCTACAAGGTCATATAGTGAAGGAGCCAAAGGACAACCTTGCTTGATGGACCTAAACAACCTAAATTGGTATGAGTGAGCCCCATGAATGATGATATAGGCACAAGTATCTTGAAAGAGCATATTGACTATTTGCACAAAGTTGGTCCCAAACCCCCCAAGTCCCTGAAGCATGGAAATAAAAAACTGCCACTCAATTCCGTCACAATTTTCTCAAAATCTTTTTTGATGAAAAGAGCTTTCTGTTATTAAGAGCAAACCTATTCCATCCATTCTTAGATTGCAATGACCTTATTTAGAATGTATTTATTATGAATGAAAGTAGTTTGCTTTGGGCGGATGATGAGAGGTAACAAGTACCTCACATGTATGGCAAGAGCTTTGGAAATAATCTTGCAAGACATATTCAAGAGCATGATAGAGCGTCAGTTAGAGCTTTGGGTCCTAGCGTTGGGCATTGATGTTGCCTTGGTTAATAAATTTACCAAGAGAATTGGTCTGCACAACTTCAAAGTAGACCTTGTGCAAATCCAGACCTACAATATCCCAAAGAACTTGGTAAAATTCATAGGGGAAACCATCAATTCTAGGGGCCTTGTTAGCAACCATTTTAGTTGTTATTTCATGAAGATCTGCAACAAGGAATAAATTTTCACAAGCAACCCTTTGACACTCAGAAAGTTTGCAAGGAACTACTTGTAGACATTGTTTGAGAGCATCTTCATGGGTTGGGGAAGTTGGCTTAGCTGCAAAAACTCCATGATAATGAGCAACAAAAGCATTTAAAATATCAAGCAATTTAGTGAGTGGCTGATTGGCATCACAGATGGCCTTCACTTTATCAGTCGCTTGTCTGGCTTGTATGAGAGGGAAAAACTCTTTAGAAACTTAGTCCTCCACTTTTAAACAATGCATATAAGCACGAATTTGGGCATCACATGTTGGGTAGGTCACTTCAACCTTGAGCTTGTGTCTTCATCTAGCATTCTCTTTTTTTAAACCCTCATCGAAAAGAGATAGCTTCAATTTAAGTGAGGAACAAATGGGCTCACCATATGATGCCTCGTGGGCCTTTTGATGGAAAACAATTGCTTATTTGCTTAAATTCGGAGGAATGTAGTAGTCCACAAGATGGTTTCCCCCCACTAGACAATCCAACCTAACTCCACAAAAGGATGTGGAGCAAGCTTCCATAAATGTTTGATATGAGAACAAGTCCATTCTTCATTGAGATGAGTTGTGTTAAGATAAAATTGAGACTTAACCTTTTTTTACCTAAGGTGTCAACCACTCAATACAAAACTAGATAAAATGATGGTCAGATAACACATATCTTAGAACCATGCTAACAATGCGATCAAGATTATTTGCGAAAGAAAAAAGGTTTTGTTTTGTAAATAAGGCTCTATCTATTTTTTTTTTTAAACCTTGTCATTTCCTTGAGGTTGGACCAAGTAAGCCACATTGCATTGGAGGAGCAACGATGATGGAGGTTGGGATTAGATAACTAGAGTTTATTGCATGTGTAAAATCACGCCTCTCTTTTGTTGGTGCACCATTGCACTGAGAGGAGCCCCTCTTAATCTTCCATAGTTCAACAATGTTGAAATCACCACATTGAATCCAATTGGGAATATCAAAGCGTGTCAACAATCCACTGCCAAAATGCCATCCTTTCAACATCATTAGAGGTGTAAATGTTGGCAAAATCAAGGGAATGACCATCAAAATGAAAAAGGGTCCACACAACTTGATGAGTGTGGTTAAATACCCATCTGACGATGTGAGGAGCCAAGTCAGTTGCAATAAGTGTTACCACTCCATGCTCATCATCATGATTGGACACGTCACAACGCTCCCAACCAAATAGATCTTGTGGTGGAATGAAATAAAAATATGGAGATCTTAGCTTTTTGTAGGTACAAAACTTTCATATTAGTAAAAAATTGACCAGTGCCCCTAACTGTAAAGTTACAGGGTTATGTACATTCCAAGAATAAACTACCATTGGGAAACATCAAATTTTATGTTGGTCCTGTTATCACTCTGGAGTGCACCTTGCTTGAAGATGTGTAAAACACACCCTCACTCTAGCTGATACAATTGGAACTTCTCAAAGTGTGGATGACTCTGTGATGACAACCTCCATAGAGGGTTGGTTCCCTTTAGATTTATCAATTATATCCGACTACTGTGATTTTTGGGTTGAAAAGGGGAAGGAAAACTTAAAAGAAATCCTATCTAATGGGGTGATGCCCCTGAATTGTTCAAATCCTTTGAAGTTACTGAAATCAATGCACACATATAATCAAATGAAATTTATAATTTTGTCCTTCAGCAAAAATGTTTCAGATCAAGGGTTGCAAACCACTTCAAATGACTTGCAAAAGGTTGAGATAAAGAAAGATAGGTGAGGAAGGGCTCTGCAAAAGGAGAAAATCTCACTTATACGCTGATGCACAATCAAATATACATTATTCTTCTCTCCAAACTCAAATTCAGAACAAAAATTTCTTTATTGATCATTGGTCCAACTTACAATTTCTTTTCTTTCAACTTCAGGGATCCTTCTAAATGGCTTGATTAAGCCGTTAAATAAGCTTTCCAAAATCTAAAATAGCCTTAAGTGGAGTTCTGAAAAGGGAAAGGGTTAGTCTTGGTTAACCAACTCAAGACTTAACACCTTTTACAATATTTAGAATATTCAATAAAATCTTTTCTTTTTACAAATTTGCATGCCTTTCCAAACTTTGGCGTAGAAGTATGGCAGTGAGGCCAAGTTTGAAACTTTAATTTTTAAAATGAACAATACACTCTCCAAAAATCTTCAAACATGCATGAATCCAAGGTTGGCATAGAAGTGTGGACGGTGGGGACCATTGAAAGTCAAACTTCTCCTTTGCATGGAATACTACGCCAAATCTCTAAATAAAGAACTCCATTTGATTTGTTTGAAAGCTGAGTTGAAAGAAGAGAGTATTCCACTTTGCATGGAAAACAAGGAAGATGTGTAACAAGCTTGTCAAGTCAACTCCAACTCACGATCAGTCAACCTCCAATGGTCTCCACTTGCATGCAAAACTATGCCATATCTTGGACGAAGAACTCCGCTTGCACTCACTGAAACGTTGGAAGCTTTGGATTGCATGAAAACAAAGGAGAAGCGTGATTTTGCCAAACAGTCAACTGAAACTTTGACCAATCCATTATAAATAGCCCTTGCTTGCATGGACAAGGATCTTGATGAGTGAGAGATATTCAGATTGAATTCCTTGTTATTTCCTGGTCTTTTGCTTTTGGCTTCTTGTTTCTGTGCATGCATTTCTCCGGCACTTATCTGTTTATGGCTTTTGGCTATGTGTTTGTATATTTCTCTCGGACTTTTGTCTCTTGGACAAAATGTCCGAGACTTCTTTTTTATGCACTTCTCTTTGGTATATTCTATGGCTTTTCTTGTGCTTCTGTTCTTTCCCTTGGTTATTTTCCTATAGGAATTGTTCATTTCCTTATTTATTCCTTCGGCTTTTCCTTGGTTCTTTTCCCACGGACAAATTGTTCGCGGGAATTATCTCTCAACTTACCTTTTGGACTTTGCTTTTGTCTTTGGGATTTGCCAATTGTTTGCTTTGGACAAAAAGTCCGAAGGATATGTTTCCTTCTGGGTTTTGTCTTTAAGGACTTTCCGAAAAAAAGAGCCCTTCGGGCCTTCAAAAGGTGACCCTTCAGAAGCATAAACCAACCCTTTGGAAGCTTAGAAAGTAACTTTCCCGAAGGGCACATACCCTTTGGGATTCTTGAAAAAGTCCTTTGAAATCTTGAAGTGAACCTTCTCGAAGGGCAGATACCCTTCGGGATTCTTGCCGAGTGACTTTTTTGAAAATGCCCTTCGGCAACTTGAAGATGCCCTTCAGGGTTTTGTCCAAGTGACCCTTTGGAAGCATAAAAGGTACACTTGCCCTTGAAAAGTCATTCGGGTTTTCTGTAAATGTACTTTTCGAAAGGGCACATACCCTTCGAGTTCTCTGTGAATGAACTTTCCTTTTGAAAAAGAAGCCCCTCAGAATTTTGAACTAGCCTTTCTTTTGGAAAAGTTGGAAAGTCCTTCGGACTTCTTGAACTTGTCCCTTGAAACTTCTGTTTTGAGCTTTCCCAAAGGGTACATACCCTTCGGGATTTTTGTAATGAACCTTCCCGAAGGGCACATACCTTTTGGGTTTCTTGAATTGCACATTTTCCCTTTGCCGAACTGCCCTTTGTAATTCTTTTGGGCTTCTTGCAAAGTCCTTTGAAATCTCTTTTCTCTCGGACAAAAAGTCCGAGGAATTTGTTCCCACTCTTAACCCGAAATTTTTTTGAGAAAGAAAACACTTGGGAAAGAAAACACTTGATATAAAGTCCGAAAAAAACAAGCCTGTACTCCTGCTTCTGATCCCTTGCTTTTATCTGTAAGTGAACCTACAGCCCTGCAATACAGGGCTGTAAGTCTAATCTTAAGGATGGCTGTAGCTTTATTAATTCTTCATTGGCTCTCATCAAGGCATCACATGTTTTATACCCTGATCGTTGTCAATGACCATCACCCTCCATGTCTCCTATATAGAATCACTTCACCACCATACTATTTAACCATTTGTGATTAAACCTTTCAAATTAGAACTCCATACATAAAAGATTGATATATAGCCCTAAAAGGGACTTGTAGAGTTATCTTTTTGGTGACTGACTGTAGGTGCATATGATGAGTAACCCTATATAAGGCCTTTTGAACCTGAATATGCCTTTTTCCATGACACTCCTATCCACCTTACGAATTTATTCCTCCTACAGGCCTGTAGGTTAACTTTATAACTGTGTATGACATTTTGAGTAGGAGATATGCTTTTTGAACTTGCTGTAGGTGTCTTGTGCTTGTACGGATTGTAGCTTGTAAATGACCTCAAAGAAGGTTCAAAGGCAGATTTGATCATCATTCTTCTTCATGGTTATAAGCACTTGTCACTAAATCTTGATAAAGACCTTTCTTATTTCAACATATTATCCTTGTGAACACTCTTGATTGTGTAACATTGCTGTAGGTCCTCATCATGACTGTATTTGATACTTGACTGCCTACATATCCCTTTGTTCATGCTTTTAGATTATAATTCACCAGTTTGTCCAGCCGTATAGGGAAATTGACCGTTTTGGGGAAAGTTTCGAATAGTAGGGGTAGTAATTTGGCCTTGACAGGCCAAATTTCTAACAGGTCCCACCATCCACATTGTCTAAAGTGGAAAAGCTATTAGAGAAGTATGCTTGTTTAGTGCCATGCAGGTAGTCACCAAGTTGGAAATTATGCCTCTTTTCTTGTATCTACTTACCATCCTCGGAAGGTGTTGATTGGCAGTGAGAGAGGCGCATAACCGTTTTGTGTTAAAAAATCATCAGACTATCGGCCTGGCCCAATTCTTAGAAACTTGGCTTTGAGGACATGCGAAAATCATCGTCGCTTGTGGGGTGTGTGAAATGGGTGGCACCACTTGAGAAGTGGTGGGTACTGGTTGTTTGTCAGCCACAGTAGAACCAAATGTGGGTTTGTATATAGTAGTCAGCGCTTTGGCTGCTCCATGAGCTTGTAGATTGGCTTTTTTATTAGTGACAGTAACCCATCCTGGCTGCGGATGTAGCAGCATTTTTGTTAATCTTTGGAGAGGTTTTGGACTGAGTAGCCCGACGTGAGTTAGTAATGAGAGAGCATTCACGCATGTTTTGGTATTTGGCTCGACACTTATAGCATGTTGATATATAGGATATGTTGTGAGATGTGTTTCTCTCCTATTTGAATATCTATTGTTTCCATGAGATCCTTGGAAAGATTGACCTTGACACAAACATGTTTCTGCGGCTTACTATACTCATGGAAAACAAACCCAAGGGTTTAATTAACCGGTCTGTGAAACCCCAAAAGGATAGGAGAAGACTTGGAGGGACTACCCAGAGAGAGATTCTAATTTTGGCTTTATTTAGACATGATGAAAGTCCGAGTCTAGTGGGGAAAAACTACTAGGGTGTTGCAGGTAAACAAAACAAGCAACCAAAGATAAATTCTAAAACCAGCAACATGCTTTATCAAATTCAGGACACTCAAAGATAACATCTGGCAAAGAGTCGATTGGGAAAGATGCATTACTGTGTGAAAGACTTTTGGGACGGATTTGTTGTCACCATTACTGTTTGGAGCTCTTACGGAAACATCTGCATCAAATGATGCAGGAGCTGAGGAGTTGGTCATAATATAGGCAGACTCGTCGACCAAGGGGTGGTTTAATTGTGGGTTCAGCGCAATTAAAGCGACGGGACCGATTTCCTGCTTCTAATGGCAATATGAGTGGCTAAGGAAGAAGTATAAAAACCTAAAACCTTAGCAGAGTGAGTTTCCGAGGATTGACTATCACTATCATTTGCTTTTAATTTTGAAGTTATAGATAGTGATTTGTTTTCGAATTTGCGTAATTTTGTTCCAAGTTTACCGAGATATGTTTCCACCCCAAACTTCACAGCTATGGAGGATCACAGGTGCTACAGGACTAAATATTAGCGTTTTCTTTTTATCCCAATGCCAAAGTTCAGCATCTCTACAATGGTTTTTCTAACTGTCATAGGCATTCCATCCCACAGAATTTCTTTTTGCTCAATGCTAAGATTCCAGTTTAGTTTATGATTAGGATCGATACCTAGTATTTATAGTTTCAAAATATCTCGAGAGGTCAATTATTGAAGGAAATTGTAAGCAAAGCCTTTCAGCATGTGAGCAAAAACGTGTAAGCAAAGCCTATCAGAGAGATTTGTCAGACCTGGGTTTGTATGGGTCCTTTCCAGTATTAAGTTGTGCAGCAAAGGATGCAACTATCTGCTAAATAGTTGCCTCCCTCACTATGGAAAATATTATCTCATCCTCCTGATCACATAATGTATTAAGTCATATTATTAGGATTTGTTTTCTGATTTTTATTGATGATAATCCTGCTTCAATCTAATGTTCACATCAAAGAGTCTGTTGTTTATTTGGTTTTATTGTAATGAATGCAGATTCATCCAGGAGTCAGGTCTGTCTTCTACGAATAATGCTCGGTCTTCTCACGATATAGGGCGCTTGGGAAATTTGCTACGGGTAAGATCTATTGTAGGAATTTTTTGTTTCTTTAAAGAACATGTTCCATCTTGCAATTTGGTCAAGTCCCTTCATTGTATAAGTTTCTTTCCATTGTTTGCTATGCTGCAGGTAAATTTATATAATTTTTATTCTGAGTTTGTTGTTTGTTTGATTTTCCTGAGGTCTTCATGCTTGTTCCTGTTTGACTGCATTAGGACTAGATTTAGATACATACATTTTACATTTATAAGGGTGATTATTTATAAATGAGATAAACTTTGTCTATATCTTTTTCTCCATTTAGATTGTCTGATGGTAGGTTTCATGGTCTTGATGGCTACATTTTCTTGTCTGTTGTTGAATGACTGACCACTCTATTTTGCCTTTCAGGAAAATGATGAATTCTTTGAGTTGGTGTCATCAAAGTTTCTTTCAGATACCAGATATACAACTGGTGTCCGTGCTGCTGCTGGGAGGTTAATTCTTGCTTGTGCATCAACATGGGTGGTTAGTATGGTCTTTGTTTTTAATTTGTCTATCTAATAGTTATGTGGTTATAAAATGTACTGTGGAAGCAGTTTATCTGACTTTGAGGAGTTGATCTCACTTAGAGCTGTTGAAGGCTATCTTTGTTCTCACTTGCAAAATGTGGCTAACTTTTGGTGATGTGTTTGTAGTATCCCCATGTTTTTGAAGATGATGTTTTGGAAAATATCAAGCACTGGGCAATGGATGACATGCTCACCTCGTGCGAGGATTTCCATCTAAAGCTCGAAGCATCTAGACAAGTAGCAAGTGATCCACAGATGTTAAAGACCTATGCAACTGGGCTTCTTGCATTAGCCTTAAATGGGTATGCATACTTGACACATTAGTTATATCATTATTAAAAATTTAGAGAACCATTTAGGTTCTTCTGTTTTGACCTTTTATGTATTGTTAGTCATATTTTGGCTGTGTACATATGATTGATTAGTTGTATTTATTGCTAAAACCATTATCAGGAATGGTCCAGTTGTAGAAGACGTTCTAACATCTGGTTTAGTAGCAAAGCTCATGCGTTTCCTTAGGATGCGGGTGTTTGGTGAGACAAATCCAAGTCAGAAGGATGCAACATTAGTTCCTGAAAGTAGGCAATCAATTGGAAATGCAAGCGTCAGAGTAAGGGATGATTGCAAAACCAGGTTGAGACATGTGGCAGACATATCCTGCTTAGATTTTGTAAGGCTAGGTGAAGAGACCGTCTCAGAGGAACAAAATGCAGACAAGGATAGTGAAAAAGGGACCACCATGAAGGAGAAGTGTGCTGAAGATTATTTTGAAGATGAAGATGAGTTGAAAAGGGAAAAAGATACTGTAGATGTTCTAGATGAGGTGACTGGCATTGTTCATGTAGAAGATGATACTGTTGAGCTCACTCCTGAAGATAAAAGGCGCCGAAAAGAGTGGCGTGAAGTAATGTGTAAATTGTCTGGAAATAAATCTTTTAGGGATGAAGATGGCGAGGAAAATCTTTGGGAGGATCCTTCTAAACGCCGGGCTGACCGAGGTGTTTCAAGACACAGAGGAAAGGCAAGGGTTCCTGAGGGGGTAGCAGAAGCTGAAAAGTGTTTGACATCTTCAGGCACTGGAATACGCTTAGGGAGTCAAATTAGAAGTAATAAGGATAGAACTACTAGCAAATTAGATACTTCCTTGGATCATAAAAGTAAACAAGAAGGCAAGGTAAGTGACTTAGGTCATGTTTTAGCAGATAAAGATGAAATTGATGACAATGATAAAGATTGTAAAGTTGGCACAAAGGACATTTCTGAGATTGTAAAGAGAGCAAGAAGGGCTGCAGAAACTGAAGCTAAAGCTGCTAATGCACCTATAGAAGCTGTGAAAGCAGCGGGAGATGCTGCAGCTGAACTTGTCAGGACTACAGCTGCAGAGGTTTGGTTTAAAGGCATTTGTTTTATCCATTTTCTATTGTTAAATGGGTAATTTACTCCTTGTGCAAGATTTCTTTCTGAAATACTCAGCTTTTTCAGGTTTTATCAAACACAAATGATGAAGAAGCTGCTCTTGAGGCTGCATCTACAGCTGCAACAACAGTTGTAGATGCTGCTTTGTCAACTGAAGTTTCTAGGTGAGGATAACTTGTATTGTTTGTCAATATATTGTTTCATTTCAATTAGTCAGTACATTATCAACCCACACTCATTGTTGATGCATTACCATTGCAGGAAGGGAAATGATGTTATTGACAAAGGTCTTGATATTGTGCATAATGATTTTGAGAGAGAGAGTGAACCAGATGGAAACTTAATTTTGGATCTAGAATCCTTAGGTAGGTTACAAGAGCAGTTCTGTGTTCAGTGTTTGGAGAGATTAGGGGAGTATGTTGAAGTCTTAGGTCCAGTTCTTCATGAGAAGGGGGTAGATGTTTGTCTTGCTTTACTGCAGCGGGAATCAAAAGTTGGTGACTCTTTAAAGACCTTTGCTATGTTATCTGATGTGTTGAAGCTGATTTGTGCTCTTGCTGCACATCGGAAATTTGCTGCATTGTTTGTTGACCGAGGTGGGGTACAGAAACTTCTTGCAGTTCCGAGAGTGTCAGAAACTTTTTTAGGGATTTCAATGTGCTTATTTGCTATTGGCTCTATTCAGGTGAATGAAAGGACGAGTTTCTTCTTATTACTATTCATGACTGCCATAACAGGAATGATTTATATTTGACCTTTTTGACATTGAGCACTGAACCTCCATGAATAATTTTTGCATGCACTCTCATGATTAAAGTTGTTGCATGTCAATGTAGGGTATCATGGAACGTGTGTGCGCACTTCCCTCGGATATTGTCCATACTGTGGTTGGATTAGCTCTTAGACTTCTTGATTGTTCACAAGATCAAGCCCGAAGGAATGCTGCTTTATTCTTTGGAGCATCATTTGTCTTCCGAGCAATTCTTGATGCCTTTGATGCACAGGATGGCATACAAAAAATGTTAAATCTCTTAAGGAATGCAGCTAATGTAAGATCAGGAGTTGGTAATGGAGTGTCTGGAATATCGAGTGCGAGTCCACGAAATGATCGAGCATCTGCTGAAGTTTTGACAGTGGCAGAGAAACAGATTGCTTATCATACGTGTGTTGCACTGCGTCAATATTTTCGAGCTCAACTGATTTTACTTGTAGATACCTTGCGTCCAAACAAGAGTCATCGTGGCGGGGCACGTAATGCCCCAAGTGCGAGAGCTGCTTATAAGCCTATTGACATCAGCAATGAGGCAGTAGAGGCCGTGTTTGTGCAGTTGCAGCGTGACAGAAAACTTGGACCGGCTTTTGTCAGAGCTCGTTGGCCTGCAGTAGACATGTTCCTTAGCTGCAACGGGCATACAATTTTATTGGAACTGAGTCAGGTTTCTGAGGTTTTCTTTTCTTACATAAATAGTTTTCTGACTGGATTATTATGTATGGTAATTGATGTAATTCTTCTATTGTGTAATATATTTGTAGGCTCCTACTGGTGAACGGTACTTGCATGACTTAGCCTTGTATGCATTAGGGGTTTTGCACATCGTCACCTTGGTGCCAAATGCTCGCAGACTTGTAGTTGGTGCAACATTGAGCAATGAACGGCTGGGAATGGCAGTCATACTCGATGCAGCAAGTGGTGCTTCCCATGTGGATCCTGAAGTTAGTATTCTTGTCAGCATGTGAATGTGTAATTGTGATTTTGGTTAGAAAATTAATTCTTGATTGTAGCTGTTTTCAATATGCTTTGCTTATTTTTAAAGTGAAACTCCGTGCAATCTGGTTTGGTCTCTGAAATTACTAACTAGTTATGATTGCCTGATTTTCCAGCAGGTTATTCATGCAGCCTTGCTCATATTGGTTAATCTTGTTTGCCCTCCTCCATCTCTTAGTAGCAAGCCAGTTTCTACTTTTCAGGGCTCGAATGGACTTTCTAGCCAAGCTCCAAATGGTTCCCTCTATGAAGGTAGGGAGAGAAACATTGATAGGAATGCAGCAGAACGTACTTTACCATTGCAAAGTCAGAATGAGGTAAGAGATCGGAATGGTGACCAGAATTATAATGGTGAGCGTCATGGGGTAGCTGCACAAGTTATTCCTTCAGGGAGTAGCCAGGTAGTTGCATCCTCTCCCACAGCAGCACTGGTTGGAGACCGAAGAATATCATTGGGTCCGGGAGCAGGTTGTGCTGGCCTTGCTGCTTATATGGAACAAGGTTATCGACAGGCTCGAGAAGCAGTTCGGGCTAATAACGGGATCAAGGTGCTTCTGCATCTGCTTCACCCTCGCACGCTCTTAAATCCAAATAATTTGGACTCCATTCGTGCACTTGCATGCCGTGTCCTCCTTGGATTGGCCAAAGACGATACAATCGCCCATATTTTAACCAAACTTCAGGTGAGAGTCTTATAATTTAAAACTTTTGTCTTTCTTTTAGTGCTATACTTCAAAAAAGGCTGTTGCTCTTGAGATCTTGTCATTTTTATTGTACAAAATTGAACAGTTAGCTAAGTTTTGGGCTCAGACATTCTAGATATTTTATCCCTTGTAGTTCACAGATTTCATGGAACTCATACTGCATAGGTTTTTTTTGTGGGTTTCTGAAACCATTCCAATGTGCGTTGTCTATGAAAACATTTATGGATATTAGGGAATCACTTGAAGTAGTGATCTGGGTAGAGGCAGTCGGGAGAAATTATAGGGAGTAAGCCCATTTATGGAAGCACAATTACTTTTAATGGAATTTAAACTTGAAAAGATCACCTCTAATAGTTCACATGACATGCAGAGTAGCATTTTGTGTATTGATTTTGAATTTTAATGGCACAATAAGAACAATTTTTCCTAGGCAAAACGTTCAAGCTCTCTTTACATGGAAGAAACTAAAATAGTGTACAACTAAATTATTTTATCTTAAATGTTAGGTGGGGAAACTTCTTTCAGAACTAGTAAGAGACACAGGAAGTCAAATGGCAAGTGCAACTAGTGACCAGGGAAAATATCAAGCCGAGCTAAGCCAAGTAGCAATGGAGCTTATTGCTGTAAGTATGCCAAGCATTATGTATTTATTAATTCTTTAGTTTTGTAGTCATATAGGTTTTATTTTTATGCTTATTGTTTTCTTCTCCAGGTCTAGCAGTTTTAAAAGGTTTCTTTTACTTCTGAATCTTTATGCACTTTCAGATTGTAACAAATGCGGGTCGTGCAAGTACTTTAGCAGCCACAGATGCTGCGGCACCTACTTTGCGGCGTATAGAGAGAGCTGCAATAGCTGCAGCAACACCCATAACTTATCATTCAAAGTACTAGTCTAGCTCCTCAACAAAGTTCTTTGTGTTAAGAGTTATCTTTCTTTGATAGCTTAACTTGATTGTACATATCTACTGCTAACTAATAAATGGTGAAATTTCTGGTTTATTGCTAGGGAACTACTACAACTTATACATGAGCATCTGGTTGCTTCGGGACTCTCCAATTCAGCGGTAACATTGCTGAAGGAGACACATCTTACGCCTTTACCGTCACTAGCAGCACCTTCTTCACTTTCCCACCGGACATCTGTTCAAGAGGCATCAGGGGTGCAGTTCCAATGGCCATCAGGTCGAATTCCAGGAGGGTTCCTAGCAGATCCTTCAAAAAGCTCCATTCGTGAAGGTGATTCTGATAAGAAGAGTGACCCTTCCGTTGGCAGTTCGAGGAAAAAATCTCTCAGTTTTTCCTCAAATATAAGTGCCAATGTCAAAACACCGCAAGCAACACAGTCATGGACAAACAAGATGGCAGGTGTCAAAGACACAAGAAATACATATGGGAGTACAAAAGCACATGAATCTTGTTGTACACCAATGCTGAAGTTCAACTCTGAATGTTCAGATCTCTGTCTCAAAACTCCCAATACCTTGCCTATGAAGCGGAAGGCAGTTGATAGGGACACTGCACTTCCTTTATCAACAAAGCGTTTAGCAATCACTGATCCTGGGAGCTTGTCTCCTATTTACATGACACCCACTGTTCGTAAAAGTAATCTATCTGTGGAAATTGATGGGTCTTCTGCTACCCCATCTTATGTCCACCGGGATAAGGTTGATGATATTGCTTACAACCAGCAAATACTGGGATCATACCATGGTACACCTGGTGTTGGACAGGTGCCAAGTTATTACTCACAGCCTGGTCTGCTAGCAGATCCACAATCTGGAAACAATGAGCGTGCCACTTTAGACTCTTTGGTGGTGCAATATTTGAAGCATCAGCATAGGCAGTGTCCTGCTCCTATAACTACCCTTCCTCCATTGTCTTTGTTGCATCCACATGTATGTCCTGAACCAAGCCGAGCTCTAGATGCTCCATTTAACACAGCAGGACGACTAAGCACTCGAGAATTTCGAACACAATATGGTGGTATGCATGGACATAGGCGTGACAGACAGTTTGTTTTTAGCCGTTTCAGACCTTGGCGTACATGTCGTGATGATGCTGCACTATTGACTTCAATAATGTTTTTGGGCAGTTCTTCTCGTATTGCTACTGGGAGCCACATGGGAGAATTGAAGATTTTTGATACTAGCAGTGGAAATGTGCTAGAAAGTCATAATTGTCATCAGTCACCTGTAACTTTGATTCAATGCTCTTCATGTGGAAATTGGCCTACACCTGAAAGTAAGCTTCTATTATCATCAGGTAATTTTGATGTTCGCCTCTGGGATTCATCTGCAATCGCCAATGGACCATTGCATGCCTTTGACAACTGTAGAGCAGCACGGTTTAGTCATTCTGGAAGCATGTTTGCGGCAATTTCGTTGGACACATCCCGCCGAGAAATTCTTCTTTATGATGTTCAATCTAGCAAGCTTGAACAAACGCTGTCCGACAGTTCTTCAGTTTCATCTGGATTTATTCGTGGCCATACACAATCGGTTGTCCATTTCAATCCTTCGGATACAATGCTGTTATGCAATGGCGTTCTTTGGGATCATCGTGTTCAACGTCATGTACACCGCTTTGACCAGTTCACTGATTATGGTGGTGGGGGATTCCATCCCGCTGGAAATGAGGTATGTAGTTATTTTTTTTCTCTTAGGTTTCTTTAAGGCACAATTTACTCACATTGTGTTTCTCATTTTGGCACACAATCTGAGCTAAGTTTTGTCATCTTGTTAAAGTTCATAGACAATTTCTTATCAATGCTTATTTATATCGTTATGCACTTCCATGGACTGCAGTAGTGACCGTTTGGTCCCATGTTCTTGTAGTTCACTTTCCCCAAGGCATACCATTTAGTCGAACCTTGTTTATGTGCACTGGTCATGATGCTAGCCTTTTTTCACGTCAATTTTATCCAATGCTTTTTTGAAATGTAGTCCTCTTTTAAAATCTTAATGACTGATACTAAATTAATGGGTGATTTTGATTCATATCTGAGATCTGTATGATCACCGATCTCTGTTAAAGGCATTTTGACAAATGTGCTTCTAGCCATATAAGCATCTTTCATATATGCGATCTGTATAATCACTGATCTGTGTTGCAGGTTATTATCAATTCTGAGGTTTGGGACTTAAGAAAATTTAAGCTTCTTCGAAGTGTACCTTCTTTGGATCAGACTGTTATCACCTTCAATCCTACAGGTGACATTATATATGCAACATTAAGAAGAAATCTAGAAGACATAATGTCTGCTTTGCATCCACGTCGAGCACGAAATCCTCTCTATGCGGCTTTCCGTACAATGGATGCTGTCCACTATTCAGATATTGCAACAACTGTTGTTGACCGTTGTGTTCTGGATTTGGCAACAGAGCCAGCAGATTCATTTATAGGTTTAGTTACCATGGATGACAGTGAGGAGATGGATTCATCTGCTAGAATCTATGAGGTTGGACGGCGAAGACCAACAGATGATGATTCAGATCCTGATGATGGGTTGGAGAGTGATGAGGAAGATGAGGGTGAGTCTGAAGCTGATGAAGAGGGAGGTGAAGATGGTTTAGATGACGGGGAAAGTGATATGGACATCAGCAATGATGAAGATGATAGTGTTGACGAGGGTGAAGATGGGGACTTTGATAGCAATGAGGATGAAGATGGTATGGGCAATGGTATCCTTGAAATAATCTCAGATGATGAAGGTAGCCAGGGAATGGGGTCTTACAGTAGCGAAGATGAGGGTTCTATGGGTGAATTTGATGATGAATTTATGATTGTGTAGATTGAAGATTGTGATTCTCATGGATATGCTGAAGAGGAAGCATTTGGATGAAATGGACCGTTGTTTGGATGATTTGGAGGTTAGGTAATGCACTCTTGTAGAGCTGGTTGCACGGACAGTGCAAAAGATGATGAAGTCAGCTGTTTGAGTGAGCTATAACTTTGCACTCTTTGTATAACTGGGCACACATACAATGCAAGAGCTTTGTATAGGCACTACCTGCTTTTATTATCACGGGAAATTCTTGATGAATTTATCTATTTCATGGTTTTTAGGGAATTCAAAATTCCATTTGCTGCATTATTTTTTTAATTTTTTCCTGTATATATCATGTACGTTTGGAAAGTCAGAGGAGGGCTTATTCCCTACTATTAAAAGGAACTTGAGCCCTAGTTGAAGTCTTTATCATTATTATAAAATTGTAGGCCAGTCAAGGGCAATTACGATTGCTGATACCAGTTTTAATAAATTAAGTACACCAATTCAGCATTTCATCACTGCTCATTTTAATTTATGCTCCTCCATAAACGTTAACAAGGCTTGTTTCAAAAAGTAGTCAGAGTATCTTAAATAAACACAGCGCTGGTGCTCTTGACAAAAGCATTTTTATGTTGGATTGTTTGTCCCATTAAGGGAAACTTGAGCCTTGTAAGTCTTGATCTTTATTATCGATTTGCAGGCTACTCACAGAGCATTTATAACTGCCAATGCTGTTTGTAATAATTTCAAGTAGACCAATGGTGTCTTTCATTGCTGCTTCATTTTGTGCTCCTCCATGTTTCAAAAAAATAGATTGATTAGATTCTTTATAACATTGCTTTTGTTTGGAACTTCAATTTTCTGGACATGAAAAAGATTGACGATATTGTAGAGCCTAGGGCAATGCACATAGAATAACCCTAAAACAAATAAGGAATTAAGACCCCATTGGGAGAAAAGGGAGGGTGTATGGGCAAGTTTGTGACATGGAGGCTTTCTACGGTTGGGAAAATGTGCGTATGCAAAGCACCTAATGCTGTAGTATTATGTGAAAAAACATCTCAAAACTTTCAAGAGAGTGTACATATAAAGAATGCTTTATTAGCAAATATCTATATTCGAGAATTTATCATGAATGCCACTGAACCACTATACATGCATTAGGTTTATGCATTTACACAGGACAAAGGTTCTTTGATTTCCTTGTAATAAAAAATATCTATTAATTTTCTACCGAATGTTATTTGATAAATAGACGAGTTTTGGGAATAGGTGATAAAGATTTGATTATGTATTACAATCTAGCATGCTCTACAAAGATTGGGTTGACTACTCTATCAAACTGTAATTATTGCAATCCAAAGAGAATTTGATATCTAAAATAGCTAGACAATATTTTTTTGTAGATTAATCATTTGTCAGTTTATTACCAACCTTGTTTAACAACACAGATTGTACTCAGTTCCAAAAGGCAGGTGTGTGTGTCGTAGTCAAAAGCATGCCATCAAAGTCAAACATGGAAGGCGACAAGGGTGGGGTGTTAAAACATTCAATCATAGAATATGGAGTAGGCAAGAAAAGCAAATGA
Organism: Torreya grandis; assembly: GCA_037957365.1. Classification (NCBI taxonomy): domain Eukaryota; kingdom Viridiplantae; phylum Streptophyta; class Pinopsida; order Cupressales; family Taxaceae; genus Torreya; species Torreya grandis. The sequence goes on from JARHVA010001642.1 coordinate 1,442,112, forward strand.
AAGAATGATGCAGGTAATTGAAAAGAATTTGAAGATGCAAAGGTAGTATATATGAGAAAATTTGATTTGTTTGCTTGGTGAATGTAATCGTTGATTTTCTTCAAAGATATTTTTATTTATGCGGGTCCATCTTCCAAAGATTATAAAAGATGATATATGTGCGGAAATTGGACAAGTTCAAATTTTTGGATGGTAAAACTCATCGAAGTGATTGCTAACAAGAAGATTTCAACTGAAGTCACTTGTAAATATTACTTCTAATATGGGTCATTAGTAAAAATTGATTCGGTTAGCTGTGTAAAACTAAGTTGTGTAAATCACGTAAAGAATTTTTGCGTCACCACTTATGTATAAATTATTTGCCCATTATAGTTTATGACATATGCCCAGAAATTAGACAAGTTCAAATTTTTGGATGGTAAAACTCATCGAAGTGATTGCTAACAAGAAGATTTTAACTGAAGTCACTTGTAAATATTACTTTTAATATGGGTCATTAGTAAAAATTGATTCGGTTAGCTGTATAAAACTAAGTTGTGTAAATCATGTAAAGAATTTTTGCGTCACCACTTATGTATAAATTATTTGCCCATTATAGTTTATTATATATTTAACCATGAATAATATAATAAAGATTAAAAAAGTATGATTTTTTTTTCAAGGAGTAAAAACTTGTACACTAATACTAGCAATGGCATATTAAAGTAAATAAAAAATATGATAGATTTAAGTAACAGGGAGGTTATATAATAATAAGTTGAAGAGTTAAAAGTATTATATTTGTCTTTTTTTGGTATTGCCTCATACATGTTTTATCATAAATCTTTTGTGATTTTTTTTTAACTGTCTCATACATGTTTTATCATAACAATCGTTTCTGAATTTTTTTAACTGCCTCGTGTGTTATCATAATAATTGCTCATAAATATATTTTTACCAAATCATTTTATTGCAAGTTTAAGTATTTTAAAAATTAACTTGTAATGTAGGATAATCTTTCTTAGTGTACAATTTGCGACCATTGAAAACCATCACTCTTTGAGAAATGAGTGTAATTGTGTGATTTTGTTGTGGATTTGACCATAGGTTATAAGAAATTTAGAGGCATCAGAGGGAATGTGTTTATTAACTATTGATATTTAGTAACCTGTTCAAGTTTGGCATGCATTTTCAAGAACACATTTTTGTTGTTGGCATGTTTAAGTTTTAATTGTAAATTCTAATATTTTAATTTTTTCTAAGTACATTTTTTTCATGCTTTTAAAAAAGATTAAAAGATTAAAATTCATTAATCAACTAAAAAAATTTCCAGTGATGGTGTAGCAGAAGAAGCACATTCACAACATAGGAGCGATCGAACAACATAAGCCAACAAAGAAGGGATGCAAAAAGCAACACAATGAGTGAGGGGAGATGCACAAAGAGGCAAAATGAGAACATAGAGGCGGCGAAGGAGAGGTGTGGGAAGAGTTGGAGGAGGATCAAGTTGAAGGTGGAGGTATGGAACAAACACTAATTGGGTCTTTCCATGACACGCTAGGGGTTATGGATGTGGTGGTAAGTGTTGACAAGCCCAAGGGAGTCAAGGGGCAAAGCGAGCTTGGCAAGCCTTCTCAGTTCTTTGGAGCTTTGGGTAAATCCTCCCTAGTCATTGGTCCTAGCCCCAAGGTTGTCCTTGAGGGCATGTAGTTGGATGCGGTATCTAGGCATTGGAAGAGTGATGCATCATTTCAAAGGTCACATGGAAATGGCATGCTATTGGTGAAATTGAATCTTGGGTCAGTGAGAAGTGGGGTGCAAATTTCTCTATAATTTTTTTACAAAGAGGTTTATTTTTGGTTTCTTGTTCAGATGGGGCCAAAAGAGATGAAATTCTTTCTTTAGGTACATCGCTGATGAACACAATTCGGATCTCTACTTAACCCTAGTGCCGTAATTTTGACTTGTAGGGTCGGGTGCAAAACAAGATTCCTATGTGGTTACGGATTTATGCGTTGCCAGTTAAATACTAGGGAGAAGAAAGTCTCAAAGCAATTGGTAATCTAGTGGGGGATTTTATCTCAATTGATCTAGGATGGCTCCTTGGCTGCATATGAAAAAATCTATGTTCAAATAGATATCGAAGCTAAAATAATGGAAGCTATCATTCTTAAATCCTTTGGAAGAGAATGGATTCAAAATATCGACATTGAAAAGCTTCATTTCCGATGCTTTGGATGTCACAAAGTGGGGCACATCAAGAGAAATTGCCCTAGGCAGCGTCCTCCTAACAGTGGACTGGTGAAGAAACTGTGGAAGGAAAAAATTTCCCCTTTCCCTGAGTTGTTCTTGAAGAGAGATATTGGAAATTGAATTAGAAGTTTGTTGGATTATCGTACCATTCAAGGCCGATCTGAGCGTTCCTCCCTGAATGATGTGGAGCCATCTTCTATTCGATCTATGCTAAAAGTCACAAAAAAATTGGTTTCTCAGTCTTCAAAATTGATGATTTTTTTAAGCTCCTCACATAATCTCAATGAGAATATGAAAGCAGTTGAAGAAAAAGTTCTAGACATGGAGGGGTTAGTGGCTTCCAATTTCGAGGTAGGGGAAGGGAAGGCACACAATTTGTAGTAACTAGGATTTCAGTTGTGGAGTGTTTTTGATTAGGAATTGTGCTTAAGGGAGATCCTATCAATTTCCCAAAAAGCTTGCCCTATCTTTGAACCAAATTGTGGCAAGAAAATCAAAAGAGGGTGTAAGTCTAATTCTGAGAAATTAAGTGAGCAAGGAATGCCAAAGAATTGGATGTCCATCATAAAGTTGGGGGGCGGGGGGCAGGGGGTGGAAATGCGCCCACCTACTCCATAGAGCTAATATCTTGGAATGTTAGGGGCCTCAATGTCGCAAACACAAGTCACTTGGTAAAGCGTTAGTTGATGTCTCTTCACCCATATATCATCAGTTTTCAAGACACTAAATTGGACAAAGAGGAGGCAGAGGGGTGTTTCTCTCATAGTTGGCATAACTAGAAGGGTTGGGTTGTGGATTCAGTGGGTGCTTCGAGGGGTCTGGCTATGCTTTGGGACCCTTTCAAAGTGGAAGTAATTTCTTCCAGCAATGGGGCTAATTGTTAATGGTGTAAAATCAAAGATTTATCCTTTCATATCTCTGATTTTTTAATGTTTATGCCCTGAATAGCCCTGATCTCAAAAGTAAATGTTGGGCGAATATTTCTCAAATTATCTCTTTACCCTAATGAGAGTTTGCCTTGGGTGGATATTTCAATGCCATCTCTAGCTCCGCTGATAAAAGAGGTGGTATGGGGAGACCTCTCTTCCCAGTTGGATTTTGTATCCTGTGTGTCCAATTGTGGTCTCATTGATGTTATCTTGAAGAAAGGGATGTATACTTGACTAACAAAAGAAAAGGGTTCAATAACATCGCTGAATGCTTAGATAGGTTTTTGATATATCCATCCTAGTTGAATTCTAGTTGGATTTCAAAAAGCATAATTATTCCAATGTTTAGCTGCGACCATGCTCTGGTGGATTGAGAGAGTGCATGATCAAGGTTGTCACTTGTGTCCGTTTAAGTTTGAGCTTATGTGGTTGAGAGATCCTTCTCTTTGATCTAACCAAGTACTGGTGGAAGAATGCCCCTCATTTAAAAGGTAATTGTATTTATACTTTTGTTATAAATCTCATCTTCATCAAGAATTGTCTCAGGCATTCGAATAAATCTCATTTTAAGAATATATTTAAGGAAACTAAAAGAGTGGAAGTTGAGTTGCAAGCTTTGAATGAGGCATTTTTGAGTTTTGGGATGAGTGTAGACATGTATGAGAGATAGTGCTCTTTGCTTGTAAAGCTAGAAGAATTGCGTATAAAGGAAGAGATTCACTGGAAATAGAAATCAAGGGAGTGTTGGCTCATCAAAGAAGGTGATCAGAATACCAAATTATTTCACAACTCTACTCAGGCAAAAAGCAGTTGTAATAGAATTTATAGAATTATGGATAGAGAAGGCAAGGATTTCGAGTAGATCTCTGAGGTAATGGCTGAAGTTGTCATGTTTTTCAACTCTCTCTTACCCTGCTCCGATGCTTCGGATCTTAGATCTCAAAATGATCTTCTTAGTGTCATTCCTCATCTAGTATCAAGGCATCATATGATATGATCCTAGCTCCATTCTCTCAGGAAGAAATTAGGAAGGTGGTCTTTGCAATGAAGAAAGATAAAGCCTTAGGTCTTGATGGCTTCCCAACGACTTTTTATGAAGATTTTTTACTGATTATTGGGGAGGAGGTTATAACTGTGGTTGAATTCTCCTCAAAACATAAAAAGGCTAGTGCTGATATCAATTGCACTTTTTTCTCTTTGATTCCTAAAGGGGCCTCTCAATCCACTTTTGGAGATTTTAGACCAATAACTATGTAATACAAATTATAAGATTATTTCCAAAGCCATCTTATTCATGTTGAAATATCTCATATCTCAGTTGATCTCTCTTGAACAAGGGGGTTTGTTCCAGGATGTCATATTCAAGATGGTATCATAGTTGTGCATGAACTTTTGTACTCTCTAAAGTCTTCTAAGCAAAAAGGCATGCTCATAAAACTTGACATCAACAAGGTCTATGACCCAGTTAACTAGAGATTTCTTATGAAAGTTGTAGAAAGTTTTGGCTTTGACAAGAATTGGTGTTAATGGATTTTGGTTTCATATCTAGTCCAAAATTATTGATTTTGATCAATGGTAGCCCTAAAGGGTTTTTTGAAGCATCTCGGGGTCTTAGGAAAGTGGATCCAATTTCTCTTTTTCTTTTCATATTAATTGCTGAAGCACTCAACAAAGCCATTCAAGAAGTGAAGGGAAAAGGTCTAATTGAGGGTCTAGTGTTATGACTAAGATGGAAAATTTCTCTCACCTACAATTTGGCGATGATATGTTTATTTTTGGAAATGCCTCCATAAGGGAAACTCTTACCTTTAGGTCTGTGTTGGATAAATATTTTTTGGCCTCTGGGCAAGTGGTGAATGAAATAAACTAAAATATATTTCATCAACATTTCCAGATAGGTTCAACTAAGGTTAGCTCAGTGTTTGAATTTAAAAATAAGTAAGTTGCTCATATGCATGACTCTATGCCTAATGGAGATGTAAGGCAACTGGTCTTAGGCATAACAAGCATGCCACCCATGGGAATCACCAAGAATGTTGACCAAATTTAACCCCACATAAAATTTATGCCTACCCCTACTATTTTACACTTTTTATAATATTCCCATGTGTCTTACAGGGTTTTATGTTGGTCTATTGTCTTACTAATCCTCTCCGTAGTCCTTGTTGAGGTCCACCCCTTATGCACTAGGCTAGTCAACTTGAGTCAAAGGTTGGTCAACCCTAGTCAAAGGTATTCAAAAGGTCAAATTGTGTTGAAAATATCCTAAGGTGGTCCTTAATATATTTTAATATGCTTACAAGTCATGAATTGGTCATAGGTCTTGTCTCACGTGGAAAAGGTGGGCTTTTGGCCATTTTTAGCCCATTTAATGACTTGTACAAATTTTTATGCAAGAAAATTTGACACCCAGGTGAGTTTCAATGTGGATCATGTTATAATCATGTTAGTAATATTTATTTTTTAGGTAAGAAGTAGTTATGTTTAGTAGATGGTAGTTTTCCCTAAAAAATAGGAGCTTTTGGGCACCTGTACAGACTTCCCAAGTCCACCATCAGCTAAAAATGTGGGAATAGTAATTATTCACCTCCCCACAGGTCATATCCACATTTTGTTTTTCATTTTTTTCACAAAAAAATTCATCTACAACTCATTTTTCTCCCTTTTCCTCTTGGCATGCAAAGGAAGGTCAACTTCAAGTGCTCACTATGGGCCGTACAATTTGAGTTTGAGGACATACTCTTTGGGGTGGATATTTATTGGATTCCTCTTCACATCCATAATATAAACTTGATATTTAGTTCTTCCTACTTCATGAACCATCAGTTTGATCCTAGATAGCTTCTTGTGCATGATCAACTATGGAGGGTCACTATTTGGGTTTGTGTCAAATTTTCTTGTTTTGAATTGATGTGTTTGAGTGTTATAGGGGCCTCTACATGATATTAAAATATATTTAAATGCTTATAATTGTTTATGACAATTCATTTCTTGATAGAGTTCCTTCTAGGCTTGTTTCTTGGCCTAAAGACCACACTTGCAGACTTTCTTACAAATCTTCACCTCTACCTGCTTTCTATAGGGTTCCCATGTGGGAGAAAGGGAATAGAGGATGGTTTCAAGTTTTATGACCATATACCATGATTTTGGTAGTTTGGATATCTTCTCACCTTGCATAATTTCATCCTTCTATGCCTCTGCCCATCCATGTAATTCAACATTGTCACCTACAAGTTTCATCCCTTAAATGGAGGCATTCATGCATGATAGTGAAATAACCAAAGCTAAAGAAGGTTTACATGATTTTTTGAAGTGATTTTTATGTTTTATATCTAATTATGAGCCTTATGATATGGATGGATGGTTCTAACAACAATATTTTTGACTTTAGGGATCGAGTCCCTAAACACATGAAATAGAGCTCTCAAGGTTTTTTTTGGTTTTCTAAGTTGAAAATATAGTTTATTTTGAGGATTCCTCTTATGTCAATCTTGTATTTATATCCATGGATAACCATCATGCAAAATTTATATTTAAATGACAAGGGTCATGTATGTTTTGAGATCTCCCAAAATGGCAAAAAGGCACTGAAAAGAGGTAGTAATGTCTACATGATTTTGGAGGGAAGGTTGATGTTGGCATTAATTGAGGGAGTTATAAACATTTATAAGTATGTGAAACAATTTAAAGCACCCCAAAATCCAACTTCAATCACTAAGATCATGAATGAGGAGGTGGTTTCCTCAAATGACCAATGTAGGCCATCCTCTATCTGTACACAGGACTGTGAAGGACATCTACAGGCATAGAACCAAAAGTTTATGAAATAAGCATGGTTTTGAGAAAGTTTTTGAGGTTTAATTATTTTTATGCAAGTAAAGGTACCTATACCATCATAAAATTACCATTGAAATGTTCCAAATGACCAAATGGCAATCTATAGGCCTAGGAATGCACACCTACAACCTAGTGTTGGAAGTTAGTACCAGTCAGGGGTAAGGGATGTCTGTTAAGCTCAAACCCTGCATATAAGCATATGAAATGATGGTAATAGTTTAAGATAATATTAAAAATAAATTAATTTCATACATTTTTTGGCTAAATACATGTCAAAATGTGCCTACAAGCCTGTAAACAAACACACACAGTCAGAGGCCTGAGTAATACAAACTCAATTTGGATTAAGGTCATTCTTAAGCCCAAGTGAAGCATATATTGTGGTAAAATGATATGATATTATTATATGAATATAATAAAGGGTTTTAATATACATTTTAAGACAAAAACTCACCCTATCAACGTATAGTCAAAGCAAAGAATGACTATCTCAGTCAAGAGGAGCAGTGAGGAACTGACAGGTCTAGAAATCCTAGAGCAAGTTTTGAAGATGGTGAAATCAAGTTGGAATAGAGATGGGTTATATAAACTATAATAACCCTTGGAAAATTTATATTACCAAAAGGAGAATCATCTAGAAGGAAAAAACCCATGTTTGTTGTCTCAGTCCTAACATGGTACTAGGTTTTAGAAGGCAAAGTGTCAAGTGGTGACCTCCTAGAGAGGTATGAAGGGATTAATGAATTATAACCTGATTTATTATCATAAATTAAGTGTAATAACACTCCAAAAACATCCATAATCCATCCAAACTCCTTTTCTCATAGGCCAAATAACTTAGTCCATATAGGCAGGGTAAGGGAGAGCCTTGTTTCAAGAGGCAAATGTGAGATTACACTAACAAACAAAGTTTTGATTGGATAAATGAGATAAAAAATAATTAAATAAGGGTGATTAATATGTATAAATAGTTTTTATTCATCAATAAATGTTGGAATTGGGAGTCACAAGGAGGTTTGGGTGAAAACATGTAAAAAATAGGGTTTTTGACCCCTTTTAGCAAAGTTGAGTTGATTTGACCAATTAGAATTGGAATATGATGAAACCCTTCATTAAAATTGATAATAATAGAATTTTTTAGATTAAAAAAACATTCATATTTATCATAAAAATAGGGAAATATGCCTATATTTTGTCTCGGAGGTGGGTCACTCCTTACATGCAGGAAAATGGTAATTTTGGGGAGAACTGGAGAATGGAGGGCTTGTGCTCAATATGACAAATCAAGGAGGTTTATACAGTTTGGGGACATATATATGGACATAATAAAACAATATATAAGGTTGGGATACCAAGGAAATGATCTACACAAGGAGGGTTACAGGTAGACCTAGTGGGAAAACATGCAAACCCAACCCCAAATGAGGTGTCACTTCAAGTTCTAGCCTTCACCAGGTATTATAATGTTTTTTGTGATGCCTAAAGGGGCAAATATGATGTGTTAATTATATTTTAATTAATTTATGGTGATAATTATCATCTTTTGGTTCACAAAGCACAAACAGGCCTATTGACAAGGCATGGCTTCTGTTCTAAAAATAGGGGTAACTTCTACTTTGAGGTCTTGTTGATCTCTCGGAAGGATTTGAACATGTTTTTAGGTCATAAATATAGGTGAAGAAACTTTTTTTTGGTATTTAAAATCAATAGGAATCCATATACAACTCCATACATATTGGAACCCTCATAAAAAGCATGAAAGCCACTTGAAGGTCAAGTTCAAATGCTCAAAACTTTCATGACCATTTTCATGAGACCCTAAGGAATTTAGATGAATTATATAGGGTAATTAAGGAACCCTTAGTGGAATTTTATTAGACATTTAACATATTTTCTTTATGAACAAATGTTAATACCTAAAACCTCTAAAAAACTCTTGCAAAATCCTTATAGGGACCCGATTGGGAAAGGGAGGATTTTTGAGAATATTTATTAATGGGGATAGCCATGAAACCACATAAATATTTTATATGAATCTCATAGGATTCCATACATGTGACTTGATTGTACGTAAGTATACAGATCAGAGGAAAACATGGCTTATTTTGACAATTTTGAGTGGTGTGCAGGCTACAAGAGGAGTTAGGAGATGAAACCAACTTTGGGAGGAAGATTTACACTTGAGATAAATCCCAAAATTCACCTAATCTCATTAATCAACTTGTATGTTCCCAAATTAGGCCTTCACTTTAAGCTAATCCAGTGAGCCAGCTAGTGAACACTTGGAGAAAGAGGTGAAAATCAATTTGGGAGGCCTTTTTATGGTTTTTTATTGAAAATGATGATAGGAGAAACTTTTAAAATTTTAATTCCATATTTTTCATAGATGAGTTATGAATGTTTGAAATTTTTAATGCTAATTGGAGAGTGCATGGAAGAGAGCCCTTTTGAAACCGCCAGTGATGATTTTGCATGTCCACAAGAATAGGGATGGTTAGGGATAAATCCAATGCATGTGGGAGTTTTTTGGTAACCCTCATTGCTTAGACAAATCATTATACCTGACCATATGTAGGGATAAGGGTAGTTTTGGAATGCCAATCATATAGGTAGTTTCTTATGCCAAACTTGTAGGTTTTGTAACACTTTTCACTATCTTTATGACTTGTTTGGATAAGTAAGCCTTCATGAAATGGCATAACTCACCACAAATATATTATATATTCTATTATAATTAATATTCACTTGGTGACACATGTTTTTTGTCCCTTTTAAACTTCTATTTACTCTTTCCTCCTTCAAGTTCTAAAATGTAAGCCATTTTAGCTATTGAAGGGGTTTCCAAATCTTGGTATGGTGAATCCCTACCAAAATTGTACCTTGATTTGTATTTGAGCCAATGATAACCAAGATGGTTATACTCTAAGTTCATTTTCACTATGTGTTGAAATGATCCATCATGAAAGTCAAGTATAGATTGAGTTCATCTTGTTTTCATGCAATCCTTGAATGCATTGTTGCAAAATGACTTCTCTCCTAACAGGTTTCATGAAGTGTATGCTGCTGCAATATAATTTTGAAGTGTGTATGAGTTTGGTCGTGTCATATCTAACCTTCCCTACACTTGCCTTCATTTGTTGAGTAATTATTTGCCTTCATGAGAAATAATAATTCTAGGGAGCTCCATTGATGGTGTGAGGCTAGTTTGATTGTCTTAGTTCATTATAAAAATCCCATGTGTATGAATGGAAGTAACTATTAGTGTATCACCTCTTAGTTTAGGTTTGCTTTATGTATCTTTGTTTCCCTTTTCACCCATGTTAGGTAGTTTTAACATCATAAGCACATCAAGTCATATCTAGGGAGCTAGCCCTTTTCAATCCTAGAGACTCATCTCTCTTACAAGTTCCCACAAACTTGAGGGATGATTTAATGTTCCATAAAATTGAAGGAGCTTCATATAATGTCCTAGGGTGCACAATTTGATGATAATTTTTTTGGCATGCCTGATGGGACAAGGTCTAAATACTGGGAAGATTTTTGGTGTGTCTTCTCTCTTATCAACTTTTGGAAGCATCCAAGCAAACACCAATGACAACTCTAAATGAATTTATAGTTGTAAGCACCTAGGTATCTATTAATGAATATTTTGATCAATTCTTGTCTTTTCATGTGACTTATAAAGTTGATATGTATGGCTATGAGGATAACCCTTACCATGCACCTCCCTATCAACCTTTTCATGACCCTTTTTACCATTCTCAATAACCCAATCAAGAATACCATCCCCCTATGAGTCATGGTAGCGCTATGGTCAACCTAGTCCCTTTACAAATGAGTATGTTATTGCTGACCATCCGTATGACCCATATTCACCTCAGCCTTGTCATGATGAGTCAAGCAACACCATTAGTTTGGAGGAAAAATATGAAGCTTTCAAAACCTTGCTTGAAGAAGTTTAATAACCCAATCACTTTGTCCAAGCTTACTACACCTCTCATTCGAAAAATGTGTGGGTAGTTATGCCAAAGTTTTTAGAATTGGAAAAGCATATGAGTGTGCTAGATAAGTCTTGCGATGAAACTCTTGGTGGTATTATGGATTGGTTAAGGGTTTTAGTTGGGTTGTTCATGGACATGTGGGGGTATGTTGAAGAACATAATCAATATGCCATTAGTGAAGGATTATTTATGTCAAGCAAGGCTTCTCAATGGTGGTTTGATAGGTTAGAGAAATGGGAAACTCAAGAGCCTATGGAATAAGTTACAACTATAAAAGAATCTCAAAAAAATTATGAAGAGCCTTAAGAAGATGAAGAGGATGATGAAAACTTATATGAAAAATATCTCCTTCCTATTTCTCATCCTATATTACATCTCCCTAGAGAGCCCATTCAAGAGGTTTCACCCATCTCCATGCCCATCCATGACCACCATACTCCATCCCTAACCCATAAACCTATATATCTCTATTCCACCATCCCTCTCCTTGAAGAAGAAACTCTTTTAAGGGAAGAATCAAAGGAGGAATAAATTTGGTTTTAAATAGAGCAAGAGGATGACAAAAGTGATGATGAATAAGAATTTATAATTAGAAATCCACTTGGGGCTATCAATCATAACTCACCCTTCTTGAACCAAGAGAAAGAAGACTCTGTGTCTGATCATGAAGTTGTAGATGACCATCTCAAGCATGAAGTGGAGTGAACTATCAAGGATGAAGATCAAGTAACTCCTCAAGAAGTTGCAATCTTGAAAGAGTCTCATGAAACCAAGGTATAAGACATAGTTTTTGGAGATGAGTCCATACCTCTATGATTTTGAACCACCCTTAAATGCATTCGAACATGAAAAGCATCAGCTTGATGACCTCATATGTCAAGAAGAGAAGCCCAATCTCATTGAGAATACCATGAAAAAAAAGAATGCAAGCCTTGTTTCATCACAATTGGAGGTCAAAGTTGAAGAATCTTATGAGAAACTTGAATTTGTTGAGCTACATGAGAAGTTCATTTCTATGGCTAATCTATTTGGAGCTAGTTATTTCTTACTGAGCACCTTGAAGAAGATAGAGGCATTGATGACAAAGATCAAGAGGTTACATTCGTCATTCATCCCTCTATGTCATGAATCTAAGAAGGTTTCAAGCTACCCCTTCGATCTAGGAGGAATTGTTCATATCAAGTTTGTTAGTGTTTGAGTATGTTTGTTTCAGTTTGGCTTGTATTTCCTAAGTGCTTCATAACATGAGTATGTTTCCTTTCCTTTGTTTAGTGTGTGTGTTTTTGATTTTGTGTGTGTGATTCAAAAAATTTATGTTATTTGAGTAAAATTTCTGTTCATGACAATCTGAGTGCTCATATGCATGACTCTATGCCCAATCATGCCAATGGAGATGTAAGGCAACTTGTCTTAGGCATAATAAGCATGCCACCCATAGGAATCACTAAGAATGTTGACCAAATTTGACCCCAAGTGAAATTTGGTCCAACCCCTACTATTTAAAACTTTTTAGAAGATTCCCATGTGTTTTATAGGGTGTTATGTTGGTCTATTGTCTTACTAATCCTCTCCCTAGTCTTTGTTGAGGTCCACCCCTTATGCACTAGGCTAGTCAACTTGAGTCAAAGGTTGGCCAACCCTATTTAAAGGTAATAAAAGGGTAAAATTGTGTTAAAAATATACTAAGGTTGTTTTTAATATGTTTTAATATGTTTACAATTCATGAATTGGTCATAGGTCTTGTCTCACATGGAAAAGGGGGGCTTCTGGCCATTTTTAGCCAATTTAATGATTTGTACAAATTTTTTTACAAGAAAATTTGACACATGGGTGAGTTTAAATGTGGATCATGTTATAATAATGTCAATAATAGTTATTTGTCAAGAAAAAAGTAGTTATGTTTAGTGAATGGTAGTTTTCCCTAAAAAATAGGAGCTTTTGAGTACTTGTATGGACTTTCCAAGTCCAACGTCAGCTAAAAACGTGGGAAGAGTAACTCTTCACCTCCCCAAAAGTCATATCCATGTTTATTTTTCATTTTTTGCACAAAAAATTCCATTTGCAACTCATTTTTCTCCCTTTTCTTCTTGGCATGCAAATGAAGGTCAACTTCAAGTGCTCATTATGGGTCATACAGTTTGAGTTGAGGAAATGCTATTTGGGGTGGATAGTGATTGGATTCCTCTTAAAATACATAATATAAACTTGATATTTGGTTCTTCTTACTTAATGAACCATTAGTTTGATCCCAGGTAGCTTCTTGTGCATGATCAACCATGAGGGGGTCGCTATTTGCATTTGTGTCAAGTTTTCTTGTTTTGAATTGATGTGTTCAAGTGTTAAAGGGGAGTATAAATGATATTAAAATATATGTACATGCTTCTACATGTTTTTTTATAGTTGATTTGTTGATAGATTTCTTTCTAGGCTTATTTCTTGGCCTAAAGACCACATTTACATACTTTCTTGCAAATCTTCACCTCCAACTACTTTGTACATGTTTTCCATGTGGGAAAAAGGGAATAGAGGATGGTTTCAAGTGTTGTGACCATATAACATGATTTTTTTAGTTTGGATACCTTCTCACCGTGCATAATTTCATCCTTCCATGCCTTTATCCATCTATGTAATTCAACACTGTCACCTATAGGTTTCATCCATTCAATGAAGGCATTCATGCAGGATAGTTAAAAAACCAAAGATAAGTAAGGTTTACATGAGTTTTTAAAATTATTTTGATGTTTTATATCTAATTATGAGCCTTAGGAGATGGATGGATGGCTCTAAGAGCAATATTTTTTACTTTAGGGACCGAGTCCTTAAACACACTAAATAAAGCTCTTAGGGTGTTTTCCTAAGTTGAAAATATGGTTGATTATGAGGAGTTATATTATGTAAACCTTGTTATTATATCCATGTGTAACCATCATGCTAAATTTGAGCTTTAAAAGACAAGGTTCATGTATGTTTTGAGATCTCCCAAAATGGCAAAAAGGCACTAAAAAGAGGCAGTAATGTCTACATGTTATTGGAGGGAAGGTTGATGTTGGCATCCCTTGATGTATTTATGAGAATTTAAAATTAGGGGAAACAATTTAAAACACCCCAAAAAACAAATTCAATCACCTAGATCATGAATGAGGAGGTGCTTGCCTCAAATGACCATTGTAGGCCATCCTCTATCCATACACAGGACTGTGAAGGACATCTACAGACAAAGAACCAAAAGTTTGTGAAATAAGCATGGGTTTGAGAATTTTTTTGAGGTTTAGTGATTTGGATACAAGAAAATGTCCCTATACCATCATAAAACTACCATTTACATGTTCCAAATGACCAAATGGTAACCTATAGGCCTAGGAATGCACACCTACAACCTAGTGTTGGAAGTTAGTCCTAGTCAAAGGTAAGGGAGGTATGTTAAGATCAAACCATGCATATAATAATATAAAATTATGGTAATATTTGAATATAATAGTAAAAAAAAAATTAATTTCATACATATTGGGGCTAAATACATATCAAAATGTGCTTATAGGCCTGTAAATAGACACACACAATTAGAGGCCTAAGTAATACATACTCAATTTGGAGTAAGGTCATTCTTGAGCCCAAGTGAAGCATTTAGTGTGGTGAAATGATGTGATATGATTATATGAAGATAATAAAAGGTTTGAATATACATTTTAAGTAAAAAACTCACCCTATAAACCTACAGTCAAAGCAAAAAATGATTATCTCAGTCAAGAGGAACAGTGAGGAACTGGCAAGCCTAGAAAGCCTAGAACAATTTTTGAAGATGGTTAACTAAATATGGAATAGAGATGGGTTAGATAAAATATAATAACCCTTGAAAAATTTATTTTCCCAAAAGGATAAGCATATATAAGGAAAAACCCTTGTTTGTTGTCTCAGTCTTGATAGGGTACTAGGTTTGAGAAGGCAAAGTGTCAAGTGGTGACCTCATTGAGAGGTATGAAGGGCGTCATGTATTGTAACCTAATTTATTAGAATAAATTAAATGTAATGAAACTAAAAAAACATCCCTAAGCCATCCAAAATCATTTTCTCATAGGCCAAATGACTCAATCTGTAAATGTAGGGTAAGGGGGAGCCTTGTTTCAAGAGGCAAATGTGAGATTCCACTAACAAACATGGTTTTGATTGGATCCATAATATAAAAAATAATGAAATAAGGGTGAGTAATATGTATAAATAATTTGGATGAATCAATAAATGTTGGAAGGGGAAGTCACAAGGAGGTTTGGGTGAAAACATGAAAAAAATAGGGTTTTTGACCTCTTTTTGGCAAAGTTGAGTTGGTTTGACCACTTAGACTTGGAATATGATGAAACCCTTTGGTAAAAGTGATAATAATAAAATTTTTGAGATAAAAAAACATTCATATTTATCATAAAAATAGGGAAATATGCCTTTGTTTTATCTTAGAGGTGGGTCACTCCTTACATATAGGAACATGGTAGTTTTGGGAAGAAGTGAGGAATGGAGGGCTTGTGCTCAATCTGACCAGTCAAAGAGGTTTGTAAAGTTAGGGGACTTATAAAGGGACATGAAAAACCATGATATAAGGTTGGGATAATAGGTAAATGATCTATTCAAGGAGGTCTACAGGTAGACCTAGTGGGAAACATGCAAACCCAACCCCAAATGAGGTGTCACTTCAATTTCTAGCCTTCTCTAGGTATTATAATGTTTTTTGTGATGCATAAAGTGGTATATATTATGTTTTAATGATATTTTAATGAATTTATGGTGATAATTATCATATTTTGGTTCACAAAGCACAAACATGCATATTGGCAAGGCATGGCTCTTGTTCCAAAATAGGGGTAACTTCTATTTTGAGGTCTTGTTGAGCTCTCCAAAATATTTGAAAATGTTGGTAGGTAAAAATTAGAGGTGAATAATCTTTTTTTTGGCAAGGAAATTCCACAAGAATCCATTTCCAACTCCATACATACTAAAACCCTCACAGAAAGCATGAAAGCCACTCGAAGGTCAAGTTCAAATGCTCATAACTTTTATGACCATTTGCATGAGACCCTAAGGCATTTAGAGGAGTTAGGGAGGGTCCTTTAGGAACCATTAGTGGAATTTTATTAGAGTTTTAATTTTTATTGTTTATGAACAAACATTGAGACCTAAAACATCCAATAAACCCTTGTAAAACCCTTATAGGGACCTGATTGGGAAAGGGAGGATTTTTTAGCATCTAGATGAAAGGGGATAGACATGAAACCACATGGAGGTTGTAGTGGAGTATTATATGATCCCATACATATGACTTTAATGTATGGAAGTGTATGTATTAGAGGAAAATAGGGATTATTTTGACCATTTTGAGTGGTATGCAGGCTACAGGAGGAGTTAGGAGATGAAACCAACTTTGGGAGGAAGATTTATAGTTGAGATAACTTCAAAAATTCAAATAATCTCATGAATCAACTTGTAAGTGACCCAAAAAATTCTTAAATTTCATCTATTCTAGTGAGCCAGTTAGGGAACACTTGGAGAAAGAGGTAAAAAGCAATTTGGGAGGCCTTTTTATGGTTTTTTATTGAAACTGATGGTAAGAGAACCTTTGAAAAGTATCATGCCCTCTTTTTCATGGATAAGTTATGAAAATTTGAAGTTTTTAATGCCAAGTGGAGAAGGTGCATGGAAGAGAGCCCTTTTGAAACTGCCAGTGATGATTTTGCATGTCCACAAGAGTAGGGATGGTCAAGGATCAATCCAATGCATGTGGAGACTTGTTGGTAACCCCTATTACTCAGACCAATCATCATACCTAACCATATATAGGGCTAAGGGTAGTTTTGGAAGGCAAATAATATAGGTGGTTTCTTATGCCAAAATTATAGGTTTTGTGCCACTTTTCACTATCTTTATGACTTGTTTGGATAAGTACACCTTCATGAAATGGCATAGATAACCCCACCTCTCTTATATATGTAATTATAACTTATATTCACTTCATGAGACATGTCCTTTATGACTTTTCAACTTCTCTTTTCTCTCTCCTCCTCTAAGTTCTATAAATTTAAACCATTTTAGTTATTGAAGGGGATTCCAACTCTTGGTATGGTGAAGCCCTGCCAAAATTATACATTGATTTGTATTTGAGATAATGAGAGTCAAGCTAGTTATACTCTAAGTCCATTTGCATTATGTGTTGAAGTGATCCATCTTGAAAGTCAAGTATAGATCGATTTCATGAAATCCTTGAATGCATTGTTGCAAAATGACTTATCTCCTAACAGGTTTCATGAAGTATATGCTACTGAAATAGACTTTTGAAGTGTGTATGACTTTGGTAGTGTCATATCTGACCTTCCCTTCATGTACCTTCATTTGTTGAGTTATTATTTGCCTTCACGAGAAATACTAATGCTAGGGAGCTCCATTGATGGTGTGAGGCTCTTTTTATTATTTTAGTTCATTATCAAAATCCCAAGTGAATGAATGGAAGAAAATCTTGGTGTATCAACTCCAAGTTTAGGTTTGTTTTATTTATCTTTCTCTCCCTTTTCACCCATGTTAGGCAGTTTAAGTAGCATAAGCACATCAAATCATATCTAGGGAGATAGCCATTTTCAATCCTAGAGACTCATATCTCTTAAAAGTTCCTACAAACTTGAGGGATGATTCAATGTTGCATCAAATTGAAGGAGCTTCATAGAATGTCCTAGGGTGCAAAATTTGATGATAACAATATGTAAATTTTAATGGTTATTGCTGTACTTGTAATTAGTTTGGGAATAGAGTTAGAGAATGCGAGATACCTATTATAAAATATTTTTCATGAAACTATGATGGGGGTCATCAATCCTAAGGTGTGAGCAAGGTTGAGTTTTTCAACTATTTTTATAACGAACACTTTACTAAGCATTTTCCAAATAAGGTAAAGTAAGGCGAGTCTTCTTTAAAAGGAATAGTTTGTATCAATTATTATGACATAGGACATTTTAAAATATTTGGTCCATATTAGGTAGGGAAATTTGAGTTCATATCAATAAAAATGGTTTTCTATAATTATGAACAGAGAGGTCACACTACTAGATTCTGTAAGCAAAGGCCTAAAAATCAAAATAATTTTAATCAAGCTCCTATAGTGCAAGGAAGAAGGCAAGTTAACTCATGGATTACAAAGGTGGTAAGTATGCATCATGATGAGATTATAGGTTTAAGTAATCTATTTGTTATGGTGGAGAATGATACATAAGCTAAAGAGTACCAAGGGCTCTCATTGTCTACTCATGTTATAAATAAAGAGACCAAGATCAAGGAGAAGACCAAGGTGCTAGTTGAGGCTAGTTCTAAGATGTGTATTGATCTAGGTGAATATCTTATTATTGTTAAGGAAGTATTATGAAAAGAATATTAGTTTTTAGTGCCTAGTAATGAGGTTCTGAAATGTAAGGACTATTGTTTAGATGAAAAGGTATGTCATGAATGTTTGTTATCTCCATGGATTTTCAATTCAATCTTAAAAGATAAGGAGAATGTTTTAGTCATTGAGCATGTTGCTTCTCTTAAGACTAAGAAAAAGAATAATAACTACAAGTATCAGATGACCAAAGAGGAGAAGGAATATGAGGAGTTGTGGGTAAATACTAGTTTCACAATGTTCTAGGACATTGTGAAGTAGGGTATATTTGTCTATACTTCTTAAGAGACTCCTTTCAATGGAGAATAAAGTATTTCTATGTATGCAATGTCTATAAGGTCATAATGGGTAGTTCTAGGTGGCCTAATGAGATTGATGCAATGCCAATAAGAGTTTGATATTTATGAAGTTTTTTTCACTTCTTTGTGATGTGTTCCAAGTAGTTTTCTATCTTGATGATATTGTTTGTGCCAATTGAATATTTTTGAGTAATCTTAGTTTTCTCAGTTTTGGCTTCAGGGCAAGTATGCCTAAAATGGGTTATAGGAAGTCAATGTTCCTAAAGGTATGGAGGTTCAAAATTTTATCCAAAATTGTGTAATTCTTGTATCTAGGTTTGTAAGAAGTTTCAATGGTGTGAATTGACCAGAAGGAGGTTTTTTTGACCTTGTTTGTTTTAAGATTATAGGGTTTTGTGATTTTATATAAAAGTTGGTTGCATTATTATTTTAGGCCTAATTATTATTAATAATTTGAATGGGATAAATGTGTTTTCAAATCAAGATTCATAGAGATCTTAAGGTTTGTGGATTTCAAGTTATTCAATTTTTTATCAAAATGGAGGCCTAATTGGCTAGTATGTTTGTGAAGGAAGTATGTCACATAGGATGATATAGGTGATGTAAATTGGTGTGATTTATTTGGATTATTAGAGTGCTCTATATATTAAGTTTAAAGTCTTGAAGTTGTGTCTATAAAAAATTATGGGCTCTACAAGTTCCAGGTAGGGATACAAGGAGACTAGACAGACCTAATGAGAAGAAGAGTGTTTTTTGTTTAGTTTATATAAAATAATAAGGCATGATTATTTCAAGGTGAGTTATCAAATTTTTTTTAGATCATGTTTTATATTTTGTGAGTGGCATGAAGTTCTGTTGGTGGTCCTTGAGGTGGTTTGAGAGAGAAAGCTAGTGTGTATGGTGGTTATTCACGGTGTGTGGAGATTTCAAGATGATTAGGAGGTGAAATTACTCAAAAATATTATTGGGAGTCCTTATTATATGTTTTTTGGTTATTTACACTATATTTTATTACTTTTGTGTGTTTTTTCTTCATTGGTTACAGTGTTTGGTTGAAAAGAGTGTTGACATAGAGCAAGAGGAAGTTGTCAAGGAAAAAAGAGGCAGGTTCAAGGTAAGGGGATGTTTTTAATATCTTTATAATATTGTCTTATCCTATGGGTAGTATTTTTAGGACCTTAATATCAGTTTTTTCTTGATTTATCATTATGTCAAAGGTGGATAAAGTTCTTATTGTGAGAGTGTTTGAAGAGAGAGAAGGTAGGTGAGCTATATGATGTGTGTTGACATCAATGACAAAGGGGGATATTGTTGGAGAGTTTTTAGTGATGTCATATAAGTTTCAAATTGAGTGGATGAAGTACGTTGATAGTCTAAAGTGATAATGATAAAGTGTGCAATGTGTTTATCCTAGTATGCTTGAAGTAGGCTTGGTTGATCATCAAAGTTTGAGTATTTAGAGATTATTAGGGATGAGTCTAAGGTATTGATCTTGTGTAAAATGTCATATCATATTTAAAGGATACATTTAGTGATTGTGTGCATAAGTGGAATACATCTGGTTGTCCATAGTTTTCATCTAGACATTTTGGGTCTAATGGTAGAAAATATGAGTTGGCAGTTTGATGACATCATAATTGCCACATGTGGATGAGTTGGTGGGAGTTGGTCATATGGTTGTGATAAAATTAGTCTCAAGTAATGCTATGAATCACAAACAAAGATATATGTGTGCAAATTTGAGCTCCCAGGCATTTTGATAATGTTTTTTATGTTCAAACATAGTCGAGTAAGCAATTTGGTGACATCATATCTTGTACATATGAAAGTTTCAGAAGTAGATTGATATATGAATGAATTAAAATATAAGATAATATATTATGAAATAAATATTAGGTCATGATACTAATCATGAAAATAGTTATGTAAGTCTAAAGTTGGGCTCTGAGGCAGTTTGACAGTGTTTTCCCATACTTAGCCACATTTGCATGTGGCAAGAAAAGTTGAGTAGGTATTTTGATATAGTAATATTTCACATATGTATAAGTTTTAAAATTATTTGATAATATGGATTTATCAATTTTTTTCCGATTTTATATCTGCTAAGTTTTATTTCATGTGATGAAATGCATCAAAAGATATGCATGTGCAAAGTTGGCCTTCCATATAGTTCTTGACATAGTTAGCTCTATGGTAGAAAAATTTAAGTGAATAGATTAATGGAGTTATATATCACATGTGAAAAGATTTTATGAGTAATTTAAAACATGTTTGTACTCCCCTATAAACAAATATCATATGGTATAAATTTGAGATCATGTGTTTGAGTGTAGTAAAAGATATATCTATCCAAAGTTGGCCTTCAAGGCATATTACAGTTGTTCCTTTACTTAATCAATTTTGAATTGGGTAAAGTTTGAGAAACTCTCAAAGAGATAAATTAAGTGAATTTTCTTCGAGATTTTAGGAAGAAGTGAGGTGGTATGAAGTTTTTGAGGTTTAACATTGAGCAAAAGTAAAGGATAAGGATTTAATAGTTTATATTTAATCATGTGATTAAGATCAACAATGCGAGTGGAGTCAAAGTGGTCAGCCTATTCAAAGTTTTACATCAATAAAAATTGGGATGCTTAAAATAATATCAATGGTGTGTGATTTATCTAAGTAGTGATTACATGAGATGATATCATGGTGTTCGAGGTTTAACTGTGACTATTGGCATTTGAATTTTGCAAAGGGAAAGACCAATGTCTAGTATTTGGGCCATAACTTTTGATCCAAGATGAATTTAATGGTGATGTAAAAAAAATGTAGAGGAATCTTTGGTGCATATAATGAACTTAATTATATGGTATGATTGTTTATATAGTTAAATATGTTGAGATATAATGTTGAATATGTATTTGACCATGGACTGTGAGTTAAGAAGGATAATTAAGCTTGTGTTGATGTTATTTTGATATTTCATGATGGATTAGATATTAGAGAGTATTTTAGACTACATGAGGATAATTATTATGGATTTTGGATGTGTGATCAATCTATCTTGAGTATGAAAAATGCTTAAGAAGTTGACTGTGTGTTCATTCATGGTGTTCCTATGTATAAGGTCATTGTTTGAGTTGATTGAGCATACGTAGAGGTGAGTAGAGATAATTGTGATCATTTAAGGATGTCAAAGGGGCAATGTGGAGAGGACATATGAATTTTAAAGGGGTAATATGTTCTTTTTTTTCTTGATGAGGTGTTAAATGGGTGAATAGGTCTTCATGAGACCAATAAGGGCTACAAAGGCCTAATTGAAAGGTGTAGCTACTTAAGAGTGACACATAGATGTTATGTCAAACCTATGAAGATTGTATTAAGATGTGTCTTCATATGATATATTATTTAAAGGTTAAGTCATGCCTAATGTCTGACCAAGATGTTGATAATCATGAAGGCTTTATAAATAGTGAAACCAAATGAGATGGTTTCAAGACTTGGAGAGGAGTATGCATTGAAGTAAAGAAGATAGGATCTGTAGTACTCCTATTAGATGATGTAATGGGAATAATAGTTTTTTGACTATGTGTATGACTTTTAGTTCATATTTTTTATGATAGAAAATTGATATTATAGGTTTGAATATTGAAGTTGTGAGAAGAGATCTAAGTGTGTATATGAGGGTAGTTTGAGTGAAGAGGGAGAGAGATTGTGGTATGTGTTGTCCCCCAAAAATAGAAGTCATTTCTAGGACAAAATTTAAATTATTTTGGTCTTACAGACCAAAATTGTCTCTTCCATTTCCAAAATTTGTCCTAGACATTCAAATTCCTCATTTTCCAAGCTTCTCAGAAAATCTACAGACTCATGCAAGAAGAGAAGTCTACAGACTATGCAGGTAGGTTCATTTATATAGGTTTAGAGGCTTCTACAAGCGGTTTCAGTCAAAAGAATCAATTTTCAACACTTAGTCATTCTCTGATTCAATGTCTTTTGGTTCAAAGAATTAGTTTAGAGTCTTTGGTTCAGTTGAAAATCTTCATCGGCAAGCATCTGAGTGCAAAAAATAGACTTGAACCACTAAATCGTTAAACCATTGAACCACTTTGGTTCAAAGGTTCAATGGGTTCAAGGTTCAACAAGTTCAACGTCTTTGATAAGAGTTAAGCGCTTCATCAAGGTTTAAAGTTCAATCACTTCAATTGATTCATCAGCTTTAAGACACTTGGCCAAATCAAGGTGGCTTGAATTATTGAACCGTTGAACCATTGAACCACTTCAATTCAAAGGTTCATCAGGTTCAAGGTTCAATGGTAGGTTCAACCAAAGGAGCAATTTAATGGCAGGTTTAACCAAAGGAACAGTTCAATGGCTCAATTCAACCAAGCGGTTTAACTCTTTATTTCACTCAGTTGGTTCATTCGTTCAGTTCATCCAATGGTTCAATGTCTCAAGGTTCAACAATAGGTTCAAAGACATTTTTCAAAGCTTTGTTTGAATCATTGAACCAAAACTTGGTTCAACGTCTTGGTTCAACGAACAGGTTCAACAACAGGTTCATTCACTCGGTTCATCCGCTTGGTTCATATAGTCAGTTCATTCAATTGAACCATCAGCTTGAACCATTGGCTTGAACCATTTTGGTTTAAAGCCTTGGTTCAACCGATTGGTTCAATGAAATGGTTTAACTGTTGGTTCAAAGGCAAGTTCATAATGTTTGGTTCAATGCTTAGTTCATCGGCTTGTTTCATTCATTGAACCATCGGCTTGAACCATTTTTGGTTCAACTGATTGGTTCAACCGATTGGTTCAACATCTTGGTTCAATAGAATGGTTCATCGCCAAAGTTCAAAGGGGCAGTTCAATGTAAAAGGAAGCTTCCCAAAGGACAAGTGCCCTTACGGAGGACACTTAATCAATAAAATCACCCTTTCGAAGGGTCATTTTCAAGGAAGCCGAAAGGTAATTCTTTCAGATTTGTTTAAGGCATTTAAAATTGGCTAAGGCATAATTCTTTCAGATTTTTGTCCAAAGGAATTCCTTTAGACAAACAGTCTGAAAGAAATCAAAGAAGCAAATGTGGGCAAAATCTGAAGACTTGTTCAAAGATTTGGTGAAACAAATAATTCTGCAGACTTTTTGTCCGCGGGAATTTTCCCCAGACTTTTTGTCAATGGGAATTTTCCCCAGACTTTTGTTCGCAGGCATTTTCCCCAGATTTTTGTCCATAGGAATTTTCCCTGGGGAAATGTCTGCGAGAAACTTTTGCGTGAGGAAACGTTCACGAGAAAAAGCCTGGGGATTTGTCCGCGAGAACTGCCAAGGCAAAGGGCTACTGAAGGATCTCGAAGGGCAGGTGCCCTTGCAGGGGACTCTCAGTGGCCAAAGTAAAGAGCTCTTTTTGACCCATTAAAGGATCATTTCTTAAGACCCAAAAGGGCAAAGCTGAAAGTTGAAAGAGGACCAAGGGGTGACGCGCTCGAAGATGTTAAATTCAAGACAGTGAACTAGCTGTTGAGAGCACATCGATGGGCATGTGAACGTCAATTTTAAAGTCCATGAAATAGCCGTTGATCCTTTAAATTTACAGACCTGAATACATTCCCAAAATTCAAGACCAAGACCATCAAAAAGTGAGAAAAGATAGAATAATGAATGAATCCATGACCTGATTCAATTAACCATAAAAGGAGGAATGATGAAGACAAGATCAGACCGCCAGATGGACATTGAAAGTTGCAATCTTTTAATTGCGTGGCTTGCTTATCTACATTGAGAAGATCAAATGGGTAAAATGCCCCAAAGTTGTACCCTGTCTTCCTAACAATTCCCAATGCATCATGATGTATTACTATTCTCGAGTCCTTCTTGAAGTGGCTATATAAGGGACTTTCTTTCATTGTAAATGGATCTCTTTTTTGACAATCTGAACGAAACTCTGCCCAAATTGAGAGGCATCATTGAGACTTTGTGCTCAGTCTGTTAATCATATTTTATTACTAGAATAAGAAAGCAAAGAACTTTTTCAGACTTTGTGCTATGATATCTTTGTTATTAAGGAAACTGTTCTTATGTCTTTTTCCTTGATATATTTTCTGTTCCATTAATTTAAGAAGCAACATTAGTAAAATTAGTCAGGAAGGTGTCCAGAAGAATCAACTATGGAGAGAATTTGTGCTCCCATAGCTACCTTCAGTGTGTTTTCTTTTCATTGCTATGTAAAGGACTTTGAGAAGACTTTGTGCCCTCATTGTCTTTTGTATATTACTCTTGAGCATTTCAGGTAGAGACTTTGTGCTGTATCTCAATTTGCTGGTTACTACACCCTTAGTTACATTTTGCTTTTATTTACAAGAGTATTCTTGTGGCTGGCTAAATAGTTCTTCTGAAAGAAGAGGAGTGCTGTCTGTCATTTCCCTTGAGTTTTTCCTTTGTTTTACACACATCATCTCTGAAGAAAGAGCGATGGATGGCTTATTCTACCCTTGAGTATTATTTTATGTTTATACATATATATAGCATATCCACAGGGAACCTCCCCTTGATGAGAGGAGAGAGCAGTCTCCTTTTGATGTGATAAACTTACACATTTGGACAACTAATCTTCCTACTTTGTGTTGGGGATCAACCAACAATATGATTACACTTATGAAAGCAATAAACCACATAATTAAATCAGATAGATAAGTAACTAGAATGATAAATGGCAAAGAACAAGAGATACAAGAAACCACCCTGAAAACTCGTATTAAACTCTTTACAGAAGGAATACAATTGAAAAAACTTCTTTCTTCCACATCTCTCTCAGATGTACAAGATCTCTCTCTAGATCTCTATCCCTCAAGAGCTCTCTCTCTCAAGTACAATCAACTCTAACAACCTGGATTGATTCACCTATATAATTCTATACTGTTCTTTCAACATTCACTCATACAATGAACTACAACAATAATAAGCTAAGAAGATCTAATTCTACATATAGAATTAAGAGACTTGAGCATGCACTTACAACCAACAGTTAAGCCTCTTGAACAAGGGCTCTAAAAATAGTCTTACTAATAATAGAGATGCGGACTTAAGACTAAGACTTAAACTCACCATGCAAACACTCAGTTCTGTCCTAAAAAATAACACTCTGGATGCACAGGTAACTGATGCCAATTCCTGCTTGCTTGCCTGTGACCGACATCGGCCGATCCCCTACCGACACTGGCGTCTCTTCAACTACACCTGACCGATGCCAGTGATAGTGTAAACTTGTAACTATGGTAATGCACTCATATGCGAAGCTTTTAGGCTCCACACCTTAACAATCTCTCACTTGGAGATAAATAGCTGCACTAGTTCCTGTACAACAACATCTTCTAGCTCCTCCATCTTTAACTCAATCACGAAAACCAACAGAAGTTGAATGAAGATTCAACTTCTCTTTTATAACCAGCTTGGTTAACATATCAGCAAGATTCTTGTTTGTATGGATCTTCTCCAGCTTCAACTCACCATCCTCCAATACCTGTCTTATGAAGTGGTACCTAAGCTGTATGTGCTTTGTTCTTGAATGAAAGGCTGAATTCTTAGCCAAATGAATTGCACTCTGACTGTCACTATACAATTTGCAACTCTCTTACTCCCTTCCAAGCTCTTTCATGAACCGTGTCATCCATATCATCTCTTTGCTAGCCTCTGTGGCTGCAATATACTCTGCTTCTGTAGTTGACAAGGCAAAAACCTTCTGCAACTTTGATATCCAGCTAACCACCGTTCCACCTACAGTGAAAACATATCCTGTGGTGCTCTTCCTGCCATCCAAATCACCTGCCATATCTGAATCTACATAACCATGTAGAGAAGTATCTGAACCTCCATAGCACAAGTGTCTACTGCTGGTTCCTCTCAGATATCTAAGGATCCACTGAACTGCTTGCCAATGTTCCTTATCTGGATTGGCCATATACTTACTTACAACTTCCACTGCTTGGGCAATATCCAGTCTAGTACACACCATTGCATACATCAAACTCCCTAGTGTGGAAGAATATAGAACCTTACTCATGTACTCTACCTCATCATGTGAATTAGGACATTGTTCTTTACTCAACTTAAAATGTCCAGCCAAAGGTGTGCTTACCAGTTTAGCATCCTGCATATTGAGCTGTTGCAACACCTTGTCCACATAATCCTCTTGAGACAATATCAACCTGTGATTTTTCCTGTCTCTCTTAATGCTCATGCCAAGGATTTTCTTTGCTACACCCAAATCCTTCATAACAAATGTTTGAGCTAATTTCACTTTAAGCTCAGAGATATCCTGCATGTGTGATCCTGCAACCAACATATCATCTACATACAATAATAGAATAATATATCTACTATTATCCAATCTCTTAAAATACACACAATGGTCAGATTGACACCTACTATAGCCATGCTCAGTCATAAACCTGTCAAATTTTAAATACCACTATCTAAGAGCTTGCTTGAGGCCATACAAGCTTTTCTTCAATCTGCACACTAACTTCTCCTTATCTTTGACCTCAAATCCTTTCGGCTGTTCTATATAAATTTCTTCATCCAAATCTCCATGAAGAAATGCTATCTTAACATCTAGCTACTCAAGATGCAAATCCTCAATAGCAACCAAAGACAATACAACCTGTATAGAGGTCATTTTAATAATAGGAGAAAAAATCTCATCAAAATCAATACCTAGCTTTTGTGCAAATCCTTTCACTACCAACCTGGCCTTATATCTCATCTGTCCATTCTCACCTTCTTTCAACCTATAGGTCCATCTATTCTTCAGTGTTCTCTTACCAGCTGGGAACTCAACCAAATCCCATGTCTGATTCTCTCTTAAGGACTCCATCTCCTCAATCATGCCACGCTCCCACTGACTCTTGGACTCCACCTGTAATGCTTCTTCAAAACTCTCTGGTTCTCCACCATCAGTTAGCAATAAATAGAATAATGAAGGGGAATATCGAATTAGAGGCGTACTTACCCTTTCTGACCTCCTGATGGGCGTTTGAGACTCGTTCACAACATGTTGTCCACCCAAATTCTCTAACAGTGACCAACCTTGGTCACTTCTAGGCCAGTTACTGGTTGACGCCGATTCTGCCTGACCGACGTCGGTGCCTATTCTGCTGACGTTAGTCTTTGTATGACCGACATCAGTTTCTATTCTGTCGACGCCAATTCTTGACCTGCCGACGTCAGTCTCTGTGTTTTCCTGCAAGTGATTATTTCTTTTTTTTGCGAGCTCATTTTGGACTGTCACCTCATCCAATTCTCCATTGCTCTATCCATATTGATTTAGCTTCTTTAGCTGATCACTATACATCACTTTTTCATTGAAAACAACATCACGGCTCCTAATTATCTTGTTAGTTCCTAGATTCCAAAATCTGAAACCAAAATCATCTGAGCCATAGCCAATAAATGTGCACCTCATAAACTTAGCATCCAGCTTCTTTCTATTTTCCTTTTCAATGTGCACAAAGGCTTCACAACCAAAAACTTTGAAGAATGAGAGATCTACTTTTTTATCTGTCCATGCCTCTTTTGGAATTCCACCATCCAGAGCTATAGAGGGTCCTCTGTTAATCAGGTACACTGTAGTGTCAATAGCTTCTGCCCAAAACTCTAACGGCAAACCAGCATGCAATCTCATACACCTTGCACGCTCCATGATTGTTTTGTTCATCCTTTCAGCAATTCCATTCTGCTGAGGTGTCTTTGGAACCATCCTTTGCCTACAGATTCCATGCATATAATAGTACCAATTAAACTTATAGTTGTAGAACTCACCACCATTATTAGATCTCAGGCACTTCAATCTTCTGCCTATTTTATTCTCAACCATAGATTTCCAAATCTTAAAAGTCTCAAATACATCAGATTTCTTCTTAATACAATAGATCCATACCTTTCTTGTAGCATCATCTATGAATGAAACATAGTACTGTGATCCTCTAATAGAAGCTTCCTGAGCTGGTCCCCACAAGTCTGTGTGAACAAGCTGCAACTTATGCTTCTTCTTTGTAGACCCAATCTTGAGAAAACTCACTCTCTTCTATTTTCCAAATACACAGTGCTCACAAAATTTTAGATCCATGCTTTTCAAATCTGAAAGCTTACCTTTAGACTTAAGAATTGACATTCCCTTCTCACTCATGTGGCCAAGCCTTGAGTGCCACAATTTTGCATCCACATCTAAAGTAGATAATATAGAAGGAGAATTGTTAGTAACACAATTACATAAATAGAGAGTACCTACTCTCTTACCTCTGGCCATAACAAGTGCACCCTTGGTCACCTTCCAAGATTCTACTGTGAGAGTTACTGTACAACCCTCATCCCCTAACTTTCCTGCAGAAATCAAGTTTCTCTTCAAGCTAGGAACATGCATAACATCTCTCAACACCCATGTGTTGCCATTCTGCATTTTCAGCTACACTTTACCTTTGCCAATAATTTTACAAGGCTCATCATCCCCTAGATACACTATTCTAAAATCTCCATGGATATAGTCACTAAAATATTCCCTATTAGGGGTAGCATGAAAAGATGTACCAAAATCTAACACCCAAGATTCTATATTATTATGCAAAGAGAATATTAAAGCATCTTGTGCAATACCTGCAACCTTCACTTCTTCTTTTCCTTCGTGCTGATTGTCCTCCTTAGGCTTTGACTAGCAATCTCTACTTATGTGCTCCATCTTTCCACAATTTCAGCATTGTGGCTTCCTGCCATTTCTGGATTTGGATCTACCTCTCCCCTTAGACTTAGATCTTGATCTCCCTTTCTTGCTCTTCTCTTTTTGCCTTCCCCTACTCTCAAAACTTAAAGCATTCCCAGATGTCTCTTCTGTGCTTTTCCTGCGAATTTCCTCATTTAAGATAACACTAATAACATCCTCTACTTTTAAAATATTTGAAGTAGATGCAGTATTACTAACTGTCATTACTAAGCTATGCCAGCTTTCAGGCAAAGAACATAATATTAAAAGAGCTTTAATTTCATCATCAAATACAATTTTGACTAAACTTAATTGATTTACAATTCCATGGAAATCATTCAGGTGATTAGATACATATCCACCTTCCTGCATATGCAAATTAAATAGCTACGTCATAAGATATAGCTTATTAGAAGCTGAGAGTTTTTCGTACAAATTTGCTAAAGTAGTCATCAACTCTACCGTTGTTTTTGCCAGTGATAAATTAGATATCACAGTAAATGCTAGACTCAGTCTTATAGACCCCAGAGCCTTTCTATCAAGAACTTCCCATTCTTCATCATCCATATTTGTGGGCTTCTTTGCAATCCCACCTAATAGTAAGTATATATCTTTCTAATACAGATAGTCCTCTATCTGCATTCTCTAATGTTGATAATTTTTGCCATTGAACTTCTCCATTTTCAGTTTACTTTCTTCTGCCATTGCTTCTCCCACTCAAACATAATTCCCTGCAGAAACTCCTGTGAGTAACCTGTAATCAATACACACTACACAAATCTGAACCACCTGTTAATGAACTTGAGCTCTGATACCACTTATTAAATATCAAGCTCTAAACCTACAACCAAGGCTCTGATACCACTTGTTAGGGATCAACCAACAATATGATTACACTTATGAAAGTAATAAACTGCAAAATTAAATCAGATAGATAAGTAACTAGAATGATAAATGGCAAAAAACAAGAGATACAAGAAACCACCCTGAAATCTTGTATTAAACTCTTTACAGAAAGAATACAATTGAAGAAACTTTTTTCTTCCACACCTCTCTCTCTCTAAATCTCTATCCCTCAAGAGCTCTCTCTCTCTCAAGTACAATAAACTCCAACAAGCTGAATTGATTCACCTATACAATTCTGTACTATTCTTTCAACATTCACTCATACAATGAACTATAATAATAATAAGCTAAGAAGATCTAATTCTACATATAGAATTAGGAGACTTGAGCATGCACTTACAACCAACAGTTAAGCCTCTTGAACAAGGGCTCTAAAAATAGTCTTACTAATAATAGAGATGCAGACTTAATACTAAGACTTAAACTCATCATGCAAACACTCGGTTCTATCCTCAAAAATAGCACTCTGGATGTATAGGTAACCGATGCCTGTTCCTACCTGCTTGCCTATGACCGACGTCAGCCGATCCCCTACCAACGCCGGTGTCTCTTCAACTACACCTAACTGACGTCGTTCGCTCCTGACCGATGCTGGTGATTGTGTAAACCTGCAACTATGGTAATGTGCTCATATGTGAAGCTTTTAGGCTCCACACCTTAACACTTTGGCTGATCAGACCTATTTTGTTTACCAATATGCTGATAGACAAAATATTCAACCAATAGTTTTTGGCGACTCTACTAGAGAAATACCCATTATCCATTTATAGCCTATTCATTCACCTCCACACTAACCAAGAAAGAACACGTAGTTTAAAGCCCCAAGCTTTAACTGAAGCAAAGTCAAAACTTTTCCATTTTTGTTTCATAATCTGGCAGATTCAAGGTATACACAAAGCCAAAGGGCTAAAGGTATCATTGAACCTGTGTTCAAGCTGGTATAATAAAGTGATTTTAATCTGTTTCCTTCACCATCTTGTCTCCAACGAACCAAGAGCTTCCCTCCTACTAAATCTAGATCTCCATTACTAGACGAAGTATCTAATTCTATTGTTGATAAAGCTGTGCCTATAATTACCCCTTTGAGATTTGTTATCCCTCTTTTTTAGAATCCTATAATGGCAGTTTAAGGCCCCTAGGGTAATGATTTTGGTCCTCTCAATCTTACTCCTACTCTACATGAGCTTCCACGTAGTTCTAAGAAGAATTTCCCTAAATTTTATGGTGATGGGAAAGTTCATCCTGATGAACACATTGCAGCATTCAGTATAGCTTGTGGAGTAATCAGAGTAAAATTTGAAAATGTAGCAGTCAGGCTTTTTGTTGAAACACTACAAGGTGCTGATGTAGATTGGTTTTACCATCTACAGGCTCAATCTGTGACTGATTGAAATACTCTTAAAGCTAAGTTTAAAGCCAGATTCAAACCTACAGAAGATGCACATACACTTCTGGCTCAACTTACACAGATGAAGAAAAAGCCTCATGAGCCTATGAGAGACTTCATAGCTAAATTTGACAAATTGAGAAACAAAATTCCTGTAATTGCTAGACCTATAACTGAGAATCTCAAATGCTTTTTCATTAATTCTCAACTACCTGAAGTCAATTTTTTGTTGAGATGTGCTGGTCAAATGGATCTCACTGCAGCTCAACTTTTGGCCACTAAAGTAGAAGATGATCTCATCTTAGCAGAGAAGATAAGAAGAGATCCAAATAGAAACAGAGCTTCATCATCTTCTAAATTTGCATCTACAAGCACCATAGATCCAATGGTGCAGAAATTAGCAAATGAGTTGCTTGATCTCAAAAAGCAAATGGCTCAAGGAATGTCTTCTGCTCCTACATATAGGACATTCCCAAATTAGTCTTATCAGGGCAATGTTGCCAAGAACCAAGGGCAACAAAATTGCCTTCATCCCCCACAAGGGAAACTTGCTCTGAAAGCTCCTCCAACCAATTCAGCAATGGGATACCTTGAAGCAGAATTAGAATTCTCTTTCTAGCTTGAATTGAATCAAGAAAATGATGCTGATATCATTGAATATAATTAAGAAGAATCAGCTGGCAACTCCCACATTGGTTTTCTAAATTACCAGGATGAACTCAAAAGTAAAGGAGAAGCTTCAGATGGATCATATGCAGTGTTTACCAGATCTAAGAACCAATCAACCCAACAAGCTGATAAAGAGAAGATAGAGGAACAACCTCAACTAGCAATCACAATTACTAAACGTGGGACTGGTCTACCTTTTAAATCAAAAGATTTGGTCATCACTGAAAAGGTAAATACATCCATTTCACCTTCACCTTCTACTCCCAATTCACAAACCAACCCACCTCCCATCCCTCTTAAAACTCAAAATGTTGAGGTACCTTTCTCTATACCTAGTTTAATTCAGCCATTTGACATAATTGATCATATCAAAAAGACAAAAATACAGATGTCTAGATTTGAATATTTGCAGTCTAATTTGGATCAACTGAATAAGCTAGTTCAATATGTTAAAAATCAAACCGTCCCTACAGGACAAAAGGCTAAAAAAATAACTCTTGATTCTCCAAAAATCATGCCTATTCCAAATAATCTAATCATTACTCCTCCAGCTGCTCTTGGAAAAATAGAACCCTTTTATGTTTCCTTGTTAATCAATGGCCACAAGCTGAGTAACTGTATTATAGACTCAGGCACATCTGACAATGTCATGCCTACTAAAGTCACTGAGTCTCTTGGTCTCACACTAACTAAAATATTTAGAAGATGTTTTTCTATGGATAATAAGCAAGTACCATTACTGGGGCAAATCAAAGATGCCCAATTTGCATTTGCAGCCTTTCTAGACAAGAGGATTAAGATGACTATATTAGTGGCTGACATTCTAGCATCTTATGACATTTTGCTTGGATAAAATTTCTACAAAGACGTGGGAGGAGAACTGAACATGGATCTATCAGAGGCAAGGATCCCTGTCCAAGGTGTGATGAAGAGATTACTCTCTGAAAAGGAAGAAAAGTATGTAGTCACGCAGACGTCAGCCCCTGAAGATCAAATCTTTTTTGAATCCGTAGGTATGGGTAACTACTTTCTATATATAGATGAAGAAGGGCCCTCCATCTCTGATGAAGGAAAGTTTGAAGAAAATTCAGTGTCTAATAAAATTTGGACTCTGGAATTTGATGGTAGCTATTCCTCTACTAGTTCAGGAGCTAGGATTGTCTTGATATCTCCTCAAGGAGATATGTCTCCTTCATCCTATAAATTATAATTCAGAAACACTAACAATACAACTGAGTATGAATCTCTGTTGCTAGGCATGAAGGCTGCTCAAGAAAGAGGCATCAAGTTTCTTCATGCCAAAGGAGATGCTGAATTAGTGGTCTGTCAAGTGAGAAATCTATATCAGACCAAGAATAAGAGGTTATGCCACTATCATAACCTGGTTTGGGATCAAATTGAAAGCTTTGATGCTTTTAACATTTCTACCATACCTAGAGAATCTAATGACAGAGCTGATGCACTTGCATTTTTAGGAACTCTCTTAGTTCCTCATTCAGATTTCAAAGAAGACAAGTATACCATTGAGCTGGTCTATAGACCAAGTGTTCTTGACAATGCTGATCATTGGAAAATATTCAATGATGATCATCAGATCATTACTTTCCTGGAATGAAAAGATAATTTTGGATAGTTGTATTTTGAAGGCAACGAATCTCAAAAGTCTAAATATGTTTTTGAATCTAGTTCAGATATGAATGAAGAATTCCTAAAGTTGAAAGGAAACAAAATTCTCAAAGGCCTGGTTTCTCTTGAAAAGTTGTTTGATAAACATGATAGATTCATTAAACAACAACAAATGGATTCAAGTTTCTCTCAGGGATTTGACCAAGTAAATTTGACCAACAAAGAAAATCTCAAGATGGTCAACATTGGTAAGTGCTGCACCCCTGAAAAAAGATTCAAGTTCACCTCTTTACTTTGTCAATACATTGATGTCTTAGCATATTATTATGAAGAATTGAAGTCTCTCAGACCTGATGAAATCTACCATAACATTCCTCTCAAGACTGATTCAACACCCTACAAGCAAAAATCTAGACAATACAATCCAAAAATTTTAGGTACTATTATGTCTAAGATACAGAAAATGTTAAATGCTAGAATTATCTTCCCAATCCATCATTCTACATGGATTGTGAACATAGTGCCTGTAAGAAAGAAGAATGGTGAAATTCACATTTGTGTAGATTTCAAGAATCTAAATTAGTCATCTCTGAAAGACTATTACCCTCTGCCAATCATGGACCAAGTACTTCATATAGTAACAGGGTCAGAGATGTTATCAATGCTGGATGGCTTCTCAAGTTATAATCAAGTTGAGGTTGGTGAAGCTGACCAACACAAGACTGCGTTCACCACACCTTGGGGTATATTTGCATATAAAAGAATGCTTTTTGGCTTAATAAATGCTGGTGTTACCTTTCAGAGAGCTATGGACATGGCATTCAAAGATGAGATTGGCAAATTTATAGTGGTATATCTTGATGACTTAACTGTCTTTTTAAAGTGTTGATTTGATCAGGTATGCCACTTACAACAAGTGCTAGAGCACTACTACCAAAATGGTATTTCCTTGAATCCTAAGAAATCTATTTTTGGAGTAATAGAGGGGAAACTCCTTGGACACATTGTGTCCAAAGAAGGCATAAAGATTGACTCAGATAGAGTCAAATCTATTCAAGAGCTAAATTTGCCTATAAGTAAAAATGCTATTCACTCTTTCTTCAGAAAAGTGAATTTCTTACGGAGATTCATCCCTAAATTTGCTGAGAAGACAAGACACATTGTGAACATGATGAAAGAGAAGACCACCTTTAGCTGGATTAAAGAAGGCAAATCAACATTTCAAGATATCAAGACTGCCATTGCTCATGCCCCTACCTTGGTTTGTCCAGATTACCGTAGAGATTTCATTATATACAGCTATGCATCTGAGCACACTCTTTCAATGATTCTTATTCAACAAGACAAGGAAGGTATGGAATCCCCCATCTCTTTCATGAGTTTCCCTCTCAAAACCCATGAAATGAAGTATTTAAATATAGAGAAGCACGCCTATGCATTGGTAAAAGTAGTCAAACATTTTCACTTCTATATTTTGAATTCACATACTATTGCTTTAGTTCCTGACACTACAATCAAGTTTATATTAACTCAGCAGGAGTTTGGCACAAAGAGAGGTAATTAGATTGCAAAGATCCAAGAATTTGATTTGGATATCAAACCAACAAAGCTGGTCAGGGGTAAAGGCCTATGCCAATTAATGGCTGACAATAAGCCAAAAAATATACAACGTGAAGAAGTTGAAGTGGAGGATATGCCAATAGTCCTTTTTGTCTCCACTACCAATGAATGGTACTCAGGTATTGCCTATTTTCTAACTTATGGTGAATGTCTTGCTCATTTGTCTTATAAAAAAAGGAGGACTATCAAGTTGAAAGTTGCTAATTTTGTCCTTTAGGATAACGGCCTATACAAGAGAAGCATAGATGGAGTATTCCTTCGCTGTGTAGATAAAGAAAAACAAACCTAGCTTTTGAAATCTTTCCATAATTTGGCCTGTGGAGGACATTTTTTTGCTCCTGTGACTGCTCACAAAATTCTGTGAGCCAGGTATTACTGGCCAACTCTTTTCCAAGATTCACATAGGTGGGTGAGGAAATGTGAACTTTGCCAACAATTTGTTGGAAGACCCAAGTTGGCTGCCCTGCCTCTCAAGCCAGTAATCATAGAGGAACCTTTCCAGCAATGGGGACTTGATTTTATTGGGACAATAAACCCATCTTCAAGTGCTGGACATGATTATGTCCTTACAGCAACTAATTATTTTACCAAGTGGGTAGAAGCAATCCCAACTAAGCATGCTACTTCAGAAGTTGTAAGCAACTTTCTCAAAGAGAATATCATTTTCAGGTTTGAATTTCCACTCAAAATTGTTACTGATAATGCAACTTGTTTCACTTCTCAAGAGATTACGCAATTCTATTTTCATTATGGAATTACACTCTCTCATTCTTCTGATTATTTTTCACAAGGAAATGGACACGCTGAGTCTAGCAATAAGAATTTGGTAACTATTATCAAAAAGCTAGCAGATGATAATCAAAGGACATGGCATAAAGCATTGGTTGATGCTCTGTGGGCAAATAGGATCACAATTAAAAGGGCAATTGGTATGTCTCCTTTTCAACTTCTTTATGGTATTAATGCTGAGATACCAATCACCTTAGAGTTACCAGCCTTGATATTGGCAAAGGCCATTGAAGATATGACATATGAGAGTTCTCTTGACAAAAGAATCATGTTCTTGACTTAGCTGGAGGAACAAAGAACCATGGTGATGGATAGAATTGCTGCTCATCAAAGTCTGGTAAAGAAACTTTTTGATCAGAAGGCCAAAAATTGTGATTTTCAGATTGGGGATCAAGTCCTGCTGTGGGACAAAAGAAGAGAACCAAAAGGGATGCATGGAAAGTTTGACTCCCTTTGGAGAGGCCCATTTGTAATTCATCAACACATTGGTGAAAATATCTTTCTATTAAAATACCAAGATGGCACACTCTTTTCTCTGCCCCACAATGGGTAGCATCTGAAACACTTCAACTCTTGAAGTATCAGATCATTGTCTCTATATGTATATTTGTACAATTTTATTTCTATTTTGTTTATTTTATTTTATTTTTGATGCCTTTCTTTTCTGGGTAGTATGACTCTGAATCCCAATGGTTCACATAAAGACACTAGAAATTTTGGATTTTACTCCTTTCAATTCATTTTGCAATCGACAAAAGTTCCCAAACTGGAGCTAGCTGTTGTCCCCCAAAAATAACAGTCATTTCTGGGACAAAATTTGAATTATTTTGGTCTTACAGACCAAAATTGTCTCTTCCATTTCCAAAATTTGTCCTAGACATTCAAATTCCTCATTTTCCAAGCTTCTCAAAAAATCTACAGACTCATGCAGGAAGAGAAGTCTACAGACTATGCAGGTAGGTTCATTTATATAGGTTCAAAGGCTTCTGCAAGTGGTTTCAGTCAAAAGAATCAATTTTCAACACTTAGTCATTCTCTGATTCAATGTCTTTTGGTTCAAAGAATTAGTTTAGAGTCTTTGGTTCAGCTGAAAATCTCCATCGACAAGCATCTGAGTGCAAAAAATAGACTTGAACCACTGAACCATTGAACCATTGAACCACTTTGGTTCAAAGGTTCAACATGTTCAAGGTTCAACAAGTTCAACATCTTTGGCAAGAGTTAAGCACTTCATCAAGGTTCAAAGTTCAATCACTTCAATTGGTTTATTAGCTTTAAGACACTTGGCCAAACCAAGGTGGCTTGAACCATTGAATCGTTGAACCATTGAACCACTTCAGTTCAAAGGTTCATCGGGTTCAAGGTTCAATGGTAGGTTCAACCAAAGGAACAGTTCAATGGTAGGTTGAACCAAAGGAATAGTGCAATGGCTCGGTTCAACCAAGTGGTTCAACTCTTTATTTCACTTAGTTGGTTCATTCATTCAGTTCATCCAATGGTTCAACGTCTCAAGGTTCAACAATAGGTTCAAAGACATTTTTCAAAGCTTTGTTTGAACTGTTGAACCAAAACTTGGTTCAACGTCTTGGTTTAATGAATAGGTTCAACAGCAGGTTCATTCACTCGGTTCATCTACTTGGTTCATTTAGTCGGTTCATTCAATTGAACCATCAGCTTGAACCATTGGTTTGAACTATTTTGGTTCAAATCCTTGGCTCAACTGATTGGTTTAACGAAATGGTTCAACTGTTGGTTCAAAGGCAAGTTCATAATGTTTGGTTCAATGCTTAGTTCATTAGCTTGTTTCATTCATTAAACCATCAGCTTGAACCATTGGCTTGAACCATTTTTGGTTCAACTGATTGGTTCAACCAATTGGTTCAACATCTTGGTTCAACAGAATGGGTCATCACCAATTTCAAAGGGGCAGTTCAATGTAAAAGGAAGCTTCCCGAAGGACAAGTGCCCTTGTGGAGGACACTTAATCAATAAAAGCACCCTTTTGAAGGGTCATTTTTAAGGAAGCCGAAAGTTAATTCTTTTAGATTTGTTTAAGGCATTTAAAATTGGCTAAGGCATAATTATTTCAAATTTTTGTCCAAAGGAATTCCTTTAGACAAAAAGTCTGAAAGAAATCAAAGAAGCAAATGTGGGCAAAATTTGAAGACTTGTTCAAAGATTTGGCGAAACAAATAATTCCACGGACATTTTGTCTATGAGAATTTTCCCTAGACTTTTTATCCACGAGAATTTTCCCCAGACTTTTATCCACGGGAATTTTCCCCAGATTTTTGTCCACGGGAATTTTCCCCAAGGAAATGTCCACGAGAAACTTTCACACGAGGAAACATTCATGAGAAAAAGCTTGGGGATTTGTCCGTGGGAATTGCCAAGGCAAAGGGCTGCCAAAGGATCTCAAAGGGCAGGCGCCCTTGTGGGGGACTCTCGACGGCCAAAGTAAAGGGCTCTTTCTGACCCATTCAAGGATCATTTCTTAAGACCCGAAAGGGCAAAGCCAAAAGCCGAAAGAGGACCAAGGGGTGATGCGCCCGAAGATGTCAAATTCAAGACAGTGAACTAGCTGTTGAGAGCACATCAACGAGCATGTGAACGTCAATTTTAAAGTCCATGAAATAGCCATTGATCCTTTGGATTTATAGACCTGAATGCATTCCCAGAATTCAAGACCAAGACCAACAGAAAGTGAGGAAAGATAGAACAATGAATTAATCTAGGACCCGATTCAATTAACCAAAAAAGGAGGAATGGTGAAGACAAGATCAGACCGCCAGATGGACACTGAAAGTTGCAATCTTTCAATTGCGTGGCTTGTTTATCTACATTGAGAAGATCAAGTGGGTAAAATGCCCCAAAGTTCTACCCTGTCTTCTTAGCAGTTCCCAATGCATCATGATGTATTACTATTCCCAAGTCCTTCTTGAAGTGGCTATATAAGGGACTTTCTTTCATTATAAATGGATCTCTTTTTTGAAAATCTGAATGAAACTCTGCCCAAATTAAGAGACATCATTGAGACTTTGTGCTCAGTTTGTTAGTAATATTTTGTTACTAGAATAAGAAAGCAAAGAACTTTTTCAGACTTTGTGCTGTGATATCTTTGTTATTAAGGAAACTATTCTTATGTCTTTTTCCTTGATATATTTTCTGTTCCATTAATTTAACAAGCATGATTAGTAAAATTAGTCAGGAAGGTGTCCTGAAGAATCAATTGTGGAGAGACTTTGTGCCCCCATAGCTACCTTCAGTGTGTTTTCTTTTCATTGCTATGCAAAGGACTTTGAGAAGACTTTGTGCCCTCATTGTCTTTCGTATATTACTCTTGAGCATTTCAGGTAGAGACTTTGTGCTGTATCTCAATTTGCTAGTTACTACACCCTCAGTTACATTTTGCTTTTATTTCCAAGAGTATTCTTGTGGCTGGCTAAATAGTTCTTCTGAAAGAAGAGGAGTGCTGTCTGTCATTTCCCTTGAGTTTTTCCTTTGTTTTACGCACATCATCTCTGAAGAAAGAGATATGGATGGTTTATTTTACCCTTGAGTATTATTTTCTATTTATACATATATATAGCATATCCATAGGGAACCTCCCCTTGATGAGAGGAGAGAGTAGTCTCCTTCTGATGTGATAAGCTTACACATTTGGATGACTAATCTTCCTACTTTGGCTGATTAGACCTATTTTGTTTACTAGTATGCTGATAGACAAAATATTCAACCAACAATATGCCTATTTGAGAGGCCTATATGAGGTAGATAAGGAGTTTATGTAGGGGCTAGAAAACTAGAGATCCATCATTAGGTTTTGAATACATCAGTTTTAAGTTAGAGGTGTTTATTTCATAGGAGGGTCTAAAGGACTTGATATTCCTTAGGGGTAGTTTCTTCTTGTGAAACAGGTGTTTCACTAAAGGTCTTAGGTTAGAAGGACTTGACCAAGGTTGATAGTCATAAGGACTTGAAAAAAAGGTGTTTAAAAGGACTTGATTATCTTGGGGGAAGGTTCTCCTTATGAAATTGATGTTTCACTAAGTCCTGGTTAGAAGGACTTGATCAGTCTCTTGTTTGTAATATCTTATAGGACAAATAGTCCATGTGTTGCAAGGTTGAGAGTGGGTTTAATTCTCCATGAGGGTTTCCTATAGGAACTATATGTTGTGTGTTTGATCTTTTGTATACATTGAATGAATGAGATCTCTTGTTAATGTTGTTTGATCAAGTTGATATATGCTGATTTTTTAATAGTTTGAAAGGATTGGAATTGCAGTATCTAGGATCACTTATTAATCCCCCCCTTCTCTGTGATTTTAACTCTAATAGGATGTTTATATCAAATTAAAGAATCTAAACTTTTATATAATTATCCTTGTGACCTATTTCAAACCATTTTGGTATAGATTTATATAATTTCATGCAAATCATCATCTTGTGTGAAATTAGAAGCTTTCTAAGCATGAAACTCCATAAAATGTATCTACATAACATTGAAATCCTGGATCCACTTTCACACTATGTTTGATATTGAAAATGGGGATAAAATATGGGTTTAGATTACCCCAACCACCATTTTTGAGTGGTTGAGTCTTTTCTATGTTTACAATACTCAGAAGAGGGATAAAATTGCATGTATTTATCCCAGTTAGGTGTATGTGTGAAATTCTACACCTTTAGTATGGATGTAACCTATAATCTATCTTTTGACACTTGATA
Source organism: Torreya grandis (assembly GCA_037957365.1). NCBI lineage: Eukaryota > Viridiplantae > Streptophyta > Pinopsida > Cupressales > Taxaceae > Torreya > Torreya grandis. The sequence continues at coordinate 1,483,272 of JARHVA010001642.1, forward strand.
ATGGAAACCTTGACTTGGCTTAAGCGATTCAAAATTGGCTATGGGATGCTCTTTGTGACTAATTTATGATTTTGGATATTTAAAATAGTCTTTAATGTAAAAGTGGTAGATATATGTTTGATTAGTAAGTGAGAGATGAGGAATAGGCTTATACATACTATGTATAGATGAATCTTTAGGTAAATTGTCTACCAATGACATGTGCAATGTATGTTTTAACCCATAAAGATGGTTTAAATTTTTTAAATGACCATTGCTAGGTCCATAGACAAATCCCTCATAAGTGTATGCATTAATAAAATGAGCCATCTGAGTACGTCTAGAGTTCAATAAAAAGACAATAATAGTGATCTAATGTTTCTATCATAATGTGATTAGTATATAATTATATTAGTAACATACTATATAATTTATATAGGTGACTAATAGAAAATATTGAAGTTTAATCCAATAAAAGGCAAGTGGATAGGAGAGAATAATGTGCTAGAGAAAATCTATTGTAGTAGTTGGTTCTTTGTTGGTATGGTAGAGGTGATTAAATCACTAAATATGGACTTAATTATATCATATATCCTCATTAGTTTGATATTATGAGTTGAATTTTTTCACCCATTCTCATAAGGTTATAAATATGATTAGGTTGTAAGGTTAAGCTAATCTCAAAGTATCAAGTGACAACTCACCTATTTTACAAGGTTGGAGGAATGTGCCTACTAATATATCTCTATATCTTTAAATATATTCACTTTATATATATATATATATATATATATATCTTAGTTTTAGAGATTAATAATGTTACATATTTTCAAATTAAGTTTCCAATAATCAAGGTAGTTGCATCGATACACAGGTGTACTACTAAACCTTGTTCTTTCAATATCAATAATTTAAATACTTTAAATTTTATATTATATGCAATGATTATGTATTGTTACGTGCTCTTGGTTATATGTTAGTCATAAAAAAATCACTCAAGTTGGACTCAATAAAAGGCATTGTGTGTTATACACACCCATGTATACATTTATTCTCCTTTAAACTAGAAATTTCATTAATAGATTAAAGGGGGGAAATGTAGATGATATTTATGGATTATATAGCACATCATTATTATACACTTTGAAAACTCAAACATTATATGTTACTCTTAGTTATGGACATTTCCCACTTTAAAAATTCTTGCATATTCTCTATTTTGTGCCCATTGGCCTATCTCTTGGTCCAACTAGTCTTATGTTGATGACCCAAACCTTATATCTTTCCAAGAATGATACATCAATATGAGGAAGTATTTGTATTATTGGATATGTAGGTAGTGCTCATTGATATAGGGGCCTTTGGGGTCAACTCCACACTATGATCCCACTAATCCATTTTTCCTAGGGCATTATTCAAGGGTAAAGAAGAGTGAAACTAGTGTTATGATCAATAAATTGAAAGTGATAGCCTTTACATAATATATAAATACATCAAGTGAAAGGTGAAAAAAACCCATAAAAAACCCAACTGGTGGATTCAAAAATGGATTTATATTTTGGTTTGGACACTAGCATCAACATTAGGACACTATAATCGATACAGGTGTCCAACTTAGACATAAGTGTCTAATTGTTAAACATAGTCAAAACTTAGAACAAATGAAACCCACATCTTTATTATAGTCTTGTGATGATTCTAAAATCATTATCATATTTTAGAACATAACATCAAATAAGATATGTTTTATTTTATCCCTTAGATACTTTTTACTTGCTATCTGTATTGCTTATGATAAATTAGGAAAATCTATATTATTGACTATACTTTAGAGTAAAGCTAAATATTGTCATTCCTTTTAAATAAATTATTGATTGGTGTGTTTTCTATGAAAATACCCAAAAAATGTGCATATTATAGAGTTGCAAGATAACATCATACTAAATATTTTCCAGTTGTATAAAATTAAAGGAAATAAAAACCAATTCAAAACATAAATATGATAAATTCTCACCCTAGGGAGAATGCATTCATGAAAATAGTCACAAGGTAACAACACACAAATTAAAGATTGCCTCATTTATAAATGCCACCATATCAAATAATCAAGAAGGTTCAATAGGATAAGTATCATGATCTCTTAAGAGAGAAATATTTGATGTATGAATTAGCACAAGTCATGTAGAACATACAACAATAGAATGCATTACAAGGTGATGTTATAGATATTTATGCATAAATGTATGGGTAGATTATTCACATATTGTGACAAGAAAGAGTAGTGAATACATTGATATATCTATTATAACTCTTGATCACTCTGTAAAATTAATATATTTTGAATAATAATACAATTTTTTTTCATAATCTACTTGAGTTCACACAATAAGGGTATCAACATATCGATAAATTTGTATGGTATGTAAAAACTAAAAAGCCTTGGGATGTTAACTCTATAATGGATATTGAAATCACAGGGTATGAGGTATCTAATTTTGTATTTTACTTTAGGAGTATAGTAAATATTATATGATATATACCTGGGAGGATATTAGTCATCCAACACTGACCTATATTTTGGTTACTCTTAGTCTCATATATTATGAAATAATAGAACCAATTAGATGGCTAAAATATGTAGAAATTAAGATTGTTGATTTATGCTTGTGAGGATATTTTGATGTAATTGACATTAAAAAATATGGGACTCATTATCTTTATTTGATCGATAAAAATAGGTTTATTATGGTCAAATGATTATCAATATAGTGAAAAATCAATTGGAGGCACACCAAAGAGATATGATAATTATGATACCTTTAAACAATTATGAGCATACGTCATATGTTATTCATAGAGAACTAAAGTACCCTTATGTTTATGAGGATAATAATGAGTTCAAGGTGACTACAGATAATGACAAAATTTATCTACGAGCTGTTGAATACCAGTCCTTCAATCTTCAACCATAATGTCAAATATAATCATAGCCAGCTAAATTGTTTGTGTACAGACTAGTTACAACAAAATCACTAGCACATCAACTTTAGATTGAATAATATAGGTTTCCCTCTATGTGATTACAAACTAGGTCTGAAGTATATTTATTTTATAATATAGGTGTGATAAATATGGATTACATGTATCCTATTTTAGAATGTACCTTACCTTGGGAAGTAATATCTTCAATAAGTGGAAATTTAGATACACATATGTCGAATTGGTCTAATGAGATCATGTGGTGTGAATTTTATAAATGGTGTTTTCTATTGAAATAAAAATTTCAAAATACTTCTCAACTAAGGATCTTAATCAATTTATTTTCATATTAAAGAATCATATACTAAATATAGATCACAGAGTAAGTACACTTAATTATGAATTGAAGGGAACTGTTGCAACCTGGTGGGTATTTCATAGGAATACTCAATTATATTAGGATGAGGCAAGTGAATTGTTATGAGAACATTTTCTAGATACCAATCATTATTATGGTAGATTGGTCATTTATTCAATAAGGATAGTGTCTAGAGTTATATGTACATAGGTGCATAGACATATGGTCTATGTAGGGTGTGGAACCTAAGTACCAGGTGTATGTTTTTAGATACACTTTGGCACCTCTTCCAACCACTTGGTATATGCATCAAGTCACAAGTGAGAAACTAAGGATTGGGTGTAATTTCAATAATATTTTATTTGAATGTTTGTTTTTAAAGATGAAAATCATGTAGTACATAATGCTTTAAAAAAATTAAAAATGTTTCTATTTCATGGGTGAGTGAAAGATTTGAATAGTGTGACATACTCATCATCACATCAAGAAGTAATTTGTGATTTGAATGTAGATATACATAATTATGAAATTTAAAATAAGGAACAATTTCTTATACAACCTTGTAATAGGATACAAGATGAGTTGATAGGGTTTAGTGATAACGATGATGATCTAGACTTGAATGGCTTATTTGAATAAGAATGAGAAGTTGAGCCACCAAAATATCAAATCACAAAATAAATTGAGGAAAAAAGATGTGAAATTTGAATATTACAAAATGATAAGGACATATGACTCTAAAATAATCCATTCATAATTAATATAATAGGATATATCAAGAGTCACTCAAGAAAATTATTGAGAATATTGGATAGACTCTGTACCAAAGCTTGTGACTTTGGGAGATTATTGGACTCAAAATGAAATTTTATAAGGGTTATAACTATTGAGGGATTATTAGGATGTTATTTACACTAAATTTGTAGAGGCAAAAAGGGTAGATCCATCTTTTTGGGAGATGCACATTAAACTCAAAAAGTGTGAAAGACCTGCAAAGAAGAACCCATACATTTTAATCCCAACATGAAGTTAAAGGTGAAGGCCTAGTTGTATCACATGTATGAAATAGGTATCATTTACCTAGATTAAAAGGTAGATTGGGTTAGTGCCATGGTAGTACAACATAAAAAGTTAGGACTAATTAGGGTATGTGGGGATTATCATGTGTTGAATGATGATTGCATCAATAACCCATTTCATATGCATTTCATTGAAGAGGTTTTGGAATTAATTTTAGGCCATGAATATATTACCTCATGGATTTATTCAATGGCTATAATCAAATTCGCATTTCATAGCAGGATTAAGCTAAGATAACATTCACAACTGAATGGAGTTATTTTGTGTATAAAGTAATGTCATTTGGCCTAAAGAATGATCTACTATATTTAATATAGCTATGGTGACTACTTTCATAGATTTCATGCATTATTTTATATATGTTTATTTATATGATTGGGATATCTTTTTTTTTTTCAAAGATGACTTGTCTAGACTACAACTAATGTTAGAATGATATAGCACTATGAGTTGCATTAAATTTGAAAAAATATTTTTTTTCACACCATTTGGTGTTCTATTGGGACATGTAGTCCATAACAAGTAATTTTGGTTTATCAAGACAAAATTATAGTCATAGTAGGTATGCAACCTCTGAAACATTCTATAAAAGTGAGAGGATGTTTGGGTCATATAGGTTACTATAGAAAATTTATCAAAGGTACACAACTATATTTATGGGCTTGGATAAATTGTTGTAAAAAGATGAGGTTCAAATGGACATATGAGTGTAAATCAACATTTACTGAGATAAATCAAATGTTATTTGCAACTCTCATATTAGTCTTTCCTAACTAGACTAAGCCATTTCATGTTCATGTAGATGCTTCTGGTATTACAGTGGGAGTTATGTTATCATGATGAAGAGATGGTAGACTAGTGATAGGCTATCATTATACCTCTCATTTAACCAATCAATGGATTGGTGTCATTATCAACCAAGGTAGTGTCCAATGGCTATTTTTAATGAGGTCTTTTGATATTGGAGTTGTAATGTTCACTATCTAGGGGATTTTACTTCTGTTGTGATTTATAAATCTTAAAAATAATAAATAAACTCTAAATTTAAAAAAGTAAATATAAACTATTTGTTAATTGAATATCTCCTATAGGCATTCACACCATCAACATTTAAAACTTAAACATCTATCATAAGACATATAATGTCCTCACTTGACTTGCCTAGCTAGGTATGACACCGTGATGTTTAGAATATGAGAATGTTGTTTATTATCACTTAAATAGCTTCTAACAAGTTCTGAATATGAGATGAATTAGCAAACTTAATCTAGTTTGAAAAATACACTTTTGCATAGAATAAATCAGCTTGTATTAAATTTAAATAACTCTTGAATGTAAATGAAACACTCTTGCATTAAAGTAAATTCACACTTGGTTTTGGAAAAGGAAATCACACTCGCTTTTAAAAATAAAATTCACACTTGTATTTAAAAAACAATCACTCTTTTCTTGGAAGGAAATCACTTTTGTAGTTAAAAGGAAATTACAATATGTAGTGAATAAAATATATTTGAATAAAGAAATGCTTCTAAACTATTAAACTAAAAAGTACCAATTTATCCTAATCCTTGGAGAGAAGTGGGCCCTTGATCATTCCTCAGAATAGGAATTTATTTAATTTTAAATAAAGGAAAATGTTGATCTCTATTTAATTCAAAAGAATCATACAAATATGAATTCCTAAACTTTGTTTCCAACTTCTTTTAACTTTTCTTCAACTTCAACAACTTTTTAACTATCTAGAATGAGAAGGAGATGTGTATTTAAACATATCTCAACATCTATTTGTAGAGTATATAATCTTAGTGATCTTAATGCCCAAATATATTTATTCAAAATATAGACAATCTAAGAATCAAATCCCATGCTTCTAAGAAGGCATTGAAACCACCTCAACTAACTATAGACAAAAAATAACTAATCTAAATTGAAGATACTTATCCAATTTTACAAAATAAAGATATAAATATATCTAGATTACTTTAAGACATTACCATAAATGGTAATATATAAAATAAGACATATAAATATATAAATTCTTTTTATATATATATCTATAGAATTACTATTTCAAGCAGTAGGATCCAGTTGGTCTTCGGAGCTCGTCTAGGTATCTTTGGAGCATCCCGTATATGTCTTCAGAGCATGACTAAACTTCTTCAGATCATCTTGTGTATGTTTAGAGTGCACTCATATCATCTTCAGAGAAATTCCAGATCATCTTTGGAGTTTCTTCAAAGTGTTAGATCTTTGTAACTCGCTCAATAAATCTTCAAAATTATAACCAAAAAGAGTTTTCAAAATTGTGTGTTTCCTTCTCAATATTACCTCATCATTGGGATATGGTGTTGTAATAAAAAATGTGTTATTTATCTAATTTAGACATAATAACAAGGTAAACAATCAATAATAAATTACATAAAAATAAAGAACAAATTACATTCATTTCTTACTTAGATCAGACTTTAACTATTAAATGCAATGCAATATATAACCAAAGGCAACATGTTATGGATAATTTATATAGCTATGATGAGATATATAAAATGCTCATCATTTCTACCCCACACTTTACCTTTTTCAAGTCCTCTTGCAAAGAAGTGGAATGATTGGTATATAATCTAAATTTCCTTATTCAAACCTCTGACTAAGATCATAAACTTGAAAATGGTGGCCCCAATAAAGGTGGCCTCTAGGTAAGATTCTAAAATCTTTGACAACTATATGTAACCAAGATTAAAACTCAACTTTTTATTGAGTAATCCAACCCTACCATGGAGATAGAGGACAAAGAATTAGTGGAGCTATGAACCTCAACCCAATCCATACATTTGAACCTTTGTCCTCTAAGAGCCGAGTGATAATCTGGGTAATTACTTTGGCTCTTCTTAAACTTCATCTAATATTGGTGGGGCTTAGGAATTCCATGTGATTTAAATCAATAGGTAAGGTCTCCCATAGGTAAGAGTATCATTGATAACATTGATAGAATGGTGGTTTAGAAAAGCTTTAAAAGAGACAATATTGGATCTCAATAACTCATGATACTTGTTCTTCATATACATATGATATAGTGGTTGAAAAGTAGAAATAATTTTCCATACCTCAGGAAATTGTGGCCTCATACATAACCCAATAGTGCTTTGCAATTCCAAAAATATATTATTGGATTATTTCCATGATATTTAGTTCCTTAGAGTAGAGATAAACTCACACAATTGTGTCTCTCCAACAAACAAATTTATCAAAAAACTAGATTGATAACCTAACAACAAATTAAAAGTATAAAATTCATAAATGGCATCCTGCATTTCTTTAGTGTTCTTGAGAAAAATATCCATAAACACATGTTCATATTTAATAACATGTGAAAAACCAAGGGAAATTAAATAAATGTACCATTTATAAAACTACTCATGTAGAAAAAGAACATATACAGAAGAAGGTTGCCTACATGCTAATAATTTCTCAAAAATAAAAAAAATGTGTTGGATGGAAGCCTTTGCTTTTTGAAATTGTTTTTGGGATTATAATAATTGATTTTGAAATTCCTCCTTAATCTTAACATTTTCATCTTTCAAATTTTGAATTTTCTTTTGGTTTTTGTGTTAGACTGAGATTATTTCATGTAATGGAACATAGAAAGAGGGAATAGCTCTTGTCAGCCCCTCTATCTAAACTCTAATTTCTCATGTTTATCTCTACATTACTTGAGTAGAGACTTATAACTCATAATTCTAAGTGGTGATATCTCTTATTCAGTTATTATGTTTGATAATCACTCCATTTCTATCATCAATAATTTGTCTTAGATTATTAATCTAAGTATGCTTATCAACATTAACATTTTGAAAATCAGTAATTTGAGTGTTTATGAAAACATTAAATTATGGACCCTAGTTTGTTTAGATTGTATTCCTTGAAGTATTATCTCTTGTTCCCTAGTTATAGTAACAAATTCTTCCCATATTTATTCTAAATTAGAAATTATCAAGTCCTTACCTTTCAAAGTTAAATGAAGAACATCTAATTATGGTTATTTCTACCTAATTATTTCCTCATGGTAGGATAGAGCCATGACATACTACAATTATTTTTATTTATTAATAGAATGAGGGGAAGATGGTCTTGCTTCAATCAAGTGAACCTTAACCTTATCAATGGTAGAGGGTACAGGTCACTCTGCTTCTTGATGTACAACTTTTATTACAAGGGTTTCTTCTACAAACACAATTACTTATTGTTGGGGTTCTTCTGAAATAATTACTTTAACATATATAATATCAATAGGGGAGCTTAGGCTTCCTAGAGTCTCCATGGCCTGCACATTTTCTTCTTCTTCTTCCTAAAAAATAATTCAATTACTACATTGGAGCTTAGTTGGATGAGGATGAGGGGTATATAAAGAAATTCCCATTTGTCTCTTTGATATTTGGTTCAGTATCTTCAGAGCCAAAGGCAATGACGATGGTATTTATTAAATTTAGACTATGGTAGAAGGAAGAGAGGTAGGGCATGGTGTTTTATTAATATAAACTAGAGAGAATTTATAGAGGAAGGAGGGCCAAGATTTCTCGCCCCTTGTTTTATTGAGAAAATAATGTTGATAGATAAGGGTAACCAACCCATGATGATGCATAGACCCAATACCTTTTCATAACTTTTAATAAAAATTATTTAGAGTATTGTGAATGAAAGAGGGAAGATTTACCTTATATTCTTCTCTAATATATCCTTTTCTCAAGTGGATAAGGAGTCTCATATCATCTTCAACCACTACTGTAAACTAATCATCACAAGTGATATATTTCATTATCCAAAAAATAACATTTTGCTATGATTGAGGAAGACATTTTCTCATGATACCCCTAACCATTCCTTATGGGTATTTATCTAGTCTAGGTTAGGGCTCATTTCCTTCAATAAATATATGAATCAGGTCATAAAAATTTATCTTATCAATATTAATGATCCCCTCTTCAAGAACCCCAAAGAGAGTACTGATTATAGAGGGATTCATTATAATGTTCTTCCCTTCAATAATAGCATGGTCTTTAACAAAATTCTCATAGAATTCCTACACAATTTCTTCATAAAATCCTTGAAACATTTTTAATAAATTCAACCAACCTACTAATTCAAAGATGTCTCTTGCTGCCTCATCCGACAATAATGCATCAGAGGATTTTGATTCATTCTTCTTCTTTCTTCCACCCATCTTTGGATCAAACACTATTTAATTGAAAATCTGACTATGTTGTAAAAACACAAAGCTTGGATTTGCACAAAAAATAGGAGAAGGCAAGAGGTTAGTGATATGGTGTAATAATGGAGAGAAACAATAATACATAATGAATAGAAAATCAAGGTTTATTATGTGATTATGATAAGAATTATGGTGGTAGTTATGGTTATCTTTTCAGAGCATGCAATATATAATGGGAAGGTTATTTTATCTGATCAAGTACTAATGATGTTACATGAAGGTCACTATTAGAAATACTTGGAAAAATAATCATAATGAATTGCACATCATATCAAATGTTTTGAAAGACTCTTTATTTAAAACATAGTCACATCAATTATGTTTGAAAAGAGCATTTGGAAACACCGTCACATCAAATCTATTGGAAAATCTCTTTTGAAAAAACCATCATATGAAATTATGGGTTGTAGTAATGATGCTATTGATTCATCATACCCACGTGACTTTACCAAAATGTGTCCATGTAAAAAGTGTTGATTTCCTAATGATTACACATGTATGACATAAAATAGAATTTTTAAAAATCCTTTGGGAGGATAAATACAATTGTACCTTATTGTATGAATCCATTCCTATCTATATAATATCCCATATGTCCTACAGGGATAAACAAATATGAATTGATAGGTTAGTTGCTAATAATTTTTATTTTATTGCTAAATTTTTTCCTTTGAAAATTGCTATTTACTGGTTTTCACCTTTCAAATTATTTTATTTTTTATTTTTTACACCCTTTTTTATTTTTATTTTTTTATATTTTATATTTTTTTAAATTTTTAAGGGAGGGGAACCACCATTTTCTAGTTTTTAGCACTCCTCTTTTATTAGATGTTTGCTACAAAGATTATTTGGCCTTAGTGGAAGAACTAGGTTTTTCCACAAGGTCAAATTGATCTTGGTTCTACTCAATAAAATCTTCCTTAATGAGAGATCTTATGTACAACTTAATCATGTGAACATTGCCAAAAGTGTCCTTTGGTTACCATCAATGGGTTGAAGCTAGAAAAAGCCATTGTTAAAAATGGTTTTAATTAGGTATGGTCCTAACCATCTTGTCCTTAGCTTACCTTTTAAGTTCTAGAATTTAAAATCAAATAGGAGAGCCCAATCACCCTCTTGAAACTATCTTTTTCTAATATGAATATCATTCTACTAATTTATCTACTTCTAAATCATGCTAGTTTGAGTAAGTGCATCCATTCTTAGTTCATCTAGCCCATTTAGTTACACTATTCTTTATTTTTGTGCTTCATCAAGATCTACTCCCAAGTTAGTTACTATCCTCAATATCTATAATTCAAATTATATGGTAATTTTTTAAATTTTCATACACAAGTTCATATGGAGAGAATCCTATAGTTGTCCTCTCGGTTGTATTGTATGCCCACACAACTTTAGGTACTTTTTCTACCCAATCTTTTCTATTACTATTCATGATCTTGGTTAAGATGTTTTCCAGATCTTTGTTGGTGACTTCCACTTTCCCATTGGCTTGAAGATGTTATGGTGAATATTTCCTATGATTTATTTGATACAACTCTGTAAAATCTTTGATCATATTAGACATGAATTTGGGTCCTTGATTTGAAACAATATATCTAGGAGATCCAAAACATAGCATGATCTTATGGTATAGAAAATCTGCAATTATTTTTTCCCTAATAAATGAGAGTGCCTACACTTCATCCCACTTAATAACATATTCAATGCACACTAATAAATATTTATTTCCTTGAGATGGTGGGTTGATTGATACAATAAAGTTCAAACCCTATTTTTTAAATGGTTCTAAACTTATTTGAGGATGAAGAGGCATTTAAAAGGACAATGTAGTCTTACCCATTCTTTGGCAAGGATCACATTACCATACATACCTTTTGATAGACTTGTGAAGAGATGGCTAGTAGTAACCTACATCAAGGATCTTATAAATAGTCCTTTTTACTAAATAATTTCATCCTCATAGTTTATTATGGCATGATATAATGATGTCATACACCTCATCTTCTCTGACACACCTATGAATTATATGATTAAGTCCAATTTTAAATAGTATGCCTTTAAACCATTTGAAATGAGAACTAGCTTAACCAAATGTTTCCTTTATTTAGAGGTAAAATAATGAGGAAACTTCCTTAGTTCTAAGCAATTTTCCATGTCCGTAAACCATGGGGATTATGTGGATAATAAAATAACTATTCATCTAGAAAAGAGTCTTCCATGGATTCATTTTCTCTTGTAGTGATCAATCTAAATAAAAAGTCATCAACAACATTATACTTCCCTAGTTTGTCTAAGATAGTTATGTCAAATTATTGTAACAATAAGAGCCATATAATTATTCTTCCACCTACTACTAGTTTATTCATCAAGTATTTAATTGTTGAATGATATACATAGATGAATACCTGATAACTAGTAATGTATTGCCTAAACTTGTTTATATCATAGACAAAAGTCAGAAACTCTTTTTCTATGGTAGTTTATTTATTCTCTATGGGAGTAATATTATTTTTTATATAATAAATGGCATACATATTTCCATCTTCATATCCTTGACCTAAAACTACTCCTAATGTAGTATTGGAAGCATAAATATAAACATGAAAAGGTTTTTCCCAATTAGGTACTATCAAGACTGGAGCAGTCATAAGTTTATTCTTTAATGTCTCAAAGGCTTCTTGACATTTATCATTCCATACAAATTCAATGTCTTTTTCTAACAAAGAAAACAGAGGGGCAACTATCTTACTAAAATTTTCAATGAATATTCTATAATATCTTGCATGACCAAGAAACTTTTTAACATCAGTTTGTGTTTGTGGAATGGGGAGGTTAAAAATTACCTCAATATTTTTATGATCTACTTTTATTCCTTAAGAAGAGATATGCTATCCTTAGACTATCCCTTCATCATCCATTATGATGTATTTCTCATGATTCAAAGATACCTAGTGTTCTTCCCATGTAGTAAGAACTTTATCCAAGTTGTTCAAAGCTTCCTCAAATGTAGTACCATGAATAGTGAAATCATCCATGTACACTTCCACATAGTCATTTTTAAGATTAAAAAATATTACTAACATTGCTATCTGAAAGATAGCAAGTGTATTACAAAATCCAAAAGGAAAGACTATATAATAATGTGTTCCCTAGGGATAGGTAAATGTTATTTTGTCTTCATTTTTAGGTGTTATTCTAATTTGGTTATATCCACTAAATCCATCTAAGAAATAAAAATACTATTTTCCTACCAAATTTTCCAAAACTTAATAATTGAAAGGCAATGGAAAATAGTCTCTCATGGTGGCTTTGTTAAATTCTCTATAGTCTACACAAAGTATCCATTTGTTATTATTTTCAAGAATAATAAGTAGGGGTGAAGCTCATTGGATATCAGATATAGGAAAGATAAAACTAATTTCCAATAACTTTTCTATTTCCTTCTTGATGCAGGAGCATCTACACAAGACATGGTTATGATTAAATTTAAATCCAAATTATTGTATTTTCCCTCTTAAATGTGTTAATGAGGAGTAATTGTAAAAAGTGAAAGGATAAAAAAAATGATTGTTGAGCTATTGAGGAAATGAGGGGAATGGTTGAAATATTTCAACCATAAGATAACATTGGAGATAAATCTTCTCATATTAGAATATGCTGGTAAATTTCAAACTGTTTCTTGTTTTAGTCCTCAGCCCAAGTTGGGCGTAACAGTCAGAGAAGAGGTTCTGGGAAAAGAACAAAAAGAAGTAAATTCATTTAAAAAGAAAAAGGGGACATAGAGAAAAAAAAGAGAGAGAGGAAGCATAGAGAAATCAATGGAGAAAGAAGAAAGGATGAGCAGGATGTAGAAGAATAGAAAAGAAGAATTCCCACAAGGCCAAAATTTTGTATGATGTAATTGATGAGAGCAACGGGTTCTATAGGTGCCCGGTGGAGAAGTCTGTAAGGTCCCTGATGAATGTGCCTATTATACTTGAAAAGAGTGAGCTTGAAGGTGAGTTTATCAAATAGGCAGCCGGTGAGAAGATGGTGCAACTTAAAAGATACAGATCTGTGGGTGGTGTCAAGGCATCAATCTACAATGCAATACCATTGAAGGATTAGCTATAACCAATTTTCATGTAAGAAGTTGAATCAAGATATATTTTGTTATGCCCATGTTGTTGTAATTGGGAATATCAATAGTTTATGTTCTTGTTGTCATTTGAAGGATTTTGATCATAACGTTCTTGCTGATTAGCCTGACTAGAACATTTTAGAGTGAGAATATGAAGAAGATAGGCTGTGGAAGTATTTATTTTGAGTTATTTTGCTATGTTATGTTGAAGTCTGATAGATGTATTTACTAATTGTAATACAAATTTATTGGGTATTTGCAATAAATGCATTTTAAGTCTGTTTTGACTTCTTTTCTGAATAGAATTGCAATTAGATTGGCCGTAGGACTTAATCATGTTTCTAGCAGGAGAAGTGATTTCAAAGCACCCAATTTTGTTGAGCGATGGGTGATTGATCAAATGCGAACCATATACATGTAACACAATAGGCAAGGGATACTCTTGTATTTCTTTTACAGGGCAAGAAGAGATTGAAGCAACAAAAAGGCATCCTAAAAGCACAAGAAACATTACCGAGCACTGTTGATTGTTGGAGCTAGTACAAACAACATTCCATCAATTTCCACGGATCATTATTTCACTTTAGCTATAAATGAAATACTCATTTTGTGAGATTGCATACGTTTGAAAGAAGTGGAAGTCGATAAATTTTTGTTTGCTTTAAGTGCTGGGAAGTGCAAATATCTTCAACATCTAGATATATCAAACAAGGATGGCCTGGCTACAACAGACTGGTTTGAAAGACATGCAAGTCCAAGTGTGGAGGGGATTGCACAGCTTCAATTAGAAAGGCCACATTTTCATTTAGTAGCAAATTTCCAGTCAAAAAAAAAAACAAAGCAGCTGCAGTGACATTGGTTCTATGCTGTCTAGTTTTGATGACAGGGATAGAGTGAAGCACTAAGATTGAGGACACCATCATCTATGTCAATGTCTGAGTTTTCCTCTGAGAGCACCTAAAACAATGATACTAGCAGAGATTTGGATGAGAATGGTAGATAATACTGATGGAGATCTTACACCTATTGAAGGAAGAGACCTCCTTATATCATTGTACCCATTTTTAAGAGTTTTGCATACACTCTAGTGGAGAAATATGGTTAATGTATGAAGAGGAAATATCCTTGTTTGCAGTCAAATGCTAGAGCTGTCTAAGGTCAGATTTACAACACTTCTTGATAATTTCTTTCAAGGCAAAGTTAATCCTTCATTATGGTTGTCTGACTGGTCTAACATTTTCTATATAGATATGATGTGTAAAAAAAATAGGATGTATTCCTTTCATGTCACTTTAATCCCAAGAAATTTTTTGTGTGTGTTTTACCAAAATATCAGATACTTTTCTTTCTTACTAGTCAATTAACCAACTATTGATAGTTAACAATTTACCTAGTTGAATTACAATCTATCTGGTTCTTAGAATAATGGAATTCAATTGTTTGTATTCAATAATTAAAGAATTGAATGGAAATGTGTGTGGTAATAACATGTGAAGTGTGGCTGCATCTTTGTAAAAATTTTTACTTATAAAAATCATGTAAAAATAAACTATACCTATTTTAAGCCCAATTAACTATGGCTTGTTGAATGTTATGGATCAACTAACATGTTTGGTATGCTTAAGATATTTTATTAATTCTAAATGATGGAGGTGGATTCTTCCAATTCATAATTTTTCATCTTCAAAACATAACTATTAGTCTTCAAAGCTAAGCCACTAGTCTTCAAAGCTAAGCTACTAGTCTTCAGAGCTAAATCTTCAAACTTCAGAGTAAAACTATTGGTATTCAAAGTAGGACTATCATAATTCATATAAAAACTATTAGAATTTAGAGAAAAATTATCTAAATTCAGATCAAAATCATCAAAATCTAGAGCTAGGCTCTCTTGGTCTAACTTCTATTATTTATTCTTCAAACTCTTGGGCATGTTCTTTAATGGTAACCATGGCTAATGAAAACACACTAGTTTGGTTTTTTTAGGTTGATCCACCTAGATTTTTCTAAAAATACCCATGGAAGGTATAAAAATTAGATAGAAATATATCTATTTAACATGAATTTCATTAGAAATGGTCATGTTTCTAGATCTACAATCAATTCTTGCTACAACAACTAAGCAAGGTCTACCCAAAATGATTGGATACCCTACCCTCTTTGGTTTGGGTTAAAGGATCATGAAATAAATATGATATTACCAGGATTCAATGGTGACTAGTACATTCTCTATGGTTCTTTCAGAGGAATTAGTGGATTGATTTTCCATTTGCAAGATTATTGTTGTAGGCTAAAGCCCTATGAAAGATAAAGACTCTACTGTGTTGACAGTCATGATGTTTATATAAGTACCTAGATTTATAAGCACATTTTGAATAGAATTGATCCCAACTATTAAATTCATCATAGGAATATTGAGATCTTGATATTTAGGAACAAGTATGTTTCTTGCTAATAGATCAACAATTTTTTTAGTTACTAGAATCATTTTGGGATACTGCTTCTTTCTTCCTGGTGATTTGATGCATAATATTTTAATTATTTTATTAAGCTCAATAATATATTTAATTTATCTTAATATTGGAATTTATATCTTCATTTCTTTTAGTCCATGTAATAATTTAGAATCTTCCCTAGGTTTCTCTTTCTTAAGTCTCTTAGGAAATGGAACAATAGGGGATCTTGAATTATATTTGATATGGTTATGGCTTATACTTTTATTCAGCTAGTTTTTGGATTATAATTGGTTTAGAATTATTGTCATAATTAGTACTTTTATTTATTGTAATGGGTGTATATCCTACTACCTTCCTTGATCTAGTTTGAATATTATTGCATTCAGTTGAACCACTTGGAATATTACCTTCTTGATCAAATCCATAGATAGGTGAATTTTACATATTATTTGTATTTTACACTAATTAGATAGGTAAATTTTTTTGGTTAACCTATTATTTAATTGGTGGTGGTTGAGGTTGTGGAGGCATCAAGTCTTGCTGTGGAAGAAATATTATTTGTGGCTAATACTATTGATTTCACCGTTAAGGTTGTGGTTGTTGTATCCAATGTCATTTTTGAATTTGTTGTTATGCCCAAGGTTGAATTTGAGGCATTACCCACATCTATGGCATCCATTATTGAGTAGAAAATGGTTTTGGTTGTGGTGGTCCCCATATTGGTGATGTTATTTATCCAACCCATGGTTCCATCCATGAATTAGGAGGAAATCTTGAACCAAGCTGATTTTGAGGTTGGGAATAATGGTTTCCTTTTATTTGAATGAAGTTTACATCCTCAACAGTATGTGATACTTATTTTAATTGAATTATTATAGTAGGAAGGTATTTAAAATTCTTGGTATCATGATCTAGATCACAAATACCACATATCTCTATTTTTTCTAAAGGGCAATCTTTTACCTCATGTTTGAGTCTGCATCTACAATAATAAATTGACAACCATTCAATATTGGTAACATTGGATTTTTCTTTGAGGACATCTAAAGTAGATTTCAATTAAACTAGAATGTCTATCTTAAAAGTGGAAAATTCTTCCATTAGTTGACCAACTTTAGGTTACTTACCTAACCTTGATTTATTTATACTAGGTCTTGTTCTAGAGTAATTAGTACACAATTCTAAAATTTGATGAAAGGTTAACTTATCAATGTCACCCTTTCCCATTAGGTTTAAAGCATCTCATGAATCATCATCTAACCCTTTGAGAAAGAATATTTTAATAACCTTTTTAGTGAGTTGATAACCACTACTTTTATGGGTGAATATAAACCTATCAAGATAATATTCTAAGGTTTCATCTTCATTTTTCTTGATCTTGAAAAAGTCTTCCATTAATTCTCTAACTCTACAATAATCTTGATACTTGTCCAAAAATGTAGTTTCCATTTCATCCCAAGTGGATATGGAATTACCCTCAAGGCCCATGAACCATATCATGGTTGCATCCTTAAGTGTATATGGGAATAATTTCAACTTTTGATTGTCTATGAAATAATCATATGTTTGACAAAAAACTTAAAACTCAAAGAAGAAATGATCTAGATCTTTTGATAATTTACCTCTAAAAGTAGGTAAAATGGATGGTGAAATGTTTTTCATGAAATTTATGTCATTAGAACCTAGGTTTATTAGATAAGTGAAAATTTTGTCTTATTGGGGTTGTCGATAAGGGTTTTCCACATGTAAATGTTCATCTCCCATGTTTTCTTCCCAGCTTTGGTTATCAATCCAATCTAAATTTACTTCTTGTATGATCACCCTATGGTATATCTCATAAGGGGAATCTTAAATAAAATATTCTTATTTTAGGGCTTGTGGATAAACTATCCCAAAAAGAGGATTTTCAAGATCAATTTTCCCTATAGGATAGGATGTTCTAAATAGGATTCTTCTTGTAGGATCTATGTGTGAGGATGAACCTTGTTTAGGAAAGGAATCATAAAAACAAATTTCAAGTGCATTTCCTTCACTTCATAATGTTTATAGCAAGGATTAGAATTTTTATTATTGTTTATTTATTTGGGATGCCTTAGAGATAAAGCATCCTTGAGAATCTCTTGGCCAGTTCATAAATCTAAAGATTTTTGAATTATTTTTGTGTTTTTTGATTTTATGAATGTTTTTATATTTCACTATATAATGCTAATGTAGGATCTCACTAACACTTATTGATGAATTTATGTCCCCGATAATGGCACAAAAAATGATAGGCTACTTTTATACCTCTCATTTAACCAATCAATGGATTAGTGTCATTTTCAACCAGGGTAGTGTTTGATGGCTATTTACAATGAGATATTTTGTTATTGGACTTGTATAATTCACTATTTGGTGGGTTTTTATTTCCATTGTACTTTTTAAATCTTAAAAATAGTAAATAAACTCTAACTTGTATAAAATTAAATCTAAACTATTTATTAATTGAATATCTCCAATAGGCATATACACCATCAACATCTAATGTCCTCACTCAACTTGTTTAGTTAAGAAGGACAACATGATGTTCATAATCCAAGAATGGTGTTTATTATCACTTAAAGAAATTTTCATAGAATAAATTTGATTTTATTGAATTTAAATAATTATTGAATGTAAATAAAACAATATTGCATTAAAGTAAATTCGCACTTGATTATGGAAAAGGAAATCACACCTGCTTTTGAAAATGAAATTCACAATTGCATTTAAAAAATAATCACTCTTTACTTGGAAGGGAAATCACTTTGCATTAAAAGAAATCACTTTTGTATTTAAAAGGAAATTACAATCTAAAATGAATGAAATATATCTAAATTAAGAAATTATTTTAAACTATTAAACTAAAAAGTACCAATTTATCATGATCCTTGAAGAGAAGTGGGGCCTTATTCTTTCCTCTGAATAGGAATTGCTTTACTCAAAAATAAATGGACATGTTGATCTTTATTTCATTAAAAAAACATATATAAATATGAAATGTTGAACTTTATTTACAACTTCTTCTAACTTTTCTTCAACTTCAACAAATTTCTAACTGTCTAGAATGAGAAGGAGATGTGTATTTAAACATATCTCAACATCTATTCCTAGAGAACAAAATCTTGGTGATCTTAACACCCAATATATATTTATTCAAAATAAAGACAATAAAAGAGTTTGATCCCATGCTTATAGGAAGGCATTAAAATTGAATCAACTAACTATAGATAGAAAATAACTAATCTAAACTAAAGATACTTATCTAGTTTTACAAAATAAAGATACAAATATATCTAGACTATTTTAAGCAATGTCTAAAATAAGACATCTAAATATATAATTTTTTTTATAAATATTTATAGAATTATTATTCTAATTATTAGGATCTAACTGGTCTTCAAAGCACATCTGGGTATCTTTGGAGCATCTTTTACAGGTCTTTGCAGGACCCTGTACAGGTCTTTGTAGTATGCCGAGACTTCTTTAGAGCATCTTGTGTATGTATTTAGAGCAGACTCATATAATATTTATAAAACTTCTAGAGCATCTTTAGAGTGTCTTTAGAGCATTATATCTTCAGATTTTATTCATCAAATCCTCAAAATTTTAACTAAAAAGAGTTACCAAAATTGTATGTTGCCTTCTCAAAATTATCCCATCATTGGGATGTGTTTTTATACTCAAAAATATGATATTCATCCAATTTAGTCACAATAAAAAGGTAAAGAATCAACAATAAATTACATACAAACAAATAACAAATTGTATTCATTTCTTACTTAGATGATAATTTAACTATTAAATTTAATGCAATATATAACCAAAGGGAACACTTTATGGACATTTTATATATCTATGATGAGATATATAAAATGCTCATCAACTAGACCATCATATCCATTTCCCAAGCATAAAATTGTTATTTATAAATAAATATTATAGTATGATATAATAATAAGTGTTAACATTGGTGTTCACACTAAAATATTTTAGTCATTATCTACTTGAAACACCCTTTGTGTTATATACTAGTCATTATACCTTATGATACTTGGTTACAAACCTATGTTGGGTAGAAGGATATTTAAATGGTTAATGTTATTCCAAAATTTTAGTTATAGATCAATGTTAAAACTAGAAGAGAAAATGTGGGACCTAACCACTTAAGTGGGATAAAAAATGGAAAAGAACCTAAAGAGTTGAAATATGAATCACTAGATGTGCATCTCTTTAGAATCTTTGTGATTCCAAAGAACCTAGAGGACATAGCTAAATTTATATAATAAGGTAATATTTCTAGTGCACTATATTAAATGAGATAAAAAAAATGATTACATTAGCTATTTCCTATACCACCATAAATATATTTTTATATAAGATGGATAAAGATGAATTATTACATATAGTGGATTTAGAGCATGATCAACCCCAACTTATTGAAGAATCATATCAAGGGATCAAAAAAGGGAATTTTTAAAGTGAATCTAGTACAAGGAAGATCATACAAATTGGTCTATGGTGGCCTACTCTATTTTAAGATGCACATCGGGTCACCAAACACTATGATGTTTTCAAAAATATGGGCAATCCTAACTAGACGAATGAGATTCCTTTGAACTATATGCAAGAAGAAAAATATTTTGAAAAATGGGGTTTTGATTTTATGGGGCCTATTAATACACCAATTAAGTATAGTTGTGTAAGGTATATCATCACTGTGATAGATCACTTTAAAAAATGCATTGAAGCTATTGTGATAATATTGTAGTTCACATGATGCATCCAAATTTTTGTATGAAAATATCATTACAGTGTTTTTATGTCCAATAAAATTGGTTGGTGATAGATGAACACACTTCTTAAACAATAAAATCAATACTCTCATAGAATAATTTATTATATCACATCATAAAATTACTGCATATCATACATAGGAAAATGGACAAGCTAAGGATTCAAGTAAAGTATTTGGAAAGATGTTAACAAAGACATGCAATGCACAATGGGATTATTAGGAGGATTAAATTATTTTAATTCTCTAGGCATATAGAATATAATACAAACATGTGATAGGATTTATTATATTTTACTTGGTATATGGACTTGAGGTAGTTATTCTCATGGAATATATAGTTCCTAGTCTATGCATTGCTATGATAATGAGACTTGAGGATCAAGATTCTCTATAGACATGATTAATGGATTTAAAAAAAATGAAATAAAATAGACAAATATCATAATAGATGAAATATGTTAACAAGCCAATTTAAAAAGCATGGCATGATCATAACCTATGATCTAAATAATTATATCCAAAAAAGGAAGTATTACTATATGATAGTAGATTTATAGCATTTCCAAGAAAGCTATGCATTATATGGAATAGAATTTATATTATTCATGACATGTTGAAATAGGGAAAAATTATTATTCTAGGACATGTAAATGGCTATAGGCTCTAGCCTTACCATTATTTATCATAGAAAATGAGAGAGGGTGATGAGTAACACCATGTAGTTTAGGATTTTTGTTTAATGTTTTGTTTTCCTATTTTTTTATATATTTGTGTGTGTTTTTAAAGTGTGATTTCTATATAAAATAACATTATAACTATAGTTTTTAATTTAAAGTCATAGAGTGGGATCTATGAATAATTTTGACCTAAATGAAAAACAACTTATAACAGGTAAATGAGGATCATCAATTAAGTTTGGGAATGAGCACCGATAATCCAAGTGTAAATAAAGGAATGCCAATGATCACTTAAAACCATTAATGATGATACACTTGAATGATAGGATATACAATAAATAAAAGTGGATAGGTGAGATGATAGTGTGCCAGATCAATACCTACTATTAGATGGATCAATAGTTTTGGATGGAGAATGGTAACCATCACATCACTAGTAAATGATTAAAATTAAATATCTATGTAAAATCAAGTGAAGCCATAGATACACATTTAAATCATTCAAAAATATGAATTTGATAACAAAGAATTATATAACAAGGGGTAAGAAGAACATGAGGACATTATTGTGAATAAGGGAGATTTTATTTTTTCATCTAAAATTTAACCATTTGTGCACATAATTATTATCAACATCAATATAATTGAATAAATTATTTAATTTTACCTATTCCAACACACATGGATTATGCACAACTATTAATCCTACTCAAATATTTGTAGAAGGAAGATATGGGTATTGGCCTAGTACTCAAGCAAACCAAATACCATGATCTAGATCTATTTGATTTTAGTGACATTATAGAAGCCACTATCTTCATCCTAGATCAAACAAAAGTATCAAAATTAATATATTTATCACTTCAACACACTCTAAAATGTTTTAATTCATATTTAATTATCAATCTACCTATTTTCAATCAATCTACCTATTTACTTTTAGATAACTCCATCACAAAAATTATTGAAGAACCAAAATTTATTCTTCATTAAAAACTAAAATAGGTGCTCCATCAGTGGAAGATAGCCAAAATTTGTTAACCAATTATCTAACAACAACATCTTTCATAAATAAGTAGAATCGACATCACAGTAACCTCTTATAAAACCAACAAAGATCATGACACCACCTACTTAGTAGGTACTACACACTCTTAAAAATTTAGAATTTTAAATTTTTTTATACACTTTATTAGGATTGCCTTAAGCATTAAAATTAGGGCCAAGTTGGTTAAAAACATGTAAATAACAACCATCTAGTTAATCTAGTCTATTAAAAACCTGAAAGGGAGGTAGACTAGTATGCTACTTATTTCAAAACCCAAAAGGGTTGCTAAGTAGTGTGTAAAGGGTGAAAACCTATAAATGTCACTTAGAGTGATTACTATCAATTTTGTTTTTGGTTTAGTTTCTTAGCACAATTAAAAAATTTAGATTTATTCTAGACCACCTATTTTATGACTTTGTCTCACAACAAGATAATTGTTTAAGTCTAAGAGAGTGTTGATAGTAAAACATGGATACAAAAATTGTAGAGTTTATTTGGTGGAAATGTGTGTGACTCACTAATTTTGTATTTTGAATCTTTTTGTATGTATTTATCTCTTTGAAATCATATCAATAGTCTACAAAATGGGAAGAGAATTTCCTTTAGATGTAATGAAAGGTTAGAATATGAAATGATATCACTTGTACAAAATATTTATATATCACTAAAATGTATTATGAAATGGTTATAATTTGATAAAGATTAATATATGGTTCTAAAATGCCTGTCTATTTTATGGTTATTTTATGTGTAGTAAATACTTTGTTGTCTAAATTTGTTAGCCATGTAGACTCTATAAAATGTTATGTGACTCCCACGTCTACATTTTCCATGTCTCTATATCTATTTTAGTTAATAAATTGATATGGTCAAATTTAATCACAATGTGTTGCGTGTCTATGTTACCTATCATACAACTATCCTTGTATTAGCATGTTTTGATGGGTTTTCCATGAACCTATACTAACATATGGAAATAAGGATGAATAGAGTAGATTTGATCACTTGAATGCTTGATTGAGTTCTCCTAGTAAGTTTTATTGTGAGTTACTAATATTTTATAGGTGAAGAATGATTGAGAGTTGGTCTTGTATATATACCAATTCATTTTAAAAATATATCTCACTAAAAAACTTAGGCTAACATTTAGGATACATTTCATTTATAAATTGGATGACTTTTTGGCACTGGATACTTAGTTTGAAAAAGGACACTTGCATTGACATAGGCATATAGTTGGGATGTAAGTTTCTAGGAAGCTATCAAATAGGTACAATCCAAAACTAGTAAATAATATAATATCAAGTTTAAATAATTTTTATATTATATAAGGCCTTATCATCAAAATAATAGTGGTTAGACTAAGAGATAATAATTTAGGCATAAAAGATAATGAATGCAAGACTTTCAGAAATAGGAAGGTCTTAGGACTAAAGGGTACAACCATGATAAGTATTTTCCAAATATATAAGACTGAAGTGATATATAGTTCATATTTAGTGTCTACATCCCCCCTTTAATCTAATAATGAAATTTATAGTTTAAAGGATAATAAATGCGTACATGGGTGTGTGTAAAACACATTACCTTTATGTGAGTCAAACTTAAGTGCTTTTTTGGTGATTGACCTACAACCAAGAGCATGTTATATTATATAATCAAAATTTTAATAAATTTTTAATACTTAAAAGTAAGGAGAACAAATTTAAGAGTACACTTGTTTGTCAATGCAACCATCTTGCATTTTGGTAATTTGATTTGAAGAGATGATTTCTTATGAAGACTTGGAATGAGATTAGAATAATTTAGAATCTTGAAAGTATATATATATATATATATATATATATATATATATATATATATATATATATATATATAGAGAGAGAGAGAGAGAGAGAGAGAGAGAGAGAGAGAGAGAGAGAGAGATTGGAGGACACCATTCCCCCAACCTTGAATAAAATGTGAGTTGTCACTTGAACATTAAACTCATCTCAATTATGCAACCCAATCATACTTATAAAATGGCTAGTGTGAGTAATACAATTAAATTACATTATATATCTAATGATGGTATATTATTTAATCACTCCATCTTATAAATATGGTGAAGGTAGATGATGTAATCAATTCTAACATATAAAATTCATAAGATTGGGTGATTTAATCACCTCAACCTTGAAAAAATATGAACCAAATACTACATTAGATTGTCTTTATAAAGTCTATAAAAGCTTGTCCTAGGTATGATAATAGTCCATAGTAGTATTTTAAATCTAAAATCTGATTTGATTTTGAAGTTTAAGGCACTCTTGTATATGTCATATGAACTTTATATATGTATTAAGATGAAATTTGGGTATAAAAATTGTACCAAGGTATAGAATTTTTACAAAAAAGTGTATCTAAATCATATAACAATGAAATTTCACCAATTTGAAAATTTTCAAGTGTGTAAGACATGTTCCCATGACATGGCCCCACTGAATCTATAGAATCTATGAACTGGTGTAAGTGAGGAGAACATGTTTTTATAACATGCCACCATTATAATATGAAGTTGTGAAAATGTGGAACTCATGCCTCTATGACATTCCCCCACTAATATATACCTAGGGAAGTATAAACTAGTAGTTACCTTACCTCAAAAGGATAAGATAGTTGTATAATCTTTGTATGGATCATGTATCATTTAGGAGTAGCATGTATAGGTATATATATTAATTAAGTACATAGTATGTGATCACATCAAGTCCTAAGATTCATGATATTAACCATGGAAAGGTATAGAGATTAATAGGAAAATATCAAAAATAAATCAAGTACACACACAAGAGCACTCAAAATCAAAACAAAAGGAATTGGTCTAAGGAAACATTATACAATGGGCATTTATAATGTTTCATAATCGAAGGGATATGAATTAATTGAATGTATACAAATTATATAAATACATTTTAAAATGTCCATATATAACAAACTATGACATATGAAAATGTAAAAATAAGATAAATAAGCAAGGGGGTCATAATCAATGGATCATACTCAAACTCTATAAGTAATATGATGTTAGATAATAAAAAGCAAGGAACACACTCATGGAAGTGAAAAAAAGAAAGCATGGAATTGTAATGGACCATCATATGTATATCATACCATTACCTAATATATGTGTTAGAAACAAATGTTAAGCCCATGGCATATCAAGTACATAATGAAAGATGTAAGCATGGATAAAGGCATGTGTAAGCATATACGCTGAAACATGATAATGTAAAGTGATCATATAATAATATAGCATGGGTGTATCATGATCAAATAACTATTTTTCCCTAATAAATTGATGATATGAGTAGAGGGAAGGCCCAAAATCCATATATGTATATATCATGTGCCTTGATATGCCTGTATCACATGAAACATATGTATGTATATATAAATAAATGGTATTATATCTACCAACATGGAAAAAACATAGATACCAAGGAGCTAATAAAACATGAAAATGTTGAATATTTTTAGATTTTTTAATTTTTTAATGTTTTTAGTATTTTTGGAATATTTGAAAATAAAATACTATCATATGATCTCATCCAAGGGATGATCATAGGTATCTTCCCACTTAGAACTTGGTGCAATAAACTGGTGATAATATTAAGGAACATGTATAAGTGTAATATTTGGCATTATATGATTTTTGATGCATTGTGTTATGGAAATATGTTCCCACAGATATACCAGTTCTTAGATTCCCTATACTAAGTGGGGGTTGTTGAACATTGTCATTGATTAAGGGAGAGTTTTTTGAGAATTATCTTTGAGTGTTGAGCTTTGATATTTAATGTTATCATTTTTGTCAAAAGTTCTTGTGAATTTTTATGGTTAATTCATTTGATGTCAATCTAATGTCATTTGATGTCAAAGATTCTTGTGTAAATGCTTGGTCAAATAAGCCTTAAAGTATATATATGATGAGTTATGTTACCAGCATAATGAGTGTTGTTTTATGAGATATTATTTTTTAAAGAATATTCTGATGATAACTTGAGTGAAATCACTAAAAATATATAGCATGTGTGAGTATAGGTCAGTACATGAAATGTATAGCATATTGTAATTCTTTGTCTAAACCTTGTGATATGACATTTGGAGGTGGTAAGATGAAATGAGTAAGCTTTAATGAAAAATAAATGTGCTTCAAAGTTCTATGTAATTAGTTATGAATATGCTTTGAATGAGCTACAATGATGAGAATGCTATGAAGAGAATGTTTTGAATAACACTTGACAATGTTTGAGCATGAGAGAGGTTTATGTTTGTACATGAGGTGTTGAGGACTTCAAAGATATGTAAGTAGATTCAAATAATTTTTGAATAAGAATGAGTGTATGAGGTTTTTTGAGCATACACAAGAGACATTGAAACATATTAGAGTTTAAAGGTAATGTTTACAAAGTGGCTAGAAGGTGAGATTAAGGGCATAATAAGACTTATAGGTCAAGGGTTAGAAATCAAGAAAATAAATAGTGGTTAGATGAGGAAACATGATTAGTTTTATATGACATGTGTCAGTAGGTGAGCATTAATACAGGTGAGTGACGTTGATTCAATCTTGTGTATGTAGTTTTAGATCAAGGTTTGCAAGAAAAGGCTTGAAAAAGTGTTTCAAGGATTCTCGAGTGGATAAAATGAAGAGTTGTCTACCTAAAAATACTTTATTAGTAATTTCTAGCACATTAAACATGTGAATTATAACCTAAGTTGTTCATCATATATGAGGAAGGATTCTAGCTCAAATTTCTAAGTATTGGTTTTTGGAAAGTGGAGCTAAGTTTTATGAATGATCATTAAGACTAAAAGATGGTCTAGACCCTCATAAAACCCTAACTATGACCTGATGTTGAATATATTATTATAAAGAGCTCAAAATGGTTTGATACAGTTCATAAATTGATTTTAGGTTGAATTCAACTCTTCCAGGTATTTCTAGGTATGATTGGTTTCTTAGGTGATGGAGTAGACCCTACAAAAAAAGTGCTTATCTTTCAAAGATTTATTGTAGAAGTTAGAGTTGACCAATTCAAAATTGATGAGTGGATGAAGATCAAAGTGTGAGAATTTTAGTTGATGTTCATAAAGTTTTATAGATAGTTTCCATATCTTAGGTATTTAAAGTTAGTGATCAATGTTGGCCAGTCACTAATAGACCCTATGATACAAACTATGAAGAAATCAGACAGAAGAGAGAATATGACTTTTGATGTGTTTTCATGTGAGAGTGATACATTGAAATGCATGTTTATTTTGTTTATGTATTTAATGACCTATTCATTCTTTTCATAATATTGGAATTTAGTTAAAAAGGGTGAATCATTGAAGCCAAAATGGCTTGTCTAGTTGAGTAGAGTCTATAAAAGCGATTGTCAAAAGATTGGTCAGTAATACCAATAGTTTTTAGTAAAGCTCATCATCTAATTAATTCAGATTATTTTGAGGATGTTATAAGAACCTATTCATACATTGAAATACCTTAAAGATATTCAATCATTTATCATATGTTCATGTTTCCTCAACTATGTTTTGGAGTCAGTTGGCAAATCTGAGTGAACATCTTGCAGAGGAATGTTTGAGCCTTTTTAACATAAATTAAAGCATAATATGAAGTTGGTGATGACATTGAGGTCATAAGGTTTATAAATATATAATTTTTTGCCATGGTTGTTTTCCAAAATTTAGTATATGCCTTATTTATTCAAGACAAAGTTATTGTATATGCACAGGCCTTTTATAAGTAGTAATTTGAATAGGGGTTCAAGTGGTAGTTAGAACTAAAAGGTATTGCAAACCTAAAATGAATTTGGATAAGGGATATTATAGTAGACTATGATGTTTTTATTTTTTATGAGGTGTTTTTATAAGCTTAAATAAATATCAAAGGGTAATGTGTTGTTAATAAGGCCTATTAAGTCTCCATAAGCCTAAAAGAGGAGTAAGGGCTAATAGATGTATGGTTGACCTATTGTAGTGATTGATTCATGATTAAGGCATGTTATTTTAATATTCAAATACCTATTCATGGCTGACCTAAGTTATTTTAATGTATATATAACCTATAAGGATATGATCAAGTGACTTGTATACAAGCAAGGTAATTAGGCATATTTTTGGTATGCTTAGAGTGTGATTAGTGAAGATGTTGAGAGGTTGATAAGTGAGCAAGAGTAGAAAATGATAATTGAATAATATAGATCATTTATAATCAAAATGGGGTTTTATGGATCATCATAGATATCATGATTATCTAACAGAGGTTTTATAAAATAGGATCAAGGTCATAAGACCTAATTAAGCCATAAGAGGGCTAGATGAGTGAAGAGAGTTAAAGATCAGTTTGAGAGGGTTGAAGAGAGAGAGTATCTAAAAGACTAGATCATCATATATTTTATAAGTAATAAGGGTTTTCATAAGTGATCAAATAATTAGGTGGATGAGTTAGTGTTGAGTCATCTAGGGGTTGGTGCTTCCTTGTAAGTTAGTGTCTTCTAAATCCAAGTGGGTGCTTGGTAAATTAGGGGTTGGTGCTCCTTGCTAGGTTGGTGCTTAGCTAAAAAATTTGTTAATTTGGTTCTTGGTAGATTAGGGTTTATGTTCCAAGTTGAGTGAGTACTCAATTGAATATTGATGCTTATCTTATAGGACTGTAGTCCATTTTATTCATCAGTGAGTTTTGTGCCCCTAGAGAGTTTCCCACATATATGTTGTGTTCATATGTTTCATGCTATTTTTATTTTTTTCTTATGATTGCTAAGATGTATATACATGTTAATATGGTTCATACGTAGTTAAGTGGAATTAAATGAAAAGTTTTTGAAGACTAATTCATTACCCTCAATCTTAGTCATCTTATTTCCAATAATTGGTATCAGAGTAGGTCCTTTGGAATAGGCTTCATAGCCTAAAGGAGATCCTAAGAATCAAGGATGAATGGTTAGAGATATCAAGGAGGTTTCTCTACTAGTAAGGGTTCATTTTTCAATAGATGTAACTATGACTTTTGAAATTTCAAAATGAATATATATTTGATGTCACAAATACATGATATTTAGATGTTAGTTATGTATGGCTATATTGCACCTCCAATTCCACAAAATAATGCAGTAGGTAAGAAGGCTAGTGAAAATAACTCCAAGGAAATGAATGCCATTTTATGTGGCCTATCAGAGGTAAAATTATTAAAATTAATGCATTGTGTTTTTGTCAAATATACATGGGATAAATTAAAGACCATTTATGAAGTAGACACCAAGGTGAAGATGGCCAAGTTGTAGAACCAAAAAAGATAGTTTGAAAGATTGAAGATGAATGAATATGAATCTATTGCATCCTACTTATTATGGGTTGATGAAGTTATTAATATCATAAGAGGATTTGGAGAAGAAGCAAAATAATATACTATTCTCCAAAAGGTAGTGAGATCACTAACTTCTAAATTTGACTCTAAAGTATCTGTAGTAGAAGATATGTAAGATTTGGATAATCTAGAGATGGATGGGCTTCATGGCATATTGACTACTTATGATATGAGATAAAATGAAGGAAGACCTCTCAAGAAGTAAGCTAATCTCAAGGTTGAAAAAATGTCAAAGGCCAAGAATATCAAGATGAGGTATGTTCAGATATTGATGATGATCAATTGATTATTATGTTTTCTTTAAAGCTAAGAACATGTTCAAGAAAGTATAAAGGTAAGTTGCCATTAAAGTATTTAAACTATGGAGAAATTAGATATTTTTCAAACAAGTGTCCTCATAAGAAGAAAACTGAGGATGATGATACAAAAAAGAAATCCTATAGGTATGATAAGATCAAGAAGAGTTTCATAAAGTATGAAGGAGATAAACGATAATTTAAGAATAAGAAGAGATTCTACACCAAATAAGATAGTTCATCATATGTAAGTGATTCAAACACATATAACAATGAAGATAACAAGAATGAATCTAAATATGAAAATAATGAAACTCTGTTCATGGATATAAAATCAAAAACTAAGGGTTGTTTAAATGGTGAAGGTCTCATGATTGATGCAGAATCCTATGAAGTAGAATACTATGACAATGAAGAAGATGAAGTGGACCTTGAAGTATAAATCATGAGTACCCTAGAATAGCTGAATATTGTGAAGAAGAAGAACAAAAAAGTGAAGTCATTAGTTTAGGACTATGAGTATAAGATTGGATTAATTGAGGAAACGCTAAATAACACTTCTAAGGAGTATGAAGAGATCATCAATAAAGTTAGAGAATAAATGGAGGTAGTCAATAAGGCTAAAGAAGAAGACTAGAATAGATATGAAAATATAATAGAATATCTGAGAGTTGAGTTAGATCGGGAATCTAGAAAAATGAAGAGTTTTTTGAAATTTGAAAAGAGCACTAAGAATCTAAATGATATCCTAAGCAGTTAAAAGTCTACCAGTGATAAGACAAGTCTTGGTTTCAAGAGAAGACTATTGAAGACAAGAAGGTCAACTTGAAAATACTTAAAAAACATTCCAATGCTACAAGGTATGCTAATTATTTTAATGGTTACTATTTTACATGTAGATAGCTTGGTCATAGAGCAAGAGAATGTATAAGATATTCCAAAAATGAATACTCATGGAATTATGTAAAGATAAGGAATTGGTCAAATGGAGATCACAATTATCATCATAAAAATGGTATGTATAAAGTAGTATGTTACATTTATCATAATTTAGGACACATTATAATATTCTATCCTAATAGACATAAAAGGTCATCTAGTCAAGATAAGAACGTTCATATTCAATCCAATAAGAAATGGATAAAGAAGACAAACCCTATAAATAAGGTAATAGTGGAACAAATTACTAACAAAGAAGATTATGTGAAAGCTTAGAGTATAGACATTGGTTGCTCAAGCCAAAAGTTAGGAGACAAGAGAAGTATTGGTTCTCATATGATTGATCAAAGTAGTAAGAATGAAAATTTGACTAAGAAAAATAAGAATGACAAAGTGAGTCATGATCAACTCATAAACTAAAGTAGAATGTTTGCTATTATAGATCATAAATCAAAAGTGAAGGATTGTCGAGAACACTTGTTATCTACATTTGTTAACAAGGCTACCAAAGAAAAGAAGGATGACAAGGTTGATGATGAGATCAAGCCTAAAGAGCTAGTCAAGTATAGAAAAATATTCAATCTTGTGAAAAGGATATGGATATCTAGGAAACTCCTAAGTTTATATTGTTTTAGGGCCCTATGAAAAAGGGGTTGATCCATTAAGATTAATGGAGACATTATTCTATTAGTAGAAGTGTGAGGTAGTAGTCAAAGAAGTTTTGAATTAAAAATGTAGACAATTGGTATATATGAGGTAAGATTTTGATATCTATGTATTCAAATGAGCCTAATTTGTGAATACTAAGGGGGATTCCCTATTTTTTATAGTTGGTATTGGTTAATATTAGTTGGTATCAAGAATGGGACAACATTATGTGTAGTCAAGAGATTGGTATCTTCTTCAGCCATGTCAAAGAAAGGTATGTGATCTTAAGAAGATATGTTTGGTCTGAGGGGAAGTTTGGTAGTTTCGTATTCTTTATCAATAAATTGATTGATTTTGATATGCATGGAGATAAAAAGATATTTTGTTTGAGATGTTTAATAAACTCCATTTTTTGAGATTTCATTAAGTTAGTTAGGAGAATAACCTAATTGAGAAATTTCTAAGAATGGTTTCCATTATTTATGAAGATTGTGTGTCATATAGTATATTTAAGAGATAGTATCAACTCACAAGTGCAAAAGTGTATGATTTCAATAATTGCAAATGATCCCTAATGTCTAATAATAATAAAATCATGGTGGATTCTTTGTTTGAGGGGAAGATATTTAAATAAGTTGACTGAGCCTAATTTATGTCGAAAGTGATCTTATAATTTGAGTCCATTTTGAAATAAATGTTAGTTATAGGAGACATTTGTCATTAATGTCAAAGTGATAGATCGGTAAAAAAAATTAGACAAGCAAAAAGATCAAAAAAGATGAGAAAAGGGATAAACCCAAAAAGGGATAAATAAAAGGCAAGAACTGGGTCTAACAAATGACTTCCATCAAGAATAGTTGAAAGAGTTTTTTAAGTATGTTTTCCATCAATAACAAGTGGGGAGATTGTTGAAAATTATCATTTATTAAGGGAGAGTTTGTTGATAATTATCTTTGAGTGTTAAGATTTAATACTTAATGTTGTCATTGATGTCAAAATTTCTTATGAAGTTTCATGGTTCTTTCATTTGATGTCAATCTAATGTCATTTGATGTCAAATATTCTTGTGTAAATTCTTGGTCAAGTAAGCCTTGAAGTATATATAATATGAGTTATGTTTCTATCATAATGAGTGTTGTTTTATGAGTGTAGTGATGAGAGATTGTTGTTTAAAGAACATTTTCATGATAACCTGAGTGAAATCATTGAAAAGTAGAATGTGTGAGTACAAGTAAGTAAAAAAAATGTAAAGCATCTTATAATTATTTGTCTAGACCTTGTGAGATGACATTTATAGGTGGCAAGATGAAATGAGTAAGCTCTAAAGAAGAAGTAGTGTGCTCTGAAGTTCTATGTAATCATCTCCAAAGATGCTCTTAATGAGCTATGAAGATGAAAATGATCTGAAGAGAATGTTTCAAAGAACACTTGATAGTGCTTGATTATGAGAGAGGTTGTTTGAGTTTTTACATGAGGTTTTGAGGACCTCCAAGATAATTATAAGGTCAGCTCTGAGATTTATGTATGTAACTCTGAATATGCTATAGTGAGGCTCTAAATATCTATAAGTAGCTCTGGAGAAGTTTTGAAGAATAATGAGTGTATGAGGTTGTTTTATAATACATAAATGACATTGAAACATAAGAGAGTTCCAAGGTAATGTATATAGAGTGGCTAGAATATCAGATTGAAGGCATAATAAGACTTGCAAGTCAAGGCTTAGAAAGTAAGAAAAGAAATTATGTCTAGATGAGGAAACTTGATCAGTTTATGTGACATGGGTGAGCAGGTGAGCATTGACAAAGGTGAGTCAATTTTCTTGAGGCATGTGCATGATGTTTTATATCAAGGTTTACAAGAAAAGGCTTGAAAAAGTGTTTCAAGGTTTTTTGAGTGTATAAAATGAAGAGTTGTCTACTTGAGAAGGTTTTCTTAGTATTTTTTGGCATATGTAGCATCTACATGAGAACCTAATCAATTCATGATAGATGATTAAGGGTTCTAGCTCAAAGTTACAAGCATTAGTTTCTCTAAAGAGGAGTTAAGTTTTATAAATGATTGTTAAGACTGAAAGATGGTCTAAAACCTCATAAAACCTTAATTATGACCCAATGTTGAAGATCTTATTATAAATACCTCATAATAGTTTTATATGGTCAAATAAGTGATTTGAGGTTAAATTTAACACTCTCAAGTATCTCTAGCTATACTTAGTTTATCAGGTGATTGAGCAGACCCTCTATAAAAATGTTTGTCTTTCAAATATTTATTATAGAAGTTAGAGTTGACCAAGTGAAATTGGTTGAGTGGATGAAGATAAAAGTTTGAGACTTGTATTTTATGTTCTTAAATTTTTATGGATAGATTCCATATCTTAGGTATGTAAAGTTAGTGATCAAAGTTGGCCAGTCGCTAATAGACCCTATGATGTAGACTATGAAGAAATTAGATATAAGAGAAAATATGGATTTTTATGTGTTTTCATGTGAGAGTGGTGAATTGAAATGAATGTTTATGTTATGTAGGTCTTTAATGACCTATCCATGATTTTTATAAGCATGGAAGTTAGTATAATAGGTTGAATCATTGAAGCCAAAATGGCTTATCTAGCTGAGTAGAGTCTATGAAAGAGAAAGTTAGAAGATTTGTCAATAATAATAATAATAATAGGTTTTAGTAGAGATCATGATATTTATTAATTTAGGTTTTTTTAAGGATGTTATAAGATACTATTCATGCATTTAAATCCCTTGAATATATTCAATAATGTGTCAAATGTTCATGTTTCCTTGATTATGTTTTGGAGTCAATTGGAAGATTTGAGTGAACATATTGTATAGGATTGTTTGAGCCTATTTAACCTAAGTTGAAGCATTAGATGAAGTTGGTGATGAACTTGAGGTCATAAGGTCTTTAAATATATAATTTGTTTCCATGGTTGTTTGGAAAAATTTAGTATAAGCCTTAGTATTTCAAGATAGAGTTACTGTATATGCATAGGTATTTTATAAGTAGTAATTTGAATATGGGTTCAAGTGGTAGTTTTAACTAACAGGTATACTATATCTCACTATGGTGTACCAGACATCCACCTACAAGTGGCCTAAACAGGGGGTTGAGATATTTATTTGAGTGTGGAAGTGAGGTAGGACCTTACTTGAAGGCGTTGCATATTGAAAGGACAATTTATAGATCCAACCAAGGTGTTATATGGATATTTTGAGTTGAAGGTCACTCCAAGGAAATGAATAATATGATTTCAGGCCTATTTTCCCTAACTAGGTTCAATAGGGGTCTCAACCTAGGTACAACAGTGTACCAAGTTGGGATATAAGGGCCATATGAGGCACAAAAGAGAGTTTGGATGATATATAAAGAATGTATAATCTAAATTAGAACCATTATAGAATTTATAAGACATTGGTTTTATAAAAAAAGTATGCATAAACCCCCTAAGACCCTTCATATACCTACAACTGAGTATGCACTCTTAGTAAAGGTAGGGGTCTATCATGCCAAGATAAAATGGAAGTTAACCATAAAATTAATATGGTTTATGATAAGTAAAAATATTTTTTTACACACTTAAATACTCCTAAAATAGGCTCATTCATTTTTCCTTTCTTGGACAAGGCCA
Source organism: Torreya grandis (assembly GCA_037957365.1). Classification (NCBI taxonomy): domain Eukaryota; kingdom Viridiplantae; phylum Streptophyta; class Pinopsida; order Cupressales; family Taxaceae; genus Torreya; species Torreya grandis. The sequence continues at coordinate 1,518,979 of JARHVA010001642.1, forward strand.
TCAGTTCGTACAGGTGACTAGGAAACACCTTTGCCTAATGAGCAAACATGAAGAATCTAAGGGAGTAAGTGTTTTGGATGGATTCCAAAGATCAATAATCATGAATTTAATATGGATAGAATTTTTAGGAATCATATAATCATGGTTTTTTCTTGTAAAGTGACTTCTATGTGGATTGAGGGAAAAATGCAAGAAAATAGTGTTTTTAGGCCCCTTTTTGGACATTTGGAGATGGTTTGGTATCCAAAAGATGGAATAAAACCAAACCATTTGGTAAAAATGGTCATTGGTAATTATAATATATTAAAAAATACCTATTTTTACTAATGTATGAGGGATATACCTCTATATTTTATCTCAGAGGTTAGCCAGTCTAGCAAAATCAAAACTTGGTAAAGTGACCAAATGAATGTAAAATGGGCATGAGACTTGATGTGAAGCCTTAGGGAACTAATTTTTTTTTTATGAGGTTTATATAAGGAATTTAAGGAATAAGAGAAATATATAAAGCTTATATCCATAAAATTACCCATTTCCCCCTTGCACTTAGTCTAAATAGGTAGGATTTCCACAAGGCTTAATTGGCAATCAAAGAAAGGAGATGAAGTAGGATGTTTGGAGGACTATATGATGGATTGGTGAGTTAAAATAGGGTATTAAAATTATTAATAAACCAATTAGAATATTATAAAAAATTATTAATACCTAAATTTAATCAAGGTGCCTAGTAGACCTATTAGGTTTTGAGAAGGCCTAATGCCAAATAGTAGTACATCTTCACTTCTAACTCTTGATGGAATATAAATAGGATTGAAGCAAGTTTTTGAGGTAAAAATACAAGTTTTAAATCTTTTTTATTTCAAATAAGTGATTACGAGAGCCATATATGATCTCAAAACCAATCACCCTTATGCCAATTTTGAGGCCAAGTGTGAGGGGTGATAGAAAAGAGGAGTTTTTAGACTGTAGACAGTGATTGCTTCCTTCCAAGAGTTTATAGATGATTAATATAATAAAAAATTAATTTAATTCATGTTTTAATTCCTTACCTATTATCCCAATCATTATACCCATCCCTAGTTAGTGTTGGGATGTTTAAATAGCTCCAAATGACGAAGGTAGCTTTTTGAGCCAAGAGAAGGAATTCTTTGACACCTTTCATAGGTTTCATGATTTTTATGAATAATTGGACCTCATAAATTTTCATGGTTTACCTCATCCTATTTTTAATTCAAAATTTAACCCCTTTTTTGAGATTAACACATGCCCAAGTGATCTTTGGACTTCCATTGACTTGTTTCTCTCTCAAAGGTTATAAATATTGACTCTTTGGGCTCTTTTGAGTAGCCTCTATTAGTTAATGGTGAAAACCTATCCAAATTTGTACTTGAATTAATCTTTAAGAAATAAAAATTTATTTTTCCTACTCACATGTTGTTCAATTGAGTGTTATTTTAATCTTGTTGGTCTTGTCTAGTAGAAGAGTATTTTTTCTAGCATGTTATCCTTGATTATTCACCAAATGTGTAGAAAAGCAATTATTACAGGTCTATGTTAGTGTTTTTTTTGAAGTGTATATGTGTCTTAAAAGTGGTATATTACTATATTATATCAAATAATCATTCATTTCTCTCTTAAATATCAAATACCTTTTTGAATCTAGCTTATGAAACATTGATGTGATAATGCAACTTGAATTATGAGTTTTGTGTAAATGAAGTCTTGTTTGACTCTAAGTGGTAAGGTTTTAGTCAATGGGAAGATACATATTATTGGTGCATCAAATTTTTTATATTTATTAGTTATTTTATTAACACTTTTCATCCAAATTTTTTAGGTAAGAAAGTGTTTCAAATATTGCATCAAGGGAACACCTTTTAAAGATTCATCTCAACAAGATTATCACCCATAGCAAGAGAGATGTTTCCATTATGCCACTTGGATGAGGAGAGATAGGCATCTCCTCAAGGGGTGTAAATAAAAGTGACAATAGTAACTAAAGGCATTGATAACATTACATATTGGATGATATAAATGCATGAATATTTCAATTGTATAGATTTTTAGGCCTTAGATAATACTACAAACATTGATAAAGTTCTTACTAAAGCTTCAAGGGATTTTAATATCAATTTTTAATCCTGATCCTATATTACATAGTGTAAGTCACTAGAGGGATTAGTGAATATATATAAAAACTTTTGTCCCATGATTGAATTTTATAAAATCACTTAGACCAAGATAGGGTAGTACTAAAAATAGTTGGGGAGATTTAATGAAGGTGGATTGAGATCAAAGCCATGATAATATCTCACCCTATAGTACCCAAGGATGTTATCCACTATCTAGGATAACATGTATTGGTTTTAAATTTTCATAATGGAATTTAAATTAAATTTCATGAATTTACCAAAGTAATAACAACTCCACCACCCTTTTTCATCTCTTTGTTAGATTCCTAAGTAGAAGTCTTATAGTAGAAAGCTCTAGCTTCTAGGTCAATACAATATTTGTGAGTTTTACATCTATGGGTATAAATTTTTTTTACTATACACGCAAAAAATAAACCATAGGGACCATGAAATACAAAAGCAACTAAATCTTAAGATGATAATGGTAGGAGGAAGGCACCAACATGATAAGCCTCTCCACTGCCACCTAATAAGAGGACACACCATACCAAATTATTGTTGGATAAGAAAATTGTCCCAAATATTTCTATCAAGTGAGATATTTTAGAGTTAGGTATTGAATAATAGTAAGTTCTATATTCAATGATCGTAGACATTGATAATTATGTTTATGATCAAAAAGAGTAAAAATAGGTTTTGGGTTGATATTACTCAAAAAGAGTAAGAACTAGGTGAGACCATATTTTTGGGTTGATATTACTCAACCTCCTTCATTCATCATAATATATATTATTGGGTGCCAACATTTTCAAGCATAGTTTTTTTAGACAAATCCAATTGTAGGATCTTCTATTTCACAAGAAGTAGGCCTTCTAGTAAAATAAACTCCACCTCTAGCCATGGTTCATAGGACAAAGACCCATTATACACCTAGAATCTCTCTAAAAATCAAAGAATCAATGGTTTCCTTTACATATATATTGGAAGAGGTTGGAATTAATTAGGCACAAGGAATTCAAAAACAAACTCAAGAGATGATCTATATGGTGAAGAGGTCAAGGAAAAATCTAACTCATCATTTATTTTTTAGGAATAAGGCTATTGCACACATAAATACCATTAGTAAATCATCCTATTTAGACTATTCAAACTAGTTATAGTTTTTGATTTACCAACCCTTTGGAAGGGCCTGAAGAGATTAACTTACCACAACCTTATTACCAAGATGATCAAACATGTGTTACAACATAAGAACAAGCTCCTAGAGAGTAAGAGAATAAATAAAATGCATAAAATGAGGTTGAGGAGAAGGTGATAAAAGTAGAGAATAATAATAATAAGGAAAAGGAAAACCAAATGGATGTCGGGGAAGAATAATAATAGAAGCAATAAGATAATTAGGATGAGTGTAATAAAAAATCAAGGAAGCTGAGGTAGAAAATAAAAGAGCAAAATAATTGGAGGCAAAGAAGAAATAAAAATAGGAATCAATAAATAAGTACAAATAAATATAAAATCAAGAAGTTTAGGTAGTACAAGAACATAAATAAGAAGCATCATTAGTCATAAAGGCTCAAGAGGAGTAAAATAATAAATAATCATTGTGCATCCAAGAGGAGAAACCTAAGAGGTAGGTTGAGGAGAAGGAATCCAAAACTAAGGCTAAGGTAGCAACCAAAACTAAGGTTGAGGCATAAAAAAATATAAGGGTAAATAGTAGGTTTATAAATCCATGGCTAAGGTATAAGCTCAAACTATAGATAAATTATATATTAGAGTTAAGGTTTATTTGGAAGCAAAATCTAATGTGATAACAAAGGACATAATGTAGCTAGAATTTATAAAAAATAAATTAATAAAGACCACCAAGATGGTAGAAAAAACCAATACCTAGAAACCATTTCCCACATCTAAATGCTCATAATATACTTAAGGAGGTGTACAAGAGAAGGCACATCAACTCAATCCTTAAATAACTACCCAATGGCTATGGGATATCCCTACATCATCCACCCATTAGAAAAAAATTTCTCTTCCCATTACATAGGTCAAGAAGGAAATTGTGATGGCTATGAATTCCAATATAGGTTTGGCTACAATAAAGCACAAATCATATTTGGATGTTTCCCAAATTCTACTTGTAAAATAAATTTAAGGTGCATCTACATTTCTAGAATCAATTATAAAAAAGTCTTCAACCTTAGAGTAATAAGTCTTACATATATAGGAAGAACATGCATATATACACCTTCAATTCACCATTGCTTTTTATTTCATTGATAACTCTTTCCTTGCATTAGTCACCCAAGTCTTGGGTGACCAAGTCATACTATATGAAAAGCATATATTAGCCCTCTTGTCATAGCTAACAAAGGACTATCTTGTTGTGAAAAAGTTGAAATTACTTCACACTCAATGAAATAATATAAAATCAAAGATGCAGGTAATTTTTTAGATCTTAGAAAAATATGAGTAAGTATTAGATATGACTACATTCTAAGTCAAGTGGATTGTGTAGGGAATGTTTAATTATAATCACTAGCTCACCAATTCATTGTCTAAGGCCAAGCCAAAGTTTGATAGGGTGTAAAAAATCCAAATTTATAATTAAATATCATTTGGATAACTCTACAATAATGTAAAACAAACTCAAGTATTTTCTTTAATCATGTGATAATGTTGTGTAGAAGCTGCAAACCTAGAAAATTTATATTTTACATAACATGTTTGTTGGAATTCAAATGCAAAGCCATGTGGATTGGTTTGAGGAGCTATCCCATGATATCTATCTTGAAGTTTAAAAGACTAGGGCACTCATCACCATCATAGAATATCAAAATATTTAGAATCTAATAGTGTCCCAAGTTATACTATGCACATTGCTTGCTATGGTGTAGGAGGTTTTCACTAACTAGAAAATGATCAAATAGGATTATGACACCTAGATAAATCGATCACACAAATTATTGAAGAACCAAAATTTATTCCTCATTAAAAATTAAAATAGGTGCTCCATCAATCAAAGATATCCATAATTTCTTAGCCATTTATCTAACAACAACATCTTTCATAAATAAGTAGAATCGACATCATAGTAACCTTGTATGAAACCAACAAAGATCATGCCACCACCTACTCAGTAGGTACTACACACTCATTAAAATTTGGAATTTTGAAATTTTTAATATACTTCAGTAGGATTACCTTAAGCATTAACATTTGGGCCAAGTTGGTTGAAAACATGTAAATAACAACCATCTAGTTAATCTAGTCTATTGAAAACCTAAAAGGGAAGTAGAATAGTATACTACTTAGTTTAAAACCCAAAAGTGTAGCTAAGTAGTGTGTAAAGGGTGAAAACCTATAAATGTCACTTAGAGTGATTATATAATTTTTTTTTCTCATTTAGTTCCTTAGCACAATCAAAATTTTTAGATTTAGTCTAGACCACCTATTTTACGACATTGTATCACAACAAGACAATTATTTAAGTCTAAGAGAGTGTTGATAGTAAAACATGGATACAAAATCGTAGAGTTTAATTGGTGGAAATGTGTGTGACTCACTAATTTTGTATTTTGAATCTTTTTGTATGTATTTAGCTCTTCGAAATCATATCAATAGTCTAAAAAATTGGAAGAGAAATTCCTTTAGATATAGTGAAAGGTTAGAATATGAAATGATATCACTTGTACAAAATATTTATATAGCACTCAAATTTATTGTGAAATGGTTATAATTTGATAAAGATTAATATACAGTTCTAAAATGGCTATGTCTATTTTATGGTTGTTTTATGTGTAGTAAATACTTTGTTGTCTAAATTTGTTAGTCATGTAGATTCTATAAAATGTTATGTGACTCCCGAGTCTACATTTTCTATGTCTCTACATATATTTTATTTAATAAATTGATATGGTAAAATTGAATCACAATGTGTTGTGTGTTTATGTTACCTATCATACAACTATCCTTGTATTAGAATGTTTTGATGGGTTTTGCATGAACATATACTAACATATGGAAATAAGGATGAATAGGGTATATTTTATCACTTTAATGCTTGATTGAGTTCTCTTAGAAAGTTTTATTATGAGTTCCTAATATTTTATAGGTGAAGAATGATTGAGAGTTGGTCTTGTATATATACCAATCCATTTTGAAAATATATCTCACTAAAATACATAGGCTAACCTTTAGGATACATTTCATTTATAAATTGGATGACTTTTTGGCACTAGACACTTAGTTTGAAAAAGGACACTTACATCGACATAGGCATATAGTTGGGATGCAAGTTTCTAGGAAGCTAGAAAATAGGCACAATCCAAAACTAGTAAAGAATATAATATCAAGTTTAAAGAATTTTTACAGTATATAAGGCCTTGTCATTAAAATAATAGTGGTTAGACTAAGAGATAAACAATTTAGGCATAAAATATAGTGAATGCAAAACTTTTAGAAATTTGAAGGTCTTAGGACTAAAAGGTACAACCATGATAAGTATTTTCCAAATAAATAAGACTGAAGTGATATATAGTTCATATTTAGTGTCTACATCCCCCCCTTTAATCTAGTAATGAAATTTATAGTTTAAATAAAAATAAATGCATATATGGGTGTGTGTAACACACATTACCTTTACGTGAGTAAAACTTAAGTGCTTTTTTGGTGATTGACCTACAACAAGAGTATGCTATAGTATATAATCAAAATTTTAATAAATTTCAAATATTTAAAAGTAAAGAGATCAAATTTAAGAGTACACCTATTTGTCAGTGCAACCATATTCCATTTTGGTAATTTGATTTGAAGAGATGATTTCTTATGAAGCCTTAGAATTGAGATTAGAATAATTTAAAAAATTGAAAGTATATATATATATATATATAGAGAGAGAGAGAGAGAGAGAGAGAGATTGGAGAAATCCATGCCCCCAACCTTGAATAAAATGTGAGTTGTCACTTGAACATTAATCTCATCTCAATTAAGTGATCCGATCATACTTATAACATGGCTAGTGTGAGTGATATAATTAAATCACATTATATATCTAATTATGGTATATTATTTAATCACTCCATCCTATAAATATGATGAAAGTAGATGATGTAATAAATTATAACTTATAAAATTTGTAAGATTGGGTGATTTAATAACCTCAACCTTGCAAAAATATGAACCAACTACTATATTAGATTGGCTTTATAAAGTCTATAAAAGCTTGTCCTAGGTATGATAATAGTCCATAGTAGTATTTTAAATCTAAAATCTGATTTGAGTTTGAAATTTAAGGTGCTATTATGTATGTCATATGAACTTCATATATGTACTAAGATGAAACTTGGGTATAAAAATTGTATCAATCTATAGAATTTTTACAAAAATGTGTATCTAAATCATATAATTATGAAATTTTGCCAATTTGAAAAATTTCAAGTGTGTAAGACATGTTCCCATGACATTCCCCCACTGAATCTATAGAATCTAAGAACTGGTGTAAGTGAGAATAAAATGTTTGTATAACATGCCCTCATTTTAATATGAGGTTGTGAAAACATGGAACTCATGCCTCTATGACATTCCCCCACTGATATATACCTAAGGAAGTATAAACTAGTAGCTACCTTACCTTAAAAGGATAAGATAATTATATAATCTTTATATGGATCATGTATCATTTAGGATTAGCATGTATAGGTAGATATCATAATTAAGTACATAGTTTGTGATCACATCAAGTCCTAAGATTCATGATATTAACCATGGAAAGGTATAGACATTAATAAGAAAATATCAAAAATAAATCAAGTACACACATAAGATCACTCAAAATCAAAACAAAAGGAATTAGTCTAAGGAAATATCATACAATGGAAATTTATAATGTTTCACAATTATAGGGACATAAATTAAACAAATTTACAAAAATCATAAAAATAAATTTTAAAATGTCTACATATAACAAACTATGACATATGAAAATGTAAAAATAAGATACATAAGCATGGGAGCCATAATCAATAGATCATACTCAAAATCTATAAGTAATATGATATTAGATAATTACAAGCAAGGAACACACTCACAAAAGTGAAAAAAAGAAAGAATGGAATTGTAATCGACCATCATACCATAACCTAGATATATGTGTTAGAAAAAAATATTAAGCCCATGGCATATCAGGTACATAATTAAAGATGTAAGCATGGATAAAGGCATGTGTAAGTACATAAGCTGAAACATGATAATATAAAGTGATCATAAAATAATATAGCATGGGGGTATCATGATCAAAGAACTGTATTCCCTTAACAAATTGATGATGTGAATAGAGGGAAGGCCCAAAAACCATATATGCATATATCATGTGCCTTGATATGCCTATATCACATGAAACATATATATGTATATATAAATAAATAGTATTCTATCTACCAACATGGAAACAACAAAATAGATACCAAGGAGCTAATAAAACATGAAAATGTTGAATATTTTTAGATTTTTTAATTTTTTAATGTTTTTAGTATTTTTGGAATATTTGAAAATAAAATACTATCATATGATCTCATTCAAGGGATGATCATAGGTATCTTCCCACTTAGAACTTGGTGCAGTAAACTGGTGATACTATGAAGAAACACGTATAAGTGTAATATTTGGCATTATATGATTTGTGATGCATTGTGTTATGGAAATATGTTCCCACACATATACCAATTCTTAGATTCCCTATATTAAGTGGGGGTTGTTGAACATTGTCATTGATTAAGGGAGAGTTTTTTGAGCATTATCTTTGAGTCTTGAGCTTTGATATTTAATGTTATCATTGATGTCAAAAGTTCTTATGAAGTTGTATGGCTCATTGATTTGATGTCAATCTAATGTCATTTGTTGTCAAATATTCTTATGTAAATGCTTGGTCAAATAAACCTTGAAGTATATATATGATGAGTTATGTTACTAGCATAATGATTTTTATTGTATGAGAGAAGTGATGAGATATTGTTGTTTGAAGAATGTTCTGATGATAACTTGAGTGAAATCATTGAGAAGTAGCATGTGTGAGTATAGGTTAGTAAAAAAAATGTATAGCATATTGTAATTCTTTACCTGAACCTTGTGATATGACATTTGCATGTGGCAAGATGAAATGAGTAAGCTTTGAAGAAGAAGCAATGTGATTCAAAGTTCTATGTAAGTAGTTATGAAGATGATTTGAATGAGCTACAAAGATGAGAATGCTATGAAGAGAATGTTTTGAATAACACTTGACAATGTTTGAGCATGAGAGAGGTTTATGTTTGTACATAAGGTGTTGAGGACTTCAAAGATCTGTAAGTAGCTTCAAATAATTTTTGAATAAGAATGATTGTATGAGGTTATTTGAGAATACACAAGAGACATTGAAACATATTAGAGTTTGAAGGTAATGTGTACAAAGTGGATAGAAGGTGAGATTAAGGGCATAATAAGACTTATAAGTCAAGGGTTAGAAATCAAGAAATTAAATGGTGGTCAAATGAGGAAACATGATTAGTTTCTATGACATGTGTGTGTAGGTTTGCATTAACAGAGGTGAGTCAAGTTGATTCAATCTTGCATATGTAGTTTCAAATCAAGGTTTGTAAGAAAAGGCTTGAAAAAGTGTTTCAATGATTCTCAAGTGGATAAAATGAAGAATTGTCTACCTAAGAATGCTTTATTAGTAATTTTTAATAGATGAAACATGTGAATGATAACCTAAGTTGTTCATTATATATGAGGAAGGATTCTATCTCAAAGTTTCAAGTATTGGTTTTTAGAAAGTGGAGCTAAATTTTATGAATGATCATTAAGACTGAAAGATGGTCTAAACCCTCATAAAACCCTAACTATTACCTGATGTTGAATATATTGTTACAAAGAGATCAAAATGGTTTAATACGGTTAGGAAAGTGATTTGACATTGAATTAAAATCTTCCAAGTATTTTTAGGTATGATTGGTTTCTTAGGTGATGGAGCAAACCCTATAAAAAAGTGCTTATCTTTCAAAGATTTGTTGTAGAAGTTAGAGTTGACCAATTCAAAATTGATGAGTGGATGAAGATAAAAGTGTGATAATTTTAGTTGATGTTCATAAATTTTTATAGATATTTTCCATATCTTAGTTAATCAAAGTTAGTGATCAATGTTGGCTAGCCACTAATAGACCCTATGATATAGACTATGAAGAAATTAGACAAAAGAGAGAAGATGCCTTTTAATGTGTTTTCATGTGAGATTTACGCATTGAAAAGAATGTTGATGTTTTAAAGGTATTTAATGACCTATTAATTCTTTGCATAATATTGGAATTTAGTTAAATAGGTTCAATTATTGAATCCAAAATGGCTTATATAGTTGAGTAGAGTCTATGAAAGAGAAGGTTAGAATATTGGTTAGTAACACCAATAATTTTTTGTAAATCTCATGATATAATTAATTAAGATTGTTCTGAGGATGTTATAAGAAACTCTTCATGAATTTCAATCCCTTGAATATATACAATCATGTATCATATATTCGTGTTTCCTTGATTGTGTTTTGGAGTCAGTTGGCAGATCTGAGTGAACATCTTGTAGTGGATTGTTTAAGCCTATTCACCCTAAATTGAAGCATACGATGAAGTTGGTGATGACATTGAGATCATAAGGTTTCTAAATATATAATTTTTTGCCATTTTTATTTGTCAAAATTTAGTATATGCCTTAATTATTCAAGATAAAGTTATTCTATATGCATAAGCCTTTTATAAGCAGTAATTTGAATAGGGGTTCAAGTGGTAGTTAGACTTAAAAGGTATTGTATACATAAAATGAATCTGGATAAGGGATATTAAAGTATATTATGATTTTTTTCTTTTTTATGAGGTGTTTTTATAAGCTTTAATAAATATCAAAGGGTAATGTGTTGTGAATAAGGCCTATTAAGTCTCCATAAGCCTAAAAGAGGAGTAAGGGCTAATTGATGTATGGTTGGCCTATTGTAATGATTGATTAATGATTAAGGCATGCTATTTTAATATTAAAATACCTATTCATGGCTGACCTAAGTTATTTTAATAGATAGCTAACCTATAAGGATATTATCAAATGACTTGTATAAAAGCAAGGTAATTGGGCCTATTTTCAGTATGCTTAGAGTGTGCTTAGTGAAGATGTTGAGAGGTTGATAATTGAGAAAGAGTAGAAAATGATAATTGAATGATATAGATAATTTCTAAGAAAAATGATGTTTTATGGATCATCATAGATATCATGATTATCTAATAGAGGTTTTACAAAATAAGATCAAAGTCATAAGACCTAATCAAGCCATGAAGAGGGCTAAATGAGTGAAGAGAGTTAAAGATAAGTTTGAGAGGGCTAAAGAGAGATAGAAGATATAAAAGATTAGATAATCATATATTATAGAAGAAATAAGGGGTTTTAAAGGTGATCAAACAATTAGGTGGTTGAGTTAGTGTTGAGTCATCTAGGGGGTTGGTGCCTCCTTGCAAGTTAGTTTCTTCTAAATCCAAGTGGGTGATTGGTAAATTAGGGGTTGGTGTTCCTTGATATGTTGGTGCTTAGATAAAGACTTTGTTAATTTGGTTCTTGGTAGAATGGGTTTTATGTTCTAAGTTGAGTGAGTACTTAATTAAATACTGATGTTTATCTTATAAGACTGTATTCCATTTTCTTCATCGGTGAGTTTTTTGCCCCTAGAGAGTTTCCCATATATATATATTGTGTTCATATTTTTCATGTTATTTTTATTTTTTGCTTATGATTGCGAAGATGTATATGCATGTTAATATTTTCCATACATAGTTAAGTAGAATTAAATGAAATTTTTTTGAAGACCAATTCATTATCCTTGCTCTTAGTCATCTCATTGTGAATAATTGGTATCATAGTAGGTCCTTTGGAATAGGCTTCATAGCCTAAAGGAGATCCTAAGAATAAAGGATGACTAATTAGAAATATCAAGGAGGTTTCTCTATCATTAAGGATTCATTGTTTAATGGATATAACTATGAATTTTGAAATGTCAGAATGAAGATATATTTGATGTCACAAGTACATGATATTTAGATGTTAGTTATGGATGGCTATATTGCACCTCTAATTCCAACAACTAATGCAGTAGGTAAGAGGGCTAGTGAAAATAACTCCAAGGAAAGGAATGCCATTTTATGTGGCCTATCAGAGGTAAAACTATTAAAAGTAATGCATTATGTTTTAGCCAAAGATATATGGGATAAATTAAAGACCATCTATGAAGTGACATGAAGGTGAAGATGGCCAAGTTATAGACCCAAAAAAGATAGTTTGAAACTTAAAGATGAATGAATATGAATCCATTGCATCCTATTTATTATGGGTTGATGAAGTTATTAATATCATAAGAGGATTGGTATAAGAAGTGAAATAATATACTATTCTCCAAAAGGTACTGAGATCACTAACTTCTAAATTTGAATCTAAAGTATATGTAGTAGAAGATATGAAATATTTGGACAAGCTAGAGATGGATGGGCTTCATGACATATTGACTGCTTATGATATGAGATCAAATGAAGACCTCTCAAGAAGGAAGATGCTTTCAAGGTTGAAAAAATGTCAAAGGCCAAAAGTTCAAAGATGAGGTATGTTTAACTATTGATGATGATGAATTGATTGTTATGTTTTATATAAAGCTACGAATAGGTTCAAGAAAGTACAAAGGTAAGTTACCATTAAAGTATTTAAGCTATAGAGAAATTAGATATTTTTCAAACAAGCGTCCTCTTAAGAATAAGACTGAGGATGATGATACAGACAATAAATCATATAGGTATGATAATATCAATAAGAGTTTCATAAAGTATGAAAGAGATAAAGGATCATTCAAGAATAAGAAGAGATTATACACCAAAGAAGATAGTTCATCAGATGTAAGTCATTCAAACACATATGATAATGAAGATAACAAGAATGAATCTAACTATGAAAATAATGAAACTCTGTTCATAGGTATAAAATAAAAAACTAAGGGTTGTTTAAATGGTAAAGGTATAATGATTGATACAAAATCATATGAAGAAGAATACTATGACAAATGAAGAAGTTGAAGTGGACCTTAAAGTAGAACTCATGAGTGCCTTAGAAGAGTTGAATATTGTGAAGAAGAACAAAAAATTGAAGTCATTATTTAAGGACTATGAGGATAAGATTGGATTAATTGAGGAAATGCTAAACAACACTTCCAAGGAGTATGAAGAGATCATCAATCAAGTTAAAGAACAAATGGAGGTAGTCAATAATGCTAAAGAAGAAGACTATAATAGATATGAAATTAGAATAGAATATCTAAGAGTTGAGTTAGATCAGGCATCCAAAAAAATGAAGAGCTTTTTGAAGTTTGAAAAGAGCACTAAGACTCTCAATAATATCCTAAGCAGTCAGAAGTCTGCAAGTGATAAGATAGGTCTTGGTTTCAAAGAAGACTAAAATAAGGAATATCAAGTCAAAGAGAAGAACATTGAAGATAAGAAGGTCAACTTGAAAATACCTATCAAATATCCTAATGGTACAAGGTATGATAATTCTTTTAATGTTTACTATTTTACATGTAGATATCTTGGTTGTAGAGTAAGAGAATGTATTAGACCCTCTAAAAATGAATACTCATGGAAATATAGAAAGATAAGGAATTGGTCAAAAGGAGATCATAGTCATCATTATAAAAATGGTATGTATAAGGTAGTATGTTACATCTATCATAAATAATGTGGGACACATTTAAATATTCTATCCTAACAAACATAGAAGGTCATCTAGCCAAGATAAGAAGGTTCATATTCAAGCAAATAAGAAATGGAAAAATATGATAAATCCTATAGATAAGGTAAAATTAGAATAAAATACTAACAAAGAAGATTATGTGAAATCTCAGAGTATAGACAGTGGTTGCTCAAGCCACAAGTTAGGAGAAAAAATAAGTATTGGTTCTCATATGGTTGATCAAAGCAATAAGAATGAATATTTGAAAAATAAAAATAAAAATGACAAAGCGAGTCATGATCAACTCATAAACCAAAGTATAATGTTTTCTATTATAGATCATAAGTTAAAAGTGAAGGATTGTCAAGAACACTTATTATCTGCATGTGTTAACAAGGCTAGCAAAGAAAAGAAGGATGACAAGGTTGATGATGAGATCAAGCTTAAAGAGCTAGTCAAGTATAGAAGAATATTTAGTCTTGTGAAAAGGATATGGAGATCTAGGAAACTCCTAAGTTCATATTGTTTTAGAGACCTATGAAAAAGTGATTGATCCATTAAGTTTCATGGAGACATTAATATATTATTAGAAGTGTGAGGTAGTATTTAAAGATGTCTCTAAGTCAAAATGTAGACAATTGGTATATAAGAGGTAAGATTTTGATATCTATGTATATAAATGAACCTGATCTATGAAGACTAAGGGGGAGTCCCTATTTTTTGTAGTTGGTATTGTTTAATATTAGTTGGTATTAATAATGGGACAACATTGTGTGTAGCCAAGATTTTGGTTTCTTCTTCAGCCATGTCAAAGTAAGGTATGTGATCTTAAGAAGATATGCTTGGTCTAAGGGGGAGTTTGGTAGCTCCATATTCTTTGTAAATAAAGTGATTTATTTTGATATGCATGGAGATAAAGAGATATTGTGCGTGAGATGTTTTATAAACTTTATTTTTTGAGCTTTCATTAAGTTAATTAGGAGAATAACCTAATTGAGAAATTTATAAGAGTGGTTTCCATTATTTATGAAGATGTGTGTCATCTAGTGTATTTAAGAGATAGTATCAAATCACAGGTGGAAAAGAGTATGATTTTAGTAGTTACAAATGATCCCTAATTTCTAGCAATAATAAAATCATGGTGGATGCTTTATTTGAGGGGAAGATATTCAAGTAAGTTGACTAAACCTGATCTATGTTGAAAGTGATCTTATAATTTGAGTCCATTTTGAAAGAAATGTTAGCTATAGGAGACCTTTGTAATTAATTGCAAAGGGGGAGATAGATTAAAAAAAATTATAATGGGAGAAAGATCAAAAAAGATGAGAAAAGGGGCAAGACTAAAAAGGGAGAAATAAAAGGCAAAAACTAGGTCTAATAGATGAATTCCATCAAGAATAGTTGAAAGAGTTTTTTGAGTATGTTTTCCATCAATGACAAATGGGGAGATTGTTAAACATTATCATTGATTAAGGGAGAGTTTATTGAGCATTATATTTGAGTGTTAAGATTTTGATATTTAATGTTGTCATTGATTTCAAAAGTTATGAAGCTACATGGTTCTTTCATTTGATGCCAATCTAATGTCATTTGATGTCAAATATTATTGTGTAAATTCTTGGTTATGTAAACCTTAAAGTATATATAATATGAGTTATGTTTCTATCATAATGAGTGTTGTTGTATGAAAGTAGTGATGAGAGATTGTTGTTCAAAGAATGTTTTGATGATAAGTTGAGTGAAATCATTGAGAAGTAGAATGTGTGAGTACAGGTCAATACAAATAATGTAAAGCATCTTATAATTATTTACGTAGATCTTGTGAGATGGAATTTATAGGTGGCAAGATGAAATGAGTAAGCTCTGAAGAAGAAGTAGTGCACTCCAAAGTTATATTTAATCATCTCCAAAGATGCTCTGAATGAGCTATGAATATGAGAATGCTCTAAAGAGAATGTTTCAAAGAACACCTGATAGTGTTTGAGTACGAGACAGGTTGTTTGAGTTTGTACATGAGGTTTTGAGGACCTCCAAGATGATTATAAGGTCAGCTCTGAAGATTTATGTATGCAACTGTAAATATGCTATAGTGAGGCTATGAATATCTATAAGTAGCTTTGAAGAATATTTAAAGAATAATAAGTGTATGAGGTTGTTTGAGAATACATAAGAGACATAAAAACATAAGAGATTTCTAAGGTAATGTCTATAAAGTGGCTAGAATATCAGATTGAAGGCATAATAAGACTTGTAAGTCAAGGCTTAGAAAGGAAGAAAATAAATGGTGTCTAGATCAGGAAACATGATTAGTTTATGTGACATGGGTGAGCAGGTGAGCATTGATAGAGGTGAGTCAATTTCTTTGAAGTATGTGCATGAATTTTTAGATCAAAGTTTGCAAGAAAAGGCTTGAAAAAGTGTTTCAAGGTTTTTTGAGTGCACAAAATGAAGAGTTGTCTACTCGAGAAGGTTTTCTTAGTATTTATTGGCATGTGTAGTATCTACATGAGAACCTAAGTTATTCATGATAGATGATGAAGGTATCTAGCTAAAATTTACAAGAATTACTTTCTCTAAAAAGGAGCTAAGTTTTATAAATAATAGATAAGATTGAAAGATGGTATAAACCCTCATAAAACCCTAATTATGACCCAATGTTGAATATATTATTCTAAAGACCTCATAATAGTTTTATATGGTCAAATAAATGATTATAGGTTTAATTAAGCTCTCACATGTATCTCTAGGTATAATTAGTTTATCAGGTGATTTAGTAGATCCTATATAACAATGTTTATCTTTTAGTTATTTATTATAGAAGTTAGAGTTGACTAAGTCAAATTGGTTGAGTAGATGAAGATAAAAGTGTGAGACTTTTACTTTATATTCATAAATTTTTATGGATGGATTCCATATCTCAAGTATGCAAAGTTAGTGATCAAAGTTGGCTAGTCGCTAATAGACCCTATGATGCAGACTATGAAGAAATCAAATAGAAGATAGAATATGACTTTTGATGTGTTTTCATGTGAGAGTGGTGCATTAAAGTGAATGTTTATTTTATTTAGGTCTTTAATGACCTATCCATGATTTTTAGAATCATGGAAGTTAGCATAATAGGTTGAATCATTGAAGCCAAAATGGTTTGTCTGGCTGAGTAGAGTCTATGAAAGAGATGGTCAGAAGATTTGTCAATAATACTAATAGGTTTTAGTAGACTCATGATATTTATTAATTGAGGTTGTTTTAATGATGTTATAAAATCATGTTAATGAATTGAAATCCATTTAATATATTCAATAATGTGTCAAATGTTCATGTTTCCTTAATTATGTTTTGGAGTCAATTGGAAGATCTGAGTGAACATTTTGTAGAGGAGTGTTTGAGCCTATTTACTCTAAGTTGAAGAATTAGATGATGTTGGTGATGAACTTGAGGTAATAAGGTTTTTAAATATATAATTTTTTTCCATAATTGTTTGGAAAAATTTAGTATAAGCCTTAGTATTTTAAGATAGAGTTATTGTATATGGACAAGCCTTTTATAAGTAGTAATTTGAATAGGGGTTTAAGTGGTAGTTGGACCTAAAAGGTATTATAGACACAAATTAATTTTTATAAGGGTTATTATAATATATTATGATGTGTTATTTCCATATTAGGATTTTGGATAAGCTTTAATAAATATCAAAGGGTAACGTGTTGTTAAGAAGGCCTATTAGGTCTCCACAAGCCTAAAAGAGGAGTAAGGGCTAATTCATGTATGGATGACCTATTGTAGTGATTCATTAATGATTAAGGAATGTTATTTTAATATTAAAATACTTATTTTTGGATGACATAATTTATTTTAATTTAGATTTGACCTAGAAGGATATGATCAAATGAATTATATGAAATCAAGGTTTATAAGCCTATTTTTAGTAGGCTTAAAGTGTGCTTAGTGAAGATGTTGAGAGGGTGCTAAGTGAGTAAGATAAGAATAGGATAATTTAATGATATATATAATTTATGATCAAAATTAGGTCATTTAAATTAGTATAGATATCATGATTATCTAACATAAGTTATGCAAAAGAGGATCAAGGTCAGAAGACCTATTCAAGCCATGAAGAGGGATAAATGAGTGAGGAGAGTTAAAGATCAATTTGAGAGGGATGAAGAGAGATTTTTTATGAAATATTATATCATCATGTGTTATATAAGTGATAAGGGTTTCTAAAGGTGATCAAATAATTAGATGGATGAGTTGGTATTGAGTCATCTATAGAGTGGTCCCTCCTTACAATTTGGTGCTTACAAAATCCAAACAAGTTATTAGTAAATTAGGGGTTAGTGATCCTTATTGGGTTGGTACTCAACTAAAGACTTTATTAAGTTGGTGTTGACCAAATTTGATCTACATACAAGAAAAATTCCTAGTCCAAGAGTCTAGAAGTTGAGCAAGATCCTGATTGAAGAAATGACCCAATGTCATGAGGAGAAGATAGCCTCAAGTGGAGATCATATAGCTTTTGTAAATATTTTAAAACACTTTAATCAAGATTAAAGTGTGATCTAGTTTATATTAAAGGGATAGGTATATAATTTAAAATGAAGGGTCTAAGTAGGTTTCATGGTGTCTAAATCATTTAGGAACATAAACCAAGTTTCACAAGACTTAAAATATCATCAATGCCTTGAAAGATTGAGAAAAATATGGACTATGCAAGTTTAAGGAAATATACCATCACTAAGACATCATGAAGAAATGAATAGACCAAATATATTATGAATTTTATAAATCCACTTAGAAAGCATCACCAACTAGGATATTTTAGTGCCATGGAGTTCTCCATGCCAATAACTTGCTCTTCAAGTTTCATGTCCATGCGAGCTTTCTAGCTCAAGATCTAGGTGTTCAAAGTTGGACCTACATCATAGGACATTCATAAAAGTTTCAAGTTTGATATTCAAAAAATGATCATTTGGATTAAAAGAGTCCTTAAAAGGTTTAAATTTGAGAAAGATCTAATGGTTTTCATGATCTCATATTATGACAGATAAGATCTAACAATTTGTGTTAGGGGTTAAACTAGTCAAAAGTTCCATGGGTTAAATCCCTTTAAAGAACTAAAAGTTGGGCATGATTTGATGGTTTAGATAAATCTAATAGAGATCCAATGATGCACATTCACTAACAAAATTTGGTTCAATCCTAGATCAATGGATCACATTCATTTATACCAATGATTTGATGGTGTGTAGGGACTAATAAGAAAGTGAGTCCAAGTAAATAAATGATCAAAATTACTTTGTATATTATTATATAATGGTTCATAATCAAGTTAACATGTAAAATGAGGTCAATAAAGTTAAAATATGACAATGGGTATCTACAAGGCCAATGGGAATGAAGATGGGTTGGAATAGTTTAATTATCTTAAGAAATAATCGACTGACAAGGTCGAATGAAATGAAATGTTTTCAACCGAGGTAGACAAAGTATTATAGGATCATCCAACCACCATTGAATCTTAATAAAACACCATAGAGAATATGTAGTCATCCAGGCAAGATAGTTAAGGACAAGGATCCATCACTATTAAAGTTTAAATAGGACCACTGGTCAATAACTTAGAACTTATCAACTCTATTGTAGAGTTATTTCATTGACATGTTCATTTATTTTAAATGAAGGATCCTCATATACAATAAATTCTCATTTATCATAGGGATATGGAAGTAAAATAGGTCAATTTAGACTTAAATATAAAGATTGAAGATGGATCAATGATTATGAAGTAAAGTCAAGTAGTTTCCATGGATATTATGATTGTGTGTAAACTAATAAGTGGATTGGTTTTCACCTATAATGGACATGTGCTAGATATTAGAGAAAAAATAGATATAAATGTGATCATGGAGTGGTGTCTCACCTATCAGTAGGATCACATCTTTGATAAATAGGTACATTTGACCACCTGAAGTAGATGTGGCGTAATTCTATCAATTTCAAGACATTGTCTTCATCAACAGATCAAATAGATAATGACATGGAGTTCTAATAAGGAGACCTGGTGGTTAGATAGGGGCAATGGGCATGTAATTTTTTTACAAAATTTGTTTCTTGTTGATAAGGTCATGAGTCAGTATCCTCAAATTTGTGTTAAAACATCACAATTCCTTCTCTTTCTTCCTTTTTTCCATATATGTTCCAACTTCTACTACATGTAGATCTCTCTGAAAGTTTTTAGAAAGAAATCTATGAAATTTTTAGAGATATAAACTCTTATGCTTTAACTTACTTAGTCTATACCAAATTTTGCATTGTATCACCTTTTGATGTAATAAAGATTGATTCCATCATCTTGCAAGCTAAATTGAAGTGTGTCCCATGAATTCATGTAATATGGTAAATTGAACATATGTTCTTTGTCTATATCTAAGTTTTCTTACCTTCATGAATTGTGTGATAGCTCTCACATGTCATTATAAGTGTAATTTACAATTTTTGTTTATCTTATAAGTGTTCATCTACCCTCTCATGGTAGTTTGATAGCTGATCAATGCATTATTGTGAAATAATCATGTGGGAATGATCTTATTTAGTCTTGAATGTGTCTCATAGTGTGCATTGTGAAAAGTATAAGTGTTTTAATCATTAGTGAAACACCCCATTTTTACATGCTTTCATAAGTTATTGTCAAAATCTCTCTCCCTTTTCCAAGTAAGTGCTAGTTTAGGTTTAGTATAGGTGATAGATCTAAAGGAAGCTAGCATTATCCATAGGTCTTATCCATTATTAGGCTACCCACAACCTAGGAGTAGTCCTATGTTGGATTATATTTGAGTAAGAAGATCTAAACAATCCCCTTACTTAGCTAGGGTGAAAATATATAACACTAACAATTTTGGCACACCCAGTGGGATAGATTCTTTGGAATAATTAAAGTTTGAGGATTGAGAATAAAAAAGGTCAAAAGGAGGAGACATCTACCATCATAAAAATTTAAATATGCTTCAGGTTTTAGAGTTTATAGCATCCTTCAGAAAAGTTTTTCATGCCAAAGGTTGCAATGAGATCATCAAGTTAAGGTACTCCTTTTAAACATATTAAATTAACTTCTACTTCTTATAAAAGATCAAGATTCAATAGTATAACACCTTATCCTAAAAATAAGTATTCATCTCTTGGTCATCCTATTGTTTTAATCTAATTTATTATCCCTATAAGCCAAATCCATTTTTCCTAGATGGCTATTAGAAATCAAGTGTTTGTTCCATTTAATAGGGGTAGTCCTTAATTTTAGCCTAATATGATGACATCCCTATGTCTACCCTAAAATGTATCCCTTTCTTCTCAGGAGAATGGGATAAATTATTATTATTGATCATATCCAAGATGTTGCCTATCTATGTTCTATTCATAATTTTACTCAAGATAATGTGTATATCAAATTAATTATTGCCTCTTTCAAAGGAAAAGCATTGAAATGGTATATGAACCTCCATTTGACTGCCATTTATACTTGGGATGAGTTAGGTGCAACCTTAGTTAGGTAATTTGAAGGCAAGTCTGATCATTTATCTTTAGTTGAATAACTAGCTACCATACAAAGGTACCCCCATGAGTTCATGTTTGGTTTTAACCTCAGATTCAAAAATACATGGACTAGGATAACTATATTGGTTAGACCATCTCTAGATTATTAATTTTTGTATTATCTTAAGGGCCTTAATTCTGATATGTGTTATGATATAGTCTAGGGGTGGTAATACCTTGTCAAATGCCTATGCAATTGTAATAAGAGTAGAAAATAGATTAATACAAGCTGGTAAAATTTCTCTAAGAACTTTAATGCACATATTCCTAGAATTTAAACTTATTCCTCCTCCTCAAGTTTTCAAATTTCATCTATATTTCTTATTCCATCTCCAAAAGTCCAAGTTGTAGCCCCTCCTAATCAAGCTAATGAGATTGGTTATTTGAAAAGCATGCTACAAGATTTTGGAAATGATATTGTTTAACTCAAGAGATAATAGTACCAAGGTAGACCTTATCAGAAGCAAAATCAAAACACTTATCAATATTTCAATAACCAATGAACCCCTTATCAAGGTTTCAAGGATAGTAGGCAACCTTATCAAAATCAAGGAGCCATAACCCAAACTAAGCCATTTACAACCCTTGATACTAATGTACCTTCCAGTTAAAAAGATATTGTTCCTCAAAATAAAGTGATGTAAGATTTAGGTTGGTATACTTTCAATCTGAATGACACTCAAAATCAAGCCTTGGTATCACAATATATTACTATGCCACAAATGACACAAGAAGAGTTCTCTCTTCAACATGGTCAATATCAAGACATATAAATGGCATTATAAGGATAATCTCAATAGGCTATAGGGAAACCTAATGCTATCAATGTTAATTGGAAATTAGATGATCATATTGCATTCAACCAAGTTGGTGAAACTAACAACATAAATGGTCAAGTTTCAGCTCTAACTAGAGCTAAATGATGAGCAATTGAGGAAGCTCAAGATGTGAGAAATACTTATAGTGTTAATTATTTTATTTACAAGAGTGTCAAGGATGACATTTTTGTTATTTATCAAAAAATATTTAGAATTCAAAGATAGTGAAGGTTTCCCAAATGTTTATAACTAGAGAACAACCAGTGGCTCAAAAGTTGTAGCAAAAGGTTAGTGGAGCCTCATTAAACATAATAGATAAAATGAAGAAATAAAATGTTAGAATTAGCATGTGGTATTCCATTTTCATTCTAAGACAAAAATATATGCTTATTCAAGGGCTTTCAAATCTTAAGGTATCTAAAGAACCAGTTGAGAATCATGGAATTGTTTTGGCCAAATCTGACTAGTACATTACGTAACCTGATCAATAGGTACATAACATGACAAAGGTGGACAAAACCAATGTCAAATAAAATAAAACCCCTCAATTTTATCTCTATTTGATATTTTGTGACTAATTCATCCATAATTATATGGTAGATAGTGGGGCTAGAAGTATTGTCATGCCCAAACAAATTGTAGACAAGCTTGATCTTGTCTATGAGCCAAATACCAAAAGAGTATTAAAATTAGATGAGTCAACAATAAAGATAGTAGGCATAATAAAATATATACAAGTGACATTACATGATATACCCAATGTTATTATTCAACAATATGTAGTTGTAGTGGACTTGCCTCCCTATTTTTCCATGTGTCTGTCAAGAAACTTTAATTCAAAGATTGGAGAATATTTGTTAGCTAATTAGACCTATTTAATATTCAAGACTAGGTATGGTACTAAGGTAATGATACCTTATGAATCTATTTCAATATTTTATTTGGATCCATATATGCTAAGTATGGTGAACACTAATTGTGTTATCTTAGACAAGGTACTAAAAAATAGTGAGGTGGAAACTGAATCACCTCTAGATGGAGTCCTAGATATTTTCCTTGATGAATGGGCCTCTAATTTACATGGACATGATCCTTAAAATTTAATTAAAGAAGAAGGAATTTGTGTCTATTGTCTTCATGAAAATAATGTACCAATTCCAACATTGATGAAAGATGATCATCCTAGTGATGGACTATGGCAATTATATTTTGAAGGATCCAGGAACAAACATTGCACTAGAGTTGGAATGATGTTAATTTATCTAGACAATTAAAGGTATTTATCTTCTCTCAATTTTTATTTTGGTTTTTCCAATAATGTTACTAAATATGATGCACTAGTACATGGTTTGTAATGGGTAAGAAAGATGAAGGTCACTTCTTTACAAGTTTTTGGAGATAGTGAACCTATAGTTTACCAAGGGGACTTAATATATGAAATAACCCACTACTTAGGTCCTATAAGCATATAGTATGGGACTTACTTGAATAATTTCAAGCTTTCAATATTTAGAACATATCAATAAATAAGAATAAGCATGTAGATAGGTTGGTTGTCATTGGGTCATAATTTAGTATAATAGATGACATAAAAATAAAAAGGTTCAGTCACACATCAAGGTGATTTTAAGACCTATCCCAAATAAAAATGACAATTGGAAAATATTTGAAGATGATAGTCAGATTGGCATATTCTTATAGGAGGAATTTGAATTCTCCTCAAGGAACTAAGACAAGCATTTGTAGTAGTATGGTGATCAAATTGTGCAATTGAAGACAAATAAATTTCTTAAAGGGTTGGTCACCCTTGAAAACATATTTAGCAGGAATGATGAATTTAGAAAAGAAAAGTTTTGTTTATCAACCAAGGAATAACAATATAAAATTGTGGAGATTGCCACTAGTATGAGCTTAAATATGGGTAAAGTTTGCACATATATAGATAAGGAAACTTTAATTGAGTTATGTTCAAGTCTTATAGATGTATTTACATGGTAGTATAATGATCTTAAAGGATTTGATCCAAGTCTAGCTTAACAAACCATTGAGTTAGAAGATGATACTAGGTGAGTCAGACAAAGACAAAGTCTAATTAACCCAAAACTTCAACCTTTGATGAGAGTTAGGCTACATAAGCTAGTTGAGTTAGATATAATATTTCCAATTAAGCACTCAACTAGGGTGGAAAACCTTGTTTTAGTATATAAAAATAATGGTGAAATAAGGATATATGTTGAATTTCATGACTTTAAAAATGCCTCTCTTAAATACCACTATCCATTTCCATCAATGGAAAAAATTATACACTTATTTGTAGGTTCAAAAAGGTTAGCCTTATTGGATGGATACAGTGGATATAACCATATTTTGGTTAAATAATAAGACCAATTCAAAATAGCATTCACCAAAAAGTGGAGGAATTTTACATAAAGAAAGATGCCTTTTAGTTTATCTGATGCTAGAGAAAATTTTCATAAAGCTATGGGTATAACATTTTAAGGTGTCCTTAAAAATTCTATACTTGTTTATCTAGATGATATAATAGTGTTGTCTAACAATGTAGATGAGCATATGATTCATCTCAGAGAAGTGTTTGAAAGATGCATGCAATTTGGGGTATTTTTTAATCCAAAAAAGTGTGTTTTATTTATTCATGAAGGTAGGATTATTAGACATGTAATTTGAAAATATGGTACATGGATAGATATTAATAGGATAAACTCAATTCTTGCACTTTCCTTGCCTACACACAAGAAATACTCGCAAAGATTTTTAGGTAAGATCAATTTCATAAGGAGATACATTTTAAATTTTGATACTTTAGGTAGGCCACTCATAACCATGCTAAAGAAGGGCTAGATTTTTAGTTGATCCAAAGAAGGAGTAAGAAGTTTTGAAGAGATCAAGAAAGTTATGGACAATGATCCTACACTTATGAACCTTAATTTCATAAAATATTTATTCTTATACACCTGTGCTAATATTGACACAATTTTAGGTATTCTCATGTAGTAGAATAAAGAGAATTTAGAACATCCAATAGGCTTATTTAGTCAAGGCTTAGAATAATATGAAACATGGTATTATTTTGTTAAGAATCATGTAATTTCACTCATAAGTTCTCTTAAAATGTTTAGGTACTTGTTATCCAATAATAAGATACATATCATGGTTGCATGTCCAAGTGTCAAATATTTTCTCTTGAACAAGGATATAAATGATAATAGAGATGGTTAGATAATTAAAGTCATGTAATATGATGTTGATATCAAGGTCACAAATTTGTTTAGAGGTAAAGAACTTTGTGAACATCTAGCCCAAGACTTGTAAGAGGTTAATGTGGTTATGGTGTCATATAATAAATAAGTTACAACTAATCACACTCCATCTTCCAACTGGTTCAAAGATATGGTAAGATACTTAAAAGATGGTGTTTATCCTTCTATTTTAGTCCTTCAAAAAGGAGATATTTTAGATTACATTCAATTCCTTTTCTTCTTGTTGACGATTTTTTGTTCAAAAAGGATATCAATGGCATGTTGCTAAGGTGCATAGAACCAGGTCAAACATAAAGGTTACATGATGGACATGGTGGAGGACATTATTCAAAAAGGATAACAACCCATAAGATAATGAGAGGTGGGTATTATTGGCCAAGTATATTTGGTGACTATTATGCATGGAATAAGAAATGCAGACAATGTGTTATGTTTGTTGGAAAGATTAAGGTTATAACCTTACCTCTCCAACCAATTTTAGTGAATCAACCCTTTATATAATAGGGATTGGAATTTATTGGTGTCATTAACCCCTCCTTAAGATCATGACACAAATGGATCCTAAGTACCATAAACTATTTTACTAGATGGATAGAGGCAGTGGCATTAAAAGAAGCCAATGAAACCAGTGTTTTGGACTTATATGAAGGTTTGCTTACCAGATTTTAGGTCCCTTCAACTATAATTTTTGATAATTCTATGGATTTTATGGGGTAGAAGATCAGTGAGTGGGAAGTCCAACATAGTGTTTTTATCAGTACATCATCAAACTATTATCCATAAGGTAATGGCCTTGTTGAGTCTAATAACAAGAATTTGTTGAAGATCATTATGAGGAAAATTGAAGACAATCATAGGTCATGGCATCTCAAATTGAATTCAACATTTTGGGATGATAGGATCATCTATAAAAGGTCAATAGTCAATTCTCTATATAATCTAGTATATGGTAAGGAAGCAAGAATGCCTATTTCTCTTGAATTGCTTATTTTGGAATTAATGCATCAATTTGAGATTTTAGAGAATGAGCTAATGTAATTAAGATATGTTGAGCTCATGGAACTAGAAGAGACAAATAATCAATCTATGTTGGCTATAGATGCCCATCAAATAATGTTAAAGAGATATTTTGACAAAGGAACTTCATCAAGAAGTTTTCAATAAGGAGATTTGATTCTCTCTGGAGTGGTCCATACATAGTCTCCAGTTGCAAATCTCATAATGCCTTATAACTTGCAAATATGGATGGTAAAAGCCTTCCTGTCCCAATTAATGGGATACATCTTAATCACTGCTATTAAGGAATTTAAGTTCCTTGTACATAGTTGGTTCTTTTTTTTTATCTAAGTATTTTTATAACACAATAGTTTCCTTTATTTTGTCCCAAATAAATGCTTTATTTGCATAGTTGTTTAGTACATTAGTTGCCTTTGTTTTTTTAAGTTAGTTTCCCTTTCAAGTTTAATTCTTTCCCTATTTGTTGGAATTCTTTGTCTTTTCAAGTTAAGAGGATGTCTTATAGTCAAATGTAAATGGTCTATGTATCATGTAAATGATCAAAGATTAATAAATATGGTCTAAATTCTCAAGCATACCAAGTTACCAAAGATGTTGACCAAAGTTGGTCTACATACCAAAATGTGCCTAGTCTAAGAGTCCAGAAGCTAAGAAAAATCCTGATTGAATAAGTGACCCAATGTCACAAGGAGAAGATAAACATCACATGGATATCATATAGCTTTTGGAAATATTTTGGAACACTTTAAGAAATCTTAAATTGTGATCTAATTGATCTTAAAGGGATAGGTCTATAATTGTAGATGAAGGGTCCAAATAGGTTTCATGGTGTTTAAAGCATTCAAGAGCATGAACTAGGTTTCAAAAGCCTTAAAATATCATCATAGCCTTGAAGTATTGAGTAAAAGATGGACTATGCAAGTTTAAAGAAATAGACTATCACCAGGACATCATAGAGAAATGAATGGACCAAAGATATTGTGAATTATATAAATCCACTAAAAAATCATCACCAACTAGGATATTACAGCACTATAGATTTCTCCATGCTAGGAAAATGCTATGCAAGTTTCATGTAACTTTGAGATTCCTAGCTCAAGATCTAAGTGTTCAAATTTGGACCTACAACATAGGACATTCGCACAAGTATCAAGTTTGATCTTTTCAAAATGACCATTTGGATTCAAAAAATCTGTTAAAAGGTTTAAAGTTGAGAAAGATATTATGGCTTGCATGATCTCACATTTTGATAGACAATATCTAATAGTTCATGCTAGGGGTCAAACTAGTCAAAAGGTCATTGGGTTACATCCCTTTAAAGAGCTACAACTTGGGCATGATCTAATGATATGGATAAATTGAACAGAGATCCAATAATGCACATTCATTAATAAAAGGTAGGTTTAAGCCTAGATAAATGGACCACATTAATTCATACCAATGATCTGATGGTGTGTAAGGACTAACAAGAAAGTGGATCCAGGTAAATCAATAATCATCATTGCTTCATACATTATGATCCAATGAGCATGATCAAGTTAAGATGTTAGAGGATATTTAGTGGTAAGAAATCAAATGTCCACATTCATTCATATATATTGATCCTACATTGTGTAAAAGGTCAACAAGGTCAATATCTGATAGCAGGGATCTGTGAGGCCAATGGAAATGAAGATAGGTTAGAGCAATTTGATTGGCCTGAGTAATATTCAACAAACAAGGTCAAACCAAAGGAAACATTTTCGATGGAAGTAGACAAGGTATTTTAGGGTCATCTTACCACTATTAAATCTCAATCAAACACCATAGTTAAAACATAGTCATACATGCAAGATGGTTAAGGACAAGCCTTCATCATTATTGAAGTTTAAACATGACCTCTAGTTGATAACTTAGAACTTATCGACTCTGTTATAGAGTCATTCCATTGACATGCTCATTGATTTTAAATGAATGATACTCATATACAATAACTTCTCATTTTTCATAGGGCTCTATAATTTAAATAGGTCAATTTGAACCAAATATAGAGATCAAAGATGGACTAATGATTACAAAGTAAAGTCAAGCAGTTTGCAGGTTTCCATGGATATTGTGATTGTGTGAAAACTAATAAGTGGATTGGTTTTCAATTATAATAGACTTGTGTTCAATATTGGAGGAAAAATAGATGTAAACATGATCATGGATAGGTGTCTCACCTATCATTAGGATCAAATTTTTGATAAACAAGTATAGTTAACCACCCAAAGCAGATGTGGCATAATTTTGTCAATCCATGACATGGTCCTTGTTATCATATTAGATGGATAATGACATGGATTTAAAATAAGGAGACTTGGAAGTTGGATAAGGGCAATGGCCATTTAATTCTTTTACATAATTTATTCCTTGTTAATAAGGTCATGAGTTAGCATCCTCAAACTTGTGCTAATACATCACAGTTCCATCTCTCTTCCTTTTATCGATATATGTTCCAAATTTTAACACATGTAGATCTCTCTAAAAGTTTTTAGAAAGAAATCTATACCATTTTTAGAGATATGGACTCTTATGCTTTGGATTTCTTAGGATATGCTAAATTTTGCACTGTAACACCTTTTGATGTAATAAAAATTGAATTCCATAATCTTACAAGCTAGATTGAAGTGCATCTCATGAATTCATGTACTATGGTTAAGCAAACATATGTTCCTTGTATATATCTAAGTTTTCTCACCTTCATGAAGTGATTGTTAGCTCTCACAGATCATTATAATTTTAATTTATAGTTTGTTGTTTAGCTTGAAAGTGTTCATCTACCCTCTCATGCTAGTTTGATAGCTGGTCAATGCCTTATTATGAAATACTTATGTGGGATTGATCTTATTTGGTCTTGAATGTGTCTCATAGTATGGCTTGTGAAAAGTATAAGTGTTTAAATCATTAGTTTATCACCCCATTTTTACATTATTTCATAAGTTATTGTTAAAATCTCTCTCCCTTTTCCAAGCAATTGCTAGTTTAGGTTTAGTATAGGTGATGGATCCAAAAAAGTCAGCCTTATCCAGATGTCTAATCCATTATTAGGATACCCACAACCTATAATTAGTCCCATGTTAGACTATAATTGAGTAGGAAGATTTGAATGATCCCCTTAGCTAAGGTGCAAATTTAGAACACCAATAGTTGGTTCTTGGCCGATTAGGGTTGGTGATCCAAGTTGAATGGGTGATCAATTGAAGATTGATGTTTGTATTATACAATTGTATTCCATTTTTTTTATTAGTGGGTTTTATACCCCTAGGGGATTTTCCACATATATGTTGTGTTCATATGTTTCATGCTTTTTTGATTTGCTACTTCTCATTGATAAGATGTACATGCATGTTAAGATCGTTCATACATAGTTAAGTGGAATTGAATGAATTTTTTTTGAAGAATAATTCACCCCCCTGGTACACCCCCCCTGCCAATCATCTTTTTTATAATAGGGGTATGCTATGGGAACATGTCTTTCACACTTGAAATTTTAAAATTACCCAAATTTCATAGTTATATGATTTTGATACACATTTGTAGTAACATTATATATATTGGTACCATTTTTATACCTAGGTTTTATCTTGAGACATATATGAGGTCCATATTCCATGCAAAAATATCACCTTACAATTAGCACAAGGGTGGTAAATAGATCCATAGTAGACCAATTATTTTTTAAACTAAGATAAATAATATCCTAAATTTATAATAGTTAGATATGCCAAAAATATAAAGTATAACTATTTATTGATATTGAAATAAATTGATAAGAAGATTACCTAGTTATTTTACTATGCACATGTAGATCTAGGCTAAAATAGGTTAGAAATGGACTGGATCAAGTTTCTATAAAAATCATTTGATTTTAGAATTTTTTGATATGTGGCCTCAGATGCTTGTATTGTATCTAGATAATTATGTCAACAATGGTGTCTAATTTGGACACAATGTCCAATATTTAATAGTGACTAGATTTGGATGTGACCACCTACATCCTTTTGGGATTTCTATTGCATTTCTTCTAATGTCTGTATGTTGTGCACATAGGTTGTTGCTCTTTTTCAAATGATCAAATCCTAGCTTCCTCACACTTGGAGTGATTATGGGGAAAATAGGTTAACATTCACACAATGTTGAGTTTCCCCAAGTACCCCTTATCAATGGGAACTTCCTACATGGACAATACTCAGAAGAGGGATTCATAATCACATAGTTTTCCCCTATGTTTTAGATTGTGTGTGCATAAGGATGTAATGTGTGATAAACAAATATATAGAGTTACCTAGCTTGTAACTTGGAAATATGGCTTTTGGGATGTTCCTTTAGTACTTCAAACCTACAGGTATATTTTTCCTATGCTTGATATGGAAATAGGGACAAATAAGCTATAATGTCTTATTTGAATGCTTGATTAAGTAATCTTGGTAAGTTTTCTTATGAGTTCACATTATTTTGTAGGTGAGGAATAAATGAGGGTTGATTTTATATATATACTCATCCCTTTTGGAAATATATCACACTAAAGCACTTACGTTGACCTTTAAAATACATTTCATTTGTAAATTGCATGAATTTTAGGCATTGGACACTTAGTTTTAAAAGGGACACTTGCATCAACTTAGGCATATGGTTGGGATGCAATTATCTGGGAAGTGAGAAAATAGGTACAAGTCAAAAATAGGTAGAGAAGGATAATGATCATGTTTAGAGAATGTTGTATAGTATATAATGCATGGTCATCAAAATAATAGTGGTTAGACTAAAGAATGATAATATAGGCACATGATATAGTGAATGTAAGCCTTTTGGTAGTGGAAAGGTCTTATAACTAAAGGGTACAAACATGATAGGTATTCTCAAAGTATACAAGATTGATGTGATATATAATTAAAATTTAGTGTCTATAGATGACAACCAATATTTTGAATACTATAGAGATTTGAGACACTATATTAATTGATGCTTAAAATTATGACATGATTCAAAATCTCATCGATGGTAATACCATTATAATTCAAGTTTGTGATTCAAAATTGAATTAATCTTTAACAACACCTAATAAATACTTGTAAATTTTTAGTAATCCATTGTAAAATCATGACACTAAGAAGCAAGACAACATTCAGATTATAATATCTATACTTAATTTGACTATTCAAATAATCATGATATTGATAACATTATTCACTTGGTTTCAATTTCTCAAAAATAAACACCTTATATTTCATTCAATCATTGTGAGATACCACATGAAGATTCAGATAATGGTTCTTTTGTATAAATCTATTTTTACTAAGCCTTCAATCACACACAACATTATCATTGACAATGACTATAGAAAAATCCAATTACAATGTCATTCCTAGTTATTTAATACTACATTAAGAAATATTTTCCTTTTACAACTATGATACTTAATATTTATGTTGACATTCCACTTACATCCATTATTTATATTACTTTACCAGTTGTACTCAATCATTAAACCCTTTTAGTTTCATTCCCTATAATTATGAATAGTGGTTCATATAACATATTGATTGAATGTCCATGGTTTAATAAGATGAAAGACATACCTTCCACACTACATCATAGTTTCAATTTTTTGGATGATAATGAATTACATACCATTTTTTGGAAAAATTTCAAGCTACCTATTTGACCTCAAATACCACATGTGTGATCATATAGATCCCCTCATATAGATAAAATTATTCAAATTCATGTGGCATTTACTACAGTTTTGACACCTATCATTATGGTCCAATGACATTTATATCTAAGACATCACTTCTTATAGCTATGAATCTTATAGTTTCACCTTCAATAAATATAGTACATACTCATCTATGTATTTAGAATGGCTCACAATATATCATAATGGATTACATCCAATAACCTAAGTCAATTAGTATTTCACCAAAACATGTTCCTATGAGTTATTTTTTGAAGGTTTCAATGAATCCTTGAGCCCATATTCATCATATTTATATTTGGTAATATGATTATGGATATTACACATCTCATGATTATTTCTCCTATAATTCGAGTGATGCAAGTGACTCCCATAGCCTAGGATTTCACTTTATAGATAAGATAATAGGTTAGTTATGCTCACTTATCTCTTACACTTCATTAAAATATCATTTTTATCTATATTTTTATTTTTATATATTCAATATGTTGTGCCCTTCATGCGTCTTACTCTTTTGAGTTAATTGTGTTCCTTTATTTCTCCTAAAGTTGAAACTTTAGCACTTTCCCTCTACTTTTCCTTGAATTTTTTCTATCCCTTTGGTTATTGTTGATTTTTATTTTACTCTAGGCCATTCCAATTTATTATTGATCCCTTTAGAAATAATTGAGTATATTTCCTAAAAATGTAAACATATACATCAAGTCATTTTGTCCCATTATGCATTGAGTACTTAGGGAATTTTTAGTTTGTTTAGAATCTTTCTCTTTTTCTTACTATTTTGCACCACTTGGCCAACTTATTTGTGTTATTTTATTGATTTTTTACATTATATTTTTATTTGTGAGATATTATTAAAAAGATATTAAATTAAAAAACATCAAAAGTCCCAAAATAATAATTTATCTTTGATCGATAAATATCATACTTATTTTCCTCTACTATAAGTTTTACATATGTATGTTTACATATGTGATTATCATAGTATTCTCTAAGTGGGTGTGACGTATGATATATGGGTTTTATATTATCATGGATTATCAAATTTTATACAGTTATTTTCATGTCCATACCCAAATGGGCAATGCCACATCAGTTGTATGTATTGAGCCATGGGAATATCTATACAACTAATTTAATAGTGAAATCTTCATTTCTTTCCATTAATCATATACATACATTTACATTGGTTATATCATATATTTATATGGCCTAATTATTTTTTGTTATGTAGATATCTAATTTTTAAATTATCACATTGTTACTTGAGTGGATTCCTATGATTTTTTGATTTCTTTTATATATCTAGTGTGTGATGTAGGAACATCACTTGAAAAAGATTGAGGAAGTGAGAAGGTGTGAACATAGTGAGTTATTTTATTTGAAGTTGTAATTGGTATTAAAATAACCCACCATATGTTTTATTTGATTTAAGTTACTTGTTAAGTATGTTTTTAATGTCTTTGGCATTTTCCTGCCAAAAGACTAAATTCAAAAATTTGAATTAGTGTGTCTTAGAGTAGTTTTAGAAGTCTTGTGAATAAGGAAAGTGATGGATGATGTTTATGTAGGTATTATAGGGTCCTATAATGTGTAGTATATGTGTTATTAATGTGTATGTTATGCTTACAAATAATGTGATCCAAGAGGAGGCACACAAGAGCATATTATAAATGACTTCCTACGTAATGTTAGCTTCTTAGGAGGTAATTATCAAGAGAAGGGAGTTATGAAAGAATGTAGGAATGTTAGAAAGATAGATAGAGTGTGAAAGATAAGAGTAGAATTTAGAAACTAATATAAGACAGAGAGGAGGAATGAAAAATAATGAGAAATGGAGGAATTCTTCCTCTCTTGCAAACTTTTGTATATGTCTCTTTTGTTTACTTGAATATCAATATTAAAAGATTACTTTGAAGAAGAATTTATTTGTTTCAGATCATGATAACATGTATAAATTGAGTATACTTTGTATTTTAAGAGTTTTTAAAGTCACAATATCTAATAATGTTCTTTTAGTCATAACACAGTCCATACAAGAAGTATGTAAGTGATTCTTGAGCTCTATTTAAGAGTCTAAAGGGTTAGAAACATAAAAAAAGAACTTTAAGTATCAAGTATATTAAATTAATCCTCATAACCTATTTATTCATTTACATCATTCATCAATTTTCATCTAACAACATATACTTAAACAAACATGTAGAATTCTATAGTTTGCTCATTAGGAAGCTTATGGAGATATTTTTTTCATAATTAGCTATTTGGAAAGTTGGGATAAGTTTTTATTAACATTATTCAATTATTATAGAGAATAAATTGTTTAAAAACCCTTTTAAGAAATTTACGTGTCTCTCAACCTTAATCATTAAGAATCAACATGAAATTCTTCACAAATGCATTTTGTAATCATTCAATTGATTATCAAGGTAGAAGAATAATTGAAGGAGGTTGAGGAAGTTAGGAAAGACATTATTCAGGTATTTATAGATTTTTAAATTGTTTAAAATTCAAAATAATCATTTTATTAGCCTCTCAACCTTGTGGAGACCATTGCAACCCTTATCTAGGGTTTTAATTTTGAATCTTCAATGTCTAGTACTCCCACCGTACAAAAATCCTAAAACTTGGTAGTATTATGTAACTTAATATGCCTTAAAATATTTAATAGTTTATAATTAGGTAAAGTATGGTCAAGTATGATTTCCAAGATGGTACATTTGAATAGGCCTAGAAGAGACTTGATTGATAAAATGAGGTGGTGAGTTAGTGAGGTTATGTTGATAGTTCAATAAAGAATTTTTGCATGAATTTGAAGGGTCTTAATTGGTACTTAAAATAAGTATTATTTTTTTAGGAAACACTACAAATTATTCTAACTAATTATTTTTAGGTGTTTTGAGGGATACAAAGAGGACTAATCTTTTTGTAGTAATTGGTGTATTCAAAGAAATAGTGAACAAGTAGAGTATTAAGGCCAATCAATACACATTTTTTATGACCAAGAACCACCATACATTGTGTATAGATATGTTCATATATTTATAAAGAGGAATTGGGGTTCTATATTATTTTAGAGTTGACTAGACTCATGGTGTATATGAAGACAAATATCAAGAATGCTTAGTGAGAATATTGGGGATCAGATAAAAACCATAATTAAAAAAGTTGTATGGGATATTTAGATTATAGAATTCAATATAAGATTATATGAGTTAACTAGACAAGGTTTGTAGAGTTGGATTGAGATTCAAACATAAAAATACCTAAAAAGAGGCATAGACTGAATAAGCTTGTATATTTGCATAAGTTTGTGGTTAAGCATGTTGTTTTTTGACATCTTTTATATTTCATTGTCCATAGAGGATCCTAAATTTTTTTATGTCATATTATGTTGTGTTTTTATGTTTTGTGAGTCCTATGTCCTTATGTGTGATGTTACTACATAATTATGTGATTGTTGTGATATACTATGTGATATTTTAATTTATGTTCCATTGTCTTTATAAATCACATTATTAGTATTGGTTTATTATGATTGGTGCCTATGTTCCACAATATTTACCATGAACATTTTTGGCCTTACTATTATGTGTGTGCTTTGTTGTTTTATCTAACACTAAAAGATCCATGGTAATAACAGTAGGGAATATTAATTGACCCTATTTTGTTTTTACCTTTTGAAGCATTATGCCCTTACTTTTTTCCTTGATTTTATTACACCCACACCCCACACACACACACACACACACATTCCATACAAAGCATATATTTGGGCATATTTTTAACCCCTGTCTTTCTCATATTCATATTAGAATTCACATCTTTTTAAGAGATATATGAAATATTTTACAATCATTACACAATTTTGTTTTGGTATAAATTTCCAAATATTTTAACAAGATTTGGATAAATTATGCAATGTAACAAGGTTATTTTAACTATTATTTTTTGAGATGAGTGATTGTAGGAATAATTTAACAAATACTTGCCTCAAAATCTGGGCATATATTTGAATATTTATAATATTATTTAAGTTTGAGAAAAAAACTTAAGAATGATAAATTTGAGTGGAATTCAAAAAAATGAGGGCATCATAAATGGCCTAGTATTTGTTTCTCTAATAAATAGATATAAAAATATATCATGACTTAGTCTAAAATTTATAATTGGAGTGAATGATACATTATGCTTGTTTTTATGGTAACATGGTTCACATACATACATTGTATTTGCTCCTAAGCTTGTGTTTTTTATATTCAATTTTTATTTCCATTTTATATTTGTTACGACATCATATGGAATTAAGTAATTGTTTTAAATTTCCCATTGTTTGAAATCATGTTAAATTTTCCAATAAATGACATTGCATATTTTAAAAAAATTGTTGACACCTTAATTTGGGCTTAGGCACTTTAGAAACATCAACTTTGATATACTTTGATAAGCTTGGAATTTTTTCATAAATTTTAATATTGAACATACTTTCCCTATATCCATTTACCCATAAATAGTTTTGTCCACCTATATTCACCATATATGTTTATTAAATATTGAGTCTATATAGGAACGTACTAAAATCCTAGACAAATTATCTCTATATTATACCATATTCTAAATCTACGTTTTACAATTCAAAGATGGAAAACATAATAATCGATAACATCAATTATTTTAGGTGTGTCCCTATATCATTACTATCTATGGGCCTTCAATGGCTATTTTTTTATTTAAAAAGTATCCATTAGGTTGTCATAGACATGTTTCATAGGTTGGTCATAACATAAATTAATGAAGAGTCATATATAAATAAAAATGACCCATAAATTTATTAATCACTTGGCACAATTTAGTGTCACTTTTAAAATCACATAGCACTTTGTTGGAACATTATTAAGAGGCATACACACATCTAAAACCTTCAACAAGGATGATATAACCAAATTTTCACAATGTTAATTTTTAGGCTTTTCATTATTTTGCACTTGTTATGATGTTATATATATATATATAGACACACACACACACACACACACACACACACACACACACACACACACACACACACACACACATATATACATATATACATATATATACATACATACATACATACATACATACATACATACATACATATATATATATATATATAATTTTAGATATGATATATATTTTTTATATTATGATTGAGACATTGTATCTTATGTACAAAATGTTATGTAGTTTTCTTACATTAGTATTACTCCTATGCTAGTTGTAGATGATTTTAGTTTTCCATTGATATGCATATTGTATTATCTTGCTAGTAGAGCTAGCACTTAATTATTATGTGATGCTTGGATGTTGAAATGTTGATACAACCTTATGATGATTATTAATATTTCATGTTTTGAGATGTTGTAACATATGCATTTTTTATTGATAGATGTTACTTGAGATGTTTATATTTAGTTTATTCAACTATCTAGGGTATAGAAATTTTATGGGTAAAATGATGTAAAAGTTATAATATGAAATTTGAGTAAACTAATAATATATTAATCATATGTGAACCAATGACATTAGCTGAGTAGTGTCCTACATAACACCATAAATTAAAACATAGTCTTATTTTTGTCTAGTAAACTAGTTTTGAGTCTTGGAATTTTAGACTTGCCTAGCACTATTCAATCCTATTTTCCATAGATTATAATTTATTTAAACCTTATTATGATTTATAAGGTGAATATGAAACCAAATTAGGTTGCCACTTTTGGAAAAACTCGGATTGAAAATTATACCCAAGTTTCCAAGTTATTAAAAAGTATATTTTTAGGGTAAATTTAATTCCATTAGACCAAAGGGAAGGTCTTAGAGCTTTTTAAATTCATAAATAATTAATATGATAGCCCATTTGACCATTTATATCATGGGTAAGATAGGTATTAATGAGCATGGTTGATACTTGCTTGCCTACATGGGTTTGTAAGATAATTTATTACATGGGAAAACTTTTAAAATAAGGACCAAGGGATGGGAAGGGATAAGTGTCACATTCCCAATGAACATTTTATTTTATTATTTATTATATAATCAGAGGAAAAGCCTTATTTGGAGGAAATTTTTTTATCATTATTTCCATTTTAAGAGAGAAGCTCAAAGTAGAGAAGGATTGTTGTATCAAGGCACCTATAGGAGGATTTCTATCTTAGAAACAAGTGAGGGAACCAAGATAGGTCTTCCCACTTCAGTGATTAAACTTTTTTGGTTCTTTTATTCTAAAATTTATTGTTCCTTTTATTTTTGAGAGTTTTCAAGGTATTTCATGGACATTTGGCTTGCCCCCTTTTTATTATTGATTTCCATAATAAGGCCTGTGGCCACCATGTTTGTTTTATCCCTTTTAGGGTATAAATATGAAAATTCTCTCATGTTTTTATTTTTTATTTTGATATTAGTTTTTAAACCTAAAATCATAATTTTATAATACCCAAATAGGATTATCTTGTGTGTTTAATACATGCATTCATTAGATAGGGTTTGGGGATGGGAATTATGTTCCAAATTCCTCCTACTTGACTCTAATACATGGGATTTGGGAAATAGGATAATTAGTGTTATCAAAGTCTTCCCATGGAAAGGGAGAATATTTTGGGTAAGATGAGGCATTTTACATTCCTCATTCTCCTACGCCATCAATTGGATAGTAACCTTATCAAATTTTGAAATATTTATGGATGTTATATCTTTGAATGTTTAATATTTGTGTATTAATATGGTTTATTTTATAAATGATTAGGTTTTAATAGAATCCACTTAATTGTAGGTATGTTTGATAGGTTAAGTCATATAGTTAAGCTTTACACATTCCCTTTTACCCAAATTTATTATACCTAAACTTGTTCATGCTACCAATGTTGGGAGTTAGGATCCCTTTGCTTGGGGATGCCTAATCAAGTTGCCTAATGATGGTATTAAAGGATAGGAGGAAAACCCCTCCTTACTTTGGCCTTATAAGACTATGTTAAATATTGAATTTTAAGATTATATTTAGTTTATTTTTTTAATTGTGTTGAAATGTTGGTTATGGGAAGCTATTTATATTTAATACATTTAGTTAATGAGTCTTGAGAAATAAGGATATAAATGTATTTATTGGGATTCAAAATATTGTGATGTTCATTTTTAATACCTTGTTAAAAGGAGAAAATTTTGAAATTTAATGAAATTATAATTCAATAAATTATTGCATTTGAAAATGTGTATGAGAATAATATCTGTTGGTTTAATATATTAATGCAAAGTGAATTATAAATTTTGTATTACAATGCTCAAAATAGTATGCTTTTACTTAGGACCTAAAAAGGGCTAGTTACTTATACAATTTTTTATTTAAATAAAAATCACCTAAATCTCCCAAAATTAATCTACTTGTATGCCAGGCTTCACCATGATTTTGTTGTTTTTGTGGAATAATTTTAGGGATTAAAATTTAAAATATATAATTTTTCTCATGTAAAACTAATAACCTATCTTATTTCCTTTCTTTAGTAACATGTTTGAAATTGATGTAGTTAATTTTCACATAAAATGAGGTAAAATCATGCCTAAAAAATAGATTAAAATTCATAAATTTTAAAACATTTAATATAGTGTTTCAAATTTTAAGAAGAAATGGTTTGATCAGAGTACATTTTTGAAGTTTGGTTGTCATTAGGGTAGTTTGGGTTACACAGGCACTTTATTGTATGGTGCATGACTCTTTGAAAGGTAGGGGCTAGTGGCTGGTCATCCATGTGACAACCACTATTTCTTAAGATAAAAATTAAAAAAACTAACAATCTAATTATTGATAACACTCATTCATATGAGTAAATAACATATTTATATATACTAACCCTAACATTATAGTAATTTAATATCCCCAAGGAGTAGAGAGAAGAGTGACACCACCCAAATACATGGTACTAGACTTGAAGAGGCCTGAGAATAGGGCAGCCCAAATGGGTCCCCCCTTTATATTTTCATGTTTTTTTGCATGAAAGGTCCTTAAAAGCTAATACCTTTTAACCTTGTCTGGCCAATTTGGGGCACTTCATAAGCCTAAAAGTAAGACAACCCTAGATCTCCCCTTCCCTTAGTGTTTTGTGTTCTTCCACATAAAAAGGGTTCCCACAAAATAAAATAAACAATTTTAAAAATTTAGGACCCTTTTCTTTAAAAAGAGCCCTTTTATCTTAAGTAGATTAGTGAGGGACTCTAGGGACCCCAAACACAAGGTGACCCTTAAGGGACCTTACTTAATATTTATCCCTCTTTATAATTAATCTTGTCCATTTCAAATAATTATATACATAATATGGATTTAATCATATTTATCAATGTTTAAGATCCAAAATGTCATGGAAGTCTAGTATGATAATTAGTGCAATTGGGTTGAAATGGCTGTATAGTGACCATAAATACACTTGTACATTATGACCTATGATGTTTAGTAAGGTGTTTTGTTTTGAAAGATTATGTGTCTCATATCATAAATGGATTTATAGTAGGTGATACATTTATGAATAATGTACATTTTACAATCTCAAAATAAAATTCACATAATTCTATGTAGTTTCTATCATGCTAAATTTTTGGCATGATATTTTGGTATTAGAGAATGGTTTAAACATTGGGAGCTCTTATTAATTTGATAATCGATTGTTTTGGTTCATTACTTTAAATTAAATAGAAAATTTATATTTTGCCTATGTATTATGGCACATAGTGATGATTTTTTTTATATAATAGCATTGAAGAGCATAATGATCCACCTCCAATTCTATAGGATCTAGTAGATATTTAACCCCAAATACATTAGGCCATGTAGAAAATGATTGAATTATTATAGAAGAGGATACCAACCATGCAAAAAATTTATTTTAGGCACTCCCCACATAATTCATGGGGTGGGAAATATAATTCAAGGGAGAAAGACAAAGGACCCCTAGCATGAAATAATAGAGGGTAAAGGGAGGT
Organism: Torreya grandis; assembly: GCA_037957365.1. Taxonomy (NCBI): domain Eukaryota; kingdom Viridiplantae; phylum Streptophyta; class Pinopsida; order Cupressales; family Taxaceae; genus Torreya; species Torreya grandis. The sequence goes on from JARHVA010001642.1 coordinate 1,560,302, forward strand.
GGAGAAGGGCTTTAATACCAAAACCCCTCATGCCAATGTGCAAAAGATAGAGAAAAGTCTAAAAATATAAAGGAGAATAAAGAGAGGTGAGACTATGACCTTTACCCTAGGCTAACACCCATAAATATATTCAAGGACTATATCTAACTCCATCCACCATTTTTTTATTGTATCCATGAGGATTATGTAGTTGAGGCCTAGCTACCAAGTGATAAGGGATGTCTAACCCTACATGAATATGATTACAATGAAAAATATAATCTATATAATCACTAATTATAGGCATAGGGAATACTTTTTGGGATTTTGAGGAGTGAAAGGTCCATTTGACTACATACACCACTACCTAGAAGATAATTAAGGAGTTGTTTATAGACTATTACATTTCACCAACCTACATATAAATGAATGTGAAAAAATTACTTGAGATTCTTATGGGGACCCGTATAATGGCATAGTATGATTTATGTTTATTTGGCTTGTTAAAATATGTGGTGTATATGATACAAGAATCTATTTATGTGAACTATTTTATTAGAGGTCTAAATATAGACCAAGTTGGTGAAATATGCATACTCTCCCAACCAACCTTAATGGTCATGGTAAAGAAGAATTACATTATAGATAAGACTTGAGGGAAGCCTCATGAGGATCAAGAGATTTTTTGGGGAAATTTAAGGTCTTGACATGATTCCATATCACATGGTGCATATCCTCCACCTAGGGGAGGTTGGAGACCTACCTAGTCATCTCCTAGACCTTATCATTAATAGTACTAGAGTAACCATATTGACCATAATACTAAGATTTTTAGGATAAATCATAAATATCAAGGCCATAGTAATGAAAGGAGGAGGGATAGGTATCCCATTATATATTATATTGGGCTAATTTAAATATATAGTCTGTGTTAGTAGGACCATTAGGGTCTACATATATAATTGGGTAGAGAACTATTGGATCCCCATCAAGGTTAGATTAGGTCATATGCACATACAATATGCTCTAATTTGTCATCAAGGAAGTTGTATGAAGGCACTTTTAGGAGGATTTATTACTTAGGAACAAATGTAATAACCAAGGTAGAACTTCCAACTTCACCTATGAAAGTGTTTTATTTTTGTGATTCTAAAATTTCTTGTTTCCATATGTATTGAGAATTTTAAAGAGATTGCATGGCCATTTGGATTCCCCATTTTTTATTTTTATTTTCCATGGTTATATCTATGTCCATCAGGATTTTAAAACCCTTTTAAGGCATGGATATTTCAAATCCATACTATTTTAATTATTATTTTGATAGCCATTTATTTGATTTGAAATAAAAATGTTATGCTACCTAAATTGGATTAACTTGTGTTTAAATTATGTCTTCATTGAGTAGTGTTCGGCATGAGAAACACATTTCAAATTCCTCCTACTTGTATCTATTTCATGGGGTTTTTGAAATAGTATAATTAGGGTTCCTAAAGTCCTCCAACCACATTGAGTGAAGCGTAATAATTATCATCCATGATGGCTGATTTATAAGGGCTATTAAATTTTGAAATATTTATGTCTATCATGTGTCTTTAATTTTTCATGTCTGTGTATTGATATGGTTTCTTATGTTCATTATTGGATGTTAGTGTAATATAATTACTTATAGTGAGGTTTGATAAGTGTATACACTATTTAAAAATTATATAGCACCTCAATATTGTACACCTGGAAAATACATATCATGGATGTACCTTCACCTTATATAATTTTCTTGCTACCAAAATGATTGCATAAAATATCTCTCTATGTCTAATTGTTTATATTATAGGTTGAACAATGTTATTATGATGAGTCAAACCTTATATCTTCCCTAGAATGTTATCAACCTACTTATATTCCATCTCTATAAGTTTTAAACCTACACTTAATTTATAACTACCCATACACTTGTGTCATAGTCAAATGCATATGTTGATGCAAGTGTCCTATTTCAACACAAGTGTCCAGTGCCCTAAATTCATCTAATTTACAAATGAAACATATTCCTATGTTCATCCTAAGTGTTTTAATGTGAGATATTATTCAAAGGGATTGGTATAAATACAAGATCATACCTCATTCATTACTTACCTAATAAAGACTTAGAAACTCACAAAGAAACTTACCAAAATCACTCAATCAAGCACTCAAGTGAGAAAAGCTTCCCTATATTATCCTATTTCTATATCAGTCATAGGGATAACATATATACAAGTTTGAATTATTGAAGAAGCATTCCATGAGCCACATAAAATATTTTTCAAGTTATAATCTAGGTCATTATTTTAATCATTTATCACACATTGCATGATTCATACATAAGCCAATGCATAGGGGATATATACATAAGTATGAGGCCCTATTTAAATTTTTATCTATGTATGAAGTACTCATTGACAGATGGGTATTTGGGGAAGCTTGATATCATGTGTCCATTATCCCATTTTTACCACATCCACTATGAAGATGAAGAACTAGGGTTTTAATATTTGACAAGGAGTGAAAGTCTATGACCTAGATCTAAATACACTAGAGTGAAGGTGACATAGAACCCATAAGCATATAGGTGGTCACATATAGTTTAAGTAGGTATTCCATACTAGACACATGAGTCCAAGTTATATAGTAACATCAATGCAACCATCCTACAACAATGTAAGTCTCTATAGCGATAGGGGTACAATTTAAAAAATTAGGTGACTAATATAGAATCTAAATTTAGTCTAATTTTTACTTGTTCCAAATCCAAATCTATATTATCATCATAATAAGCTAAGTATCTTATTTTAATTACCATTGAAATATCTATCATACTTTTTATCTTTAGCATATTATCATAATAAATTCATTATATGTTCTATTTAAGTTTCATAAACAATTGGTCCACTCTAGAGATAGTCTATCATCATTGTGCTCTAGGATATGTCTACTCTTTTAACCCTAGATTACCCACACATATATTTTAGGGTTAAATAATTGGTTAAGTCATCTAATGAATCTTTCCACTTTCATTTTTACCCACATTTTTGATATCTCAAATTTTTGGTGCTACATATTTTTGAATTTGGGATTCCTTAGCTTAGGGGATACCCAGGTTAGTCACCTAATTAAGGTATTAAATTATGACATGTGATCACCTCCTTGGTTTGTATTTGAAGTGTGTTGGATCTTAGATTTGAAGACTATATTATTTAATTTATTTTTGTAAATGTATGAAAATTATAGTTGGATGTGGGAAGCCATGAAATACTAGTAAGTTAATTTTATGAGTCTTGAGAAAGAAATATATGAATGCATTTGTTAGGATTTTAAGTATTATGAAATTTTTTATACCTTATTAAAATAAGGATATTTTTAAAAATTAAGTACATTATATTTAAAATAATTATTCCATTTTAAAATGTGTATGAAAATTATATTTTTTTATTTTAGTATAATAGTGCAAATGGAATTATCAAATTTGTGTTGAAATTATCAAAATGGTATGCTGTTCGTTAGGGCCAAAAAGGGGCTAGTTGCTTATAATTTTTTTGATTTAAAAAAAGTCACTTAAATATCTCAAAATTAATTTATTTTTATATTAGTCTTTTCCATGATTTTATTTCTTTTCATGGAATACTTTTATGGAATATGGTTCAAAAGATATGAATTTTGAAAGTAAAACTATTAATCTTCCCTATTTCCTTTAGTAAATTGGTATAAATTAAAGTAATTTATTTTAATGAAAAATGAGTTAAAATAACACCTAAAATAATTTTATATTAAAATTTTTGAATTTTATAAAATTTAGCATTTTATTTCAAATTTTTAGGATCAACAATTTTCTCATAGAAATGTTTTAAAATTAAGATACCAATAGGATAGTTTGGGTTACACAAACCCTTTCTTGGAGGATATAGGACTATTTGGTGGGAAGGGGCTAGTTCTTGGTCACCCATGTGATTTCCACCAATCTCCAAGAAAAAATAATTTTGTGGTATAGAGACTTACGTTACATGTTCACATGAATGGTTAGCTAACAACTAGCCATTAACCCTAACCTTGTATTCATTTAATCTCCCTAAGGATTTGAATGAAGGGAAGCACCGCCCATTGAGAATGGCCAAGGGAAGGGTAGGGAAAAAGAGGTGCACCTACCTCATGTTTTTATGATCTCTAGCATAAAATGGTCCTATAGAGCTAAAACACTAGAGTGAATAAATTGTTAACCCCATTTTTAAGAGAGCCCTTTTTGGAGGGAATAGTGCCTTGGAACCTTATGTAAAAACTTTTGGGCACTCCATATGGCCAAGATTGGGGTGTCCCAAAAACATCCTCCAATTTTTTTTTGTGATATTCCACATGGAAAGTTTCCCATAAATTGAATTGAAAATTTTAACAAGTTTCTTACTCTTTTCTTTAAGAATAGTTTTTTTTGTCTTAAAAGAACTATTGAGGGACCCTAGAGGGGGGGTGATCCTTAAGATCCCCACTTGAATTTTTACCCTATTTATATTTAATCTTTTATGTTTTACATAATGATATCAATAATGTGTATTTAATAATCATTGTCATTGTTTGAGAGTTAGAGTGTCATGGAGGGATTGTAGCCCAGTTAGTGCAATTAGGGGAATAGTTTTGTAATGACCATGCAACCAATTTTTCATTATGACCTATGTTTTTTATGATTTATTTTATCATATTGTGGGTTTTATGATATAAGTGTATTATTTTTAGGTGATACATTTTTGAATAATGTGCATTTTACATTCTTAAAAAAATTGACATGTTTTTATGTGGTTTCTATCATGCTCAATTTTTAGCATGACAAAGAATCCCTATAATAGTCCATAGATATAAATATGAAAATAAAAAGTCAAATTTTCATGGTTATAAGTATGAAATATCAAAATATATAATTTTTCTATATATTATTAAATATGTTACACACACATAAATGGGAGAACTATGTGCAGTATGAGCCCTTATCATAGTATTGGAATGCTTATCTTAGTATTGGAATGTATTAAATTATCATCTATTAAATAGGGAATTTTTGAGGTCAATCAAAGCCAAAATTTTAAAAAAATTTAATGGTATATTATGGCTAATAATCACATTTATTATTTGGATAAAAGAGAGAAAATAATAATTTTAGTGTAGGATTAGATAAGTGTGAAAAATTAGAATCACATTGTAGATGCAAGCAGAGGGATCCCATAGAAATATGAGCCACATTAAACATAGGTAATGTAGGATGGATTTTAGAGGTTATTAGTCAAGAATTAGTCAATAAATCCATGAAATTTCATAAAGAACTCAAAAAAAAAGACCCAACCTATTCTGATGACGTTTGCTAATGATAATGAAGAACAAATTAAAATAAATAAATACCAATTACCTTCCCAAATTGATTCCACCACCCAATAATGGCTCTAATAATGTTATCCCCTTGATTTAATGCTCTTGTCTTTGTCAACAATGGCTAATTTGCTCCTCCAATTCCTAAAGAACACTATGCATAACCTAGGCTCAATAGAAGGGATCTCTAATCTAGCCTATCAAATTAAGATTGAAAATAAAACACAATGATAAAAATAAAAGGTTGTGGAGATAATTATGCATTATAAGTTTACAACAAAAATATCTTAAAAATGATGTTTTATGCCCTTCTATTTATAGATTTTATAAATGGGCTAAGATCAATGATGATCATCCATATCAATATTGAGATGTGTGGCCATGAATTAATCTGATATTTTCAATTAAATATATAAGTATCCTCATAAATATTTGGGAGGAAGAGGCATTAATGAGGCATGGATGCCCATAATCTTGATATTTGTTGCATTTATGGCTTGAGGATGCCACCCTATAGATGATGTCACTAGGTGATGCAAATATTGAGAATCAATTTCTAATAATAAAATAATCAATAATCTCCATGAAAAATAATCTTAAGCTCTTAATTTAAATTAATTATCCTCAAACAAGATTAATCAATATTTGTGCAAATATTTGTAAATTAGTTCTCAATTAATCAAAATGGTCAGAAAGTCATATTACTAGATTATAATTTGATTCAAGAAGAATTGGAAGGTGATGTTAGATGAATTAGAACTATATTCCTATTTAGGATGTTTCTGACACAAAATAATAAAGGTACATGACATGTACTAATGAATTAGAAAAAAAGAGTGATCTAGAGCATAAAAAGGTGAAATCATCATTTTGACTCGAAATGAATTCATCAAAGTTAGGAATCACATAAAATGCATTTCCCCATTCAGGGATACATTAGCCTAAATCAACAATTGTATATTAAAAGCTTGAAATTTTTAGTGCATTTTTAGTGATTTTGGCCTAATTTAGGCATTTGAGTGAAAATAAAGTAAGATTGACAATTTCAACACAAATAGTGTTAGGAATTAGATGTCTACATTTTACCCCTATTTAAGAAGGCGTAGTGAGACATTCAAGAGAAGAAAAATATTTTAAAATAAAAGAGTTGTCAAGAATAAATTGGAAATGACCCATGATGCCCACTTGAGAGGACATACTAGGATGAAAGATAATGATGGACTCTCAAAAAGAGAGGGAAAGTGAGAGACTAAACCATGGAATAGATCACACCTAGACAAGCTAATTCTTGCATGCATGGTTACCATCGATGATCAAAATATAATTAGAGGGATAATGGGCCCCAAAAATAGGGGGAATGGGAATGATTCAATACAAACATATAAGTGATACACTTTAAATGCACCCAATTTGAGAATACAAGTTGCATGCTTAAGATATTGATCAATCATGAGACAAGTTTCATACTAAAATAGTGCCATCATGGGAAGTAGTGTGGAGATATTAGAATTAGAGGAAAATTAGAACATGGTATCTAAAGAAAGATAATAATAAGTACCCTAGTAGATAAAATTTGAGAATGATAAGATAGTTGTTCTCTAATAGGGATAGTTTTGATCATTGATAAAAAATAAATAATAGTCTTACCCACTATAGGGCTGATTTAGATTTGTGATTTGGTTCAAATGTTGTTCCCCAACATGGGAAAATTAGCAAGAAATTATCTCAAGGATATAAACTATTTCATAGATTAAAATGAAAATGTGTAAATATAGATGTGATGGTACAATGGCTTAGTAAAATCCATAAAAACTAGGCATACAAGAATTCACAAAGTGATGAGAGAGATGAAAAGAAGAATGAAGATGGTTGAGCTAAAATGAGATACATCATATATACAAGCATTGCCTACATAGTCCAAATGGACCTCAAACTAATGTATTTCACCCAATATTTGGAAATAATTGAATAAGTAATGATGAAAATTGACCAAGATTTGATTAGACTCATGATGTATTCTAAGATATGCATGTCTATACATAGAATCATGTGCTAAACTTATCTTAAACTAGTTTATGCATAGTGATCTTGAGATCTATTCATTGGAGATGTGTTGACATTAAGACTTAAATATAGAACACAAATTTATTTATATAGAAAAAGAAATTAGGCATCATAAGTATGAATAACTCATAATGACATTGCATTTCAAGTGCATGGATACAGTTCAAATGTGAATACCTATAACTAAGGATAATGATAAAAAATGACCAAGACCAAAGCTATAGCTATTGAAATTTAAACAAAAAGGTAAATAAAAATAAAAAGATAAAAATAAATGATAATTAGGAATAATAATGTTTAAAATTAAAAATAAGAACAACTTAATAACATGATATCAAGATCTAAAGAATCAAGATCCATGTGGACCATCAAGATGTTCTTGAAAACAAACTAGAAGATCAAAATCAAATAAATAAACACAATACCAAGGTGAGACAATAAGTTATAAAAAGATAAAAGGAGAAGAAATAAATGAAGAGACAAGGAAGTACAAAAAATCACCAAGAAAAAGCAATAAAACACCAATAAAAATTAAATAAACACACACAAACAAAAACCAACTTTAGTGTGGTTTAAAAATAGTTGTTCATGTACATGTAGTAGAGGAGTTACATTATAGTATAATGCAATAAATAACAAGGACAAAAAAAATTGTTCCCTAATTAAAGAGGAGTAACATAGAAGAAATGGGAGAACAAAATAAAAAGAAGGGGTTGGCTGAGCTAACTCCAAATGTACAATACAAGTGGATGCTACCTACATATTTTTACAGATGCATGTTCTAACATAAAATTAAATCCAAATGGAGTTCTCACAGGAAGTGGGATAGAAGGAAAAGGTGACCAAAAACATATGATTAATGTTGTAAAATAAAAGAGAAGACTTGACAAATGAGATTGGTCTTTCAAATGGTAAAAGGGACATGATGACTTATGAAATGGAAAGCCAACAAAAATTAATTTTATTGTACAATGGGAAGAGTATGGTATGGTGGGATGAGAGATAATGATCTTGTAAAATGGAAATCATGTGGGACAAGATGACTTACACATTGGAAAGTTAGTAGGATAAAATGCTTACAAAATGGAAAGAACATGAGGATCAGAATGTACAAAAGCACAAGACAATGTTTTTTGTTCTTTTATGGATCATTTTATAATTTTTTTGTGTTTTTGGAATAAAATATGTAAAAATAAGACCAACTATTCAGGGATATGCTCATCCAAGAGTAGAATTTCCAATAAACAGTTAAGCTGACTACAATGACACATGCTCACAAATTGATGAGAGCGAGGATCTTGAAAAGAAAATAATGTTCACCAAAGAGCAGCAAATATATAATAAAATAATGTGTATTATGAAATCAATATCATGAACTATGTGATAGGCAAAGATCCTAAGTTGAAAAGATGTCCTTATTCACTTGTCTATAGAAGAAGCTACAAAATACTATCCTAGCTGAATTGATTTATAGAACTAGCATTGAAGGTGTTCATAATGACGAAGAGACATAATAGAGATCATAATTAGTTAAGGGATCCAAGTTTTTAGGTTATAAAAAACCCAATACATAACAAATAATAGGGTTCTCAGAAAGAATGATCCAAAGAATAAGGCCTAATAGATGGACAGTTTAGGGTAGGATAAAAATAAATGAGGTTTTCAAGGAGATCGATCCAAAGAATATGGTCCTAAAAAAGAATGGAATAGGGTAGGATAAAATGTGTTTAGAGTATGAATGGTCCAAAATATTTTACCTTCCATAGTCATGAAAGTAATAGGGCTCATGTGAGAGTGGTCTATGGCAGTATAAAATGGTAGGATAAAATTACTTCAACATAAGTTTCCTCAAAGTAAGGGGTCTTATAGATAATGGTTTGAAGATTTTTATGCATATAACCTCTTAAGTTTCATGATGTTCATGGGATCTATAAGTTCTTCACCCTTGGGTTTATCTAATCTATATACCCCTAATCCATAGTTTACCATGATAACATATGGTCCCAACTAATTAGGTTGAAACTTACCTTTTTTCTTGCATTCAACATTTGTGTTATTTTGGTTCTCTTTCAAGACCAAATCACCAATCTCAATCTCTCAAGGGAGAATGCACTTTTTTATATTATTCATAATCTATTATGATAGGCTTGTATGTTTTTTAAAGTATCCAAAAATTTACCACCGAGAAGTTCTAGTTATTCATCTTTGAGACCCTATAGTCCTCATCATCTTCAATGTGTTCCAATGATAATCACAATGATGGTAACTCAATCGTGATCAGGATAATATATTTTATGTTATAAACAAGGGAATTTTTAATGGCTTTTGTTGGGATTTGATGACTGGTTATATAAGCCCAGAGGGTAGGAAATATTTATAAGTGCCAATTATAGCTAGTATTATTGACAATCTTATTTAAAATGGATAAATGGTCTTGTTTGATGGATCAGTGTATCTATTGCATTACCTATAATATGGAGTAGATTTCTTGTGATTGATCTTAAATTTTGCATGGAGAGATTTTACATCTTGGTTTACAAAGGATTTGCCATTATTGGATATAAGGTGAGGTGGAATGCCATATTGACTGATGATATGGTAATAGATGAATTTGGCTATCTACTTCCCAATGACATAAGTGAGAGGAATGGCCTCAATCCACTTAATAAAATACTCGGTAGTAGTCAAGATATGATTATGGCCATCTGAAGATGTTGGGTTTATTTTCTTGATGAGATGGAGGCCCCAAGTTAAGAATGACTATGGTATTGTGATCAATTATAGTGTTAAAGAAGGTGCATGTATCAAATTTCCATGTTGATGACAAGGAACACACTTCCTTACATAATTACAAGCATCATTCTCCAATTTTGGCCAATAATATCCTATTCTACGGAGATTATTTGCTAAGAATACACCATTGGTATGGGCCCCACACATTCCTTCATGAACCTCCCTTAGTGTTAACTTGAATTCTCCCAAAGATAAACAATGAAGAAGTGTTCTATCATAGCCTTTTATGATAAATCATGCTTCCAAGGAGGGTATACTGTGATAAAAAGTGATGGAATAGTTTCTATTGATTATTGGATAGCTCGGTTGGTAAAATGTGATCATGGAAGTAGTTATAAAAGTCTTGGAACTGGGGTAATTTAGGTGGGGGCTTGGGACCTATAATGATGCATACCCTTTCTAAATCTATTATAATATGTGTAGGCTATAGAATATTTTCAATAAAAAATGGATACTCTTTAGATCTACCATTAATTTATATCATGGAACCAATTGTTTCCATTTCATGGATTGATCTATTGTTGGCCATTGGAACTTGTTCAAATTGTAGAGATTTAAAATGACCTTTGATATTTTAAACATTTTGATTGTAAGGAACAAGCTTGTCATCTTTGGTTTGATACTGATCAGTGGTTTTATTGATGATTAATTGGGAATATTAAGCTTTGAATATCCAACTGTATAGTAAGGTAGAGCCCTATAATCAATGCCTCATACATAGCCATATTATTCATACAATGAAATTTTATATGAAATTCTTTGGGAATAAAATCCCCCTAGGGTGTAATCAACAATATACCAGATCCATATCCACAAGATGTAACAGATCCATCAAAATATAGCTTCCATTTTTTAGGTTCTTACTATGCTTGTTCTATTTTCATAATATAATCATTTAGAAAGTTGAATTTGAGAGGTTGAGTGTCTATGATAGGGGCTTCTACAAGTTTATGTGCAATAAACTTCCCCTTGATTGCTTTATAATTATTATACTCAATGTCAAATTCACATAGGATCATAACCCACTTGGCCATGCATCCTTGAAGAGTTTCTTTGGACAATAAGAATTTGAGAGGGTCTACCTTGGTGATGATAATAGTTTTATTGTTTAGCATATTATGTCATAATTTTTGGGTAGAAAACACCATACATAAACATGCTTTCTAAATAGGCATATAATTATGTTCATAAGCCACCAAAGTGGAACTTAGATAATATATTGTATGTTCTTTACCTTAATCATCATGTTGGGCTAAAAGTGCCCCCAATGCATGCTCTATTATTGATATGTAAAGAAGCAGTGGTCATCTAGGTGTTGGTGGTCTCAAAATTGGTGGATTGGCTAAGTATATCTTGAATTAAATAAATGATATCTAAAAATATTCATCCCATTGAAATGATCCCTTTCTTCAAGAGATGGGTAAATGGGTGGAACTTATCTACCAATTTATTAATGAACATGCGTATAGATTAGATCTTTCCTTATAGGCTTCATAGTTGTTTAATATTATTTGGTGAAGATGTCCATAATGGTCTTGACCTTGGTAGGGTTTAATTAAATCCCTCTTTGTGATATAATAAAACCCAAAAATTTCCTTGAAGTGAATCAAAAGACATACTTCTTAGGATTTAGGTAGACTTTATATTCATGAAGTCTCTCAAATATTCTTCGTAGAACATCAGGATGTCCCTCTTGTTCTTGATTTTGATAGTATATCATCAACATAGTCCTAAAAAATATCATGCATCATGTCATAGAAGATGATGGTTATGGCATGTTTATATGTGGCTATAAAATTCTTCATGCCAAATGACATGGCTTGGTAATAGAATGTTCCTCACAAAGTGGTGAACATAGTTTTATGTTGATATTTTTGGGATATCTTAATCTGATTTAATCTATAAAATCTATCCATTAAGGATAATATCTCATACCTAGTAGTAAAGTCAATAATCATGTTGATGTTATGAAGAGCAAAATCATCTTTGGGACATGATTTTTTTATATCTCTAAAATTAGTATAAATACATATACCTAGGTTCTTTTTAATCATTAGGACTATGTTTGAAATCCATTCATAGTATTTTAATGGTCTAATGAAACCTAATCCTAGAAAATTTTCTAGTTCTCCTTTAACCAATAAGGTGATGCATAGATAAATCTTCCTCAATTTCTACTTGACTGGTTTGGCATCGAGATGGATAACAAGGTGATGCATAACCAATTTTGGATTTAAGCCTAGCATGTTGGAGTATGAACATGAAAAATATGTCAATATAATCCCTTAGGAGGGATATAATATGTTCACATTCTAATTTAATAAGTGAAGCTCCAAGATAAACAATTTTGGGATCCTTGTAAGTTCCCAGGTTCACTTTTATTGTGTTTTCCACAAGAAGTGTGGATCCATCTTCTAAAATTGTAGGTAGGGTATGATCATGATCATCTTCTATGACTACATCTTCTTTTGATTTTTATTAAAGTTATATATAGTGAAATGAATTAGAATCCACCCTCTTAGGTAAAGGCTAAGTAGAAAAAACCTCTAGAAACTCAAGAGTAAGATGCTCAAACATTTATTGTTATTCTAAAGAGATGCTTGTAATGGGTATAGATCTTGGGATAGATGGAACTTATACATATTGAGGGGATGAGAAAAATTTCCTACCTAAGAGTGCCTGAATTAAGTTTTCACTCAAAGGATTATCTTTTTCTTTACTAAATTCCTAATCGACAAACACATCAAACAGGGTTTCACCTGAAGATCTTGATGTTTCATTTTTATTGTGACTAAAAAAGTTTGCTTACTCTCCAAATTAGGTAGAAGTATCTAATGAAAATTTAAATCCTTGTTTGTGATTGCCAATGGGAAATTCATCTCTTAGGCCTATGTATTTTCCAATTTATCCCTCATTTTGAAACTCATAAATCTGTATGACTAAATTTTGCATGTCCCAATCAATGAGTTTAGGATGGAAAAGGCATAAGGAATAATGAGGGTTTAATTTAGGTTGGGAAGCTCCATTAAAGGTATGGGGTTTTTATTCATTAGGAGAAACTCCAATGGTAAATCTCTCTTCAGGATGGGAAGCTATAATGGTGGAATATGTTTTTACTTCAGGATGGGAAGCTCTAATTGTTAAGGTCAAAATGGCATTATAATCAAATAGGTCTATGTTAGAAATCTCATCAAAAAGGCTATAATGGGATGCTATGTCGATACCAAGAGTATCATTACTAATTAATTTGGAGGAATCACTATTGAAAGTTATGAGGTCACCCTCAAGTGGTATAATTCCAAGACCATGATTCAAATCAGGTACTCCAACTGATAAAGGTTCTAAGATTCCTTGGGCTCATGGGCCAAGGCCTTTTCTCTATATAATCAAGATGATCCATGATCTGATTAGGGATATGATACCTTATATTCTAAAATTAATCAATAAGACCTTCAGAATATAACCAATCTCCATCGATTAAATCCTCTTGATCTTTATTTAGCATGATATCAGGTACAAAAACCACAAGTGGTTTTCACTATTTTTCTTCTATTACCAAATCATGTTAGGTTCATTAGGATTCTTTGAAGTTTTAGTCTTACCAAGTGTTTTTATAATTTTTGGAAACTTTTTAACATGAAATGTGTCCTTAAGAATTTACATGGAAATGCCCTCATCTTTAATAACAATCTACTTCACAAGAGTTGCAGGAAATGGATCAGCTGAAATTGAAGTGAGATCACTAGGGTTTCTATAATTAGATGGAGGTGGATGTAAAAATATAGCCTTTTTCTTCTTCACAACGAATTTAGAACCTAGACAATAGTTATAATTATGGATCTCAACATTAATATGTTTGTAATACTCGTAAGGATGTTGATCGACAATAATAGTAATCTCAATCCCATCATGGGGAAACTTAAGGCACTAATAAAAGGTGGAGGGAACAACCAATACTTCATGGATCTAAGAATGACTAATAAGTATGTTATAAGGCAATTCAATGTCTACAATATGAAGAAATATATGGTGTGAAATGGACCCAATAATGATTGGTAACCAAATAATGCAAATAGATTCCCTTTCAGCAATATCATAGGTCTTAATGGTGATCATCTCTAGTTGAATATCTTTCATAGTGTAGCCTAATATTTGTACCAACTTAATAGATATGATGTTCAACCCTAAACCATTATCTCTAAGAACCCACTTGATTTTATGGTTTTTAATGATTACTTCAATGTACAATGGGTTATTATGACTTAGTTTGAGTGTAGACATGTCTTTTTTATCAAACATTACTTGACAAAACAAAGACAAATATCCCAAAAGATTTTGGAAATGTTTAGGATTTATATCATTGGGAATAGTTGATTCTTTCAAAAGGCTATTCAAGATAGTTATATGGACTTCAGATGTCTACAAGAGATCTAAAATGAAAATATATGTTGGGGATTTGATCAATTGGTTTGATAGACTATAAGGCTTTTCAACATTAGGATGAAATGACTTGGATTTAGCTGACATATTAGTCAGCTTTTGATCTATTAGCAAAATATTCATATTGGGTTCCATGGAAGAATTAGGCAAAGGGCCATGGAGATTAAGTCATGAGTGTCTAGTTACAACTATGCAATCTAGAGGTGGTAGGGAATTAATATAATTAGAAGATAAAGACAAAGGGCCTTTGAGGGTGACTCTTGGGAATCTAGTTGTATTTCTTCAATTTTGAATTGGCATAGAGATATTATAATTAGAAGAAGGGCATTGTCCAGAAATAGTAACCCATGAAAATAGAGTTGTCATATAATTATGAAAAATTGATGTGGAATTACTAGAGAGAGGGTGTTAACACTATAATGATGGGTCCCATACTACAAGGACCATGAGATGGTTCACATGGTCTAACAATAATAGTGGTAATGTGGGTTGAAAAAATGCATTCCACCATGTTATTATAGTCATAATGCATGTTATTGTAACCTAAAATATTAAGTATGTGTATTATGATCATGATTATTTTCATGCTGATTATGATTTTGACCCTAATTTTGGTTTTGATTCTGCCTCTATCCTTGGTTTTTTCCTTAGTTTTGGTTATTCCTTGGTGGAAGTTTATTATGTCAAAGAAAGGGGTCCTTTTAGATTCCCATATCCTAATTTGTGTCCTGGTTAGGGGCCAATTTAATCTCAACTTCACCATTCTTAATGATATTTTCAATAATATGACATAATTGGATAGAAAGATAGGCACTATGACCAACAACATGATGAAAGTTACACCATTCATTTTCTTTGTAGCAATCTAGTTTTGATTGATATTAAAGAAAAAACCTTGGTACTGGCCATAAAATTAGGTTAGTGTTAGTAATTTGGCATATCAAGGTCAAATTACTATCCCTATCATTCAAAACTTGCCTAAATCTCACCAATATCCCCTTTATAGTTGGTCAAACCAATGAATTATGGCCTATAAATGCTAATTTTGGGAAAAAATGTCAAAAAATGGTTCAAATTGGAATATTTTATTCCAAAAAAGCTTTGAATATGTTTTAAAACATTAAAATATCCTATCCTAAGTTTCAAGTCATGAAAAAGTGTTTTGATATGCTAAATAGCCAAAATAGGGCCCTTTTATACCCCACACATGCCTATTGATATTTTTAAAACATGAAAAAGGTTTAAAAAATTCTAATGTTTCATGAATGGCACTTTATTATTCTCAAATTTTCTTTACCAAGTGGTGGAAGGCTTTGGTAGTCTTTTAAAGGCAAAAAGGAGCTTATTTTCATTCATTTTACAAGTATAGAATCCTTACAATATAGGGAAAGGGATATGTTCAATATGACATGAGAATACTTTAGTAGGTTTTTATTGATATTAATGACCATATAGACCCTAAACCAATCCTCTTTTGGTACTTTACTTGTTGGCACAAAGAGATTTGCCTATAGGTTTTCTAGTGGTACATATTATTGAGGAAGGGTAAAACTATAAAATTTAGGGTGAAAAAAGTAGAATTAGAGGAATTATTGATGGTATAAGTGGATACTCAATTATATTTTCCAAGGTCATGAACCATTTAGTTAAGGATAGGTCAAATTATGTTTCCTTACAACCAAAAAGGCAACTATTTTTCTCCATTTTCTCCTCACTTGGGCAAAGTTTAATAGAAATTCAAATTGTTCTATTATCTTGGGGAATTTTTATCCCTTTCCATGGCCTCTTTAAATTTTTATTAATCCAATTAAAGTTCAAAAAAATCTCAAAAATTGAGTCAGTTAATCTACAATGTAACATGCTTGCAAGGAAAGTTGTGCAGTCATGGAAGGAGGAGGCAACTTCAAGTTTTTTTCAAGAAATTCATGTTTGTAGGGTTTCCATCATGTTTATCATGTTTTTAATAATTTTATAAATTAAATACTCCAATAAATCCATTTATTAAGCCCATCTCCATGCTTTCATATGTCTCAAAGGGTCTATTTAGCATTCTTTAAGGAATTTTTGCAAATTTTGAGGTTTTTACAAAAAATTATGTTTTAATTTTCAGCTTTCCCCCTCCTCTAATGGCCTTAAAATAAATATGAAGTGATTATAATGAGATATTGTTTGAATTTGACTTATTTTCATAGTCTTGGCATGTCTCCAAGTGCTTATCAACCACCTACCCCTCACTCACCTCATGTCACTGCCATAGTTTGCCTTTTCTACTATGTTTTCATTTCTTTTCTATCTCCACCCTCATGTTTTCATATTTTTTCACCATATTTCACTCCTTACCCCACATAATTTTCATATTTTCTTTGTTATATAGAGCCAAGGTTTGATATAACATTATCAAGCATGATCAAAGGCATATAAGCCACTTGAGAGCACAAGGACAATCATGAAAAGAAACAAATAGTAGGATTTTATAGTCAAAGGTGAGAATTGAAGGTTTATCTTCTATGATCAAGGTGAAGGGATACCTTATTGAAGTTATGGGTGTATTAAAGAGGATCATTCCATAAGAGGCAAGAGAAAAGGGGCATTCCAAGTCTAAAGAAGGGTTTAAGAACCTAAAAGCATACCTACAACCATACTTCTATTAAATCAAGCTTAAAGAAAAGTCATAACCTAATAGAAGGTGTAAAGAAGGAATGGTTGGTTTAAGACCAATGGATTCTATCACATTTTTTTCATAGAGTGATAAAAAAGACTAATCAATGTCCTATAAACATTACAATTAAAAACCTTAAAGCTTAGTACTCTACAGTCCCTTAAAGTGTAACTACAAGCCTATGCCTTATGAGGTAATCCTACTTGGTGGTCTATAGGCACTCACAAATCTCAATTGGTTTGATCAAGACATAGACATGGTAGATGATGAACTAATGATGAAAGAATATTCAAGCATACTATAAAGTTTAAATAGGGCTATTTGAGGAGATAAAGTGCACTTACAGTCTTAACATAGTGACCTTCAGCCTTAAAGCACTTAAGGGTCTGTGTCATAGTCAATGAGGGTTTATAATTAGGTAAGGTAGAATTTTGGAAAGAAAAAGGCTAGTTTGGTCACCATAAGGATTGGAATTTGTAATCTAGTGAGACAAAGAAGGAATAGGACATGCTAGAGGTTTCAAGAGAGCCTATTACAAGCATGGCAACCTATAGGCAATCTAGATCACCTAAAACCAACTCATATGACCTAAAGTCAGCTAAGGAAAATTAAATTTTTTTCCTAGGGTTAGAGCATGAAATTAAGAGATGGTGTTCACAAATATTCATGGTGTAGGGGATTTTCAAACATAATATCCTATAGGGAACCTCACCTATAGTCAAACAAAAAGACAATACCAATGAAGGGTTATTTTTGGTCCCAAATATTCAAAGCATGTATTGAAAGAGGTTCAAATATATTTTTTTTAGAGGAGTTTCAATGATAAATATTTCACTTTGAGCATGATGTTATGTACCTACAAAGCCCTAAGGAACCCTACAAGAGATAAGACACAGTCACCTACAGTTGGTAGAAGAACATGGAGGTCAAAGGGCTTGTCAAATATGTAAAACTTAAGGGTATTTACAAAGTGAAATAATATGTGTTTGAAATATATATAGGTCCACAAACATTTTTTTTGGTAGTTTTTGTTGAAAACTACAATATCAATACTAACCAACAGATTGTGCCAGGTCACTTCTTTGTAGTCATTTAGAAGACCTCAAGAGGATTTAAGGTTAAGTGATGGAATATTTTGAGTATGTTGGTCATTAAGTTGTTTTGGAGGTTCTTTGAATTCAATAAAACACAAACACAATTAGGTCACATAAGGATTTACCTATCCCTCACAAGGATAATGATACATAGCCAAGTATATAAAATACAATTGTAAGGAAACTAAAACCTTGTTTTAAGGAGTTATGAAAATTAGGAAGGAAAATTAAGGAGGTTGATTTTAATATTATAAAATATTTTAAAATTCTATAAAGAATCTAGTCACCATGATCAAACACCATCAAACACCTAAAACATAGTCCTAGGCCATTAGATGAATGAGCTAAAAACCAAATTTTATGCCCGAGGTAGGTTATGGAATGTTTTGGGAAAATTTAGATTAAGGTGACATTATAAAATCACAAAATATGGTCATAATTACATTAAATAACATTAATAAATATTATGGTATAGAATTTGTATAGATATATGCAAAGGTTAAAGCCTAATTGCCCTTTTTGAAGGTCAAAGTATGCTAGAAATAGGAGTAGAGGAGTTTTACAAAAAAATTAAGGGACTATTTAGAAATTTTAAGATTTTTTTAAACTTTTAAAACATATAAATATAATTAAAACACTTTAAAATATGAAAAAATTGATCAAATATGTAGACAATCCATGCATAGGGGTCAATTTTGAGGGAAAATTGGGGATTTTTGGAGCTACAAGTGGTTTCAGAACCTCAAATTTTGTAAAAAAGGTAATAATAACATTAGTAAATTTTTTAAAAAGTTTTATGACCATTGTAAAAATGGAAATATTAGCTATTTTGTCTCAAACTTTAGCATGTATGTTTGAGGTCACCATTGGAGCAGGCATCATTTTGGAGTGTCACATAGGTTTTAAAGTCTAGATAAAAGTTTAAAAATTATGGGATGATGTTTTTAAATAATATTAAAACATTTAAAGAGTTTAATAAATCCAAATTTTATGTAAATGATGCTCATACAGGTTTTTGGAAGCAAATAGGCATATAGGCCAAAAAGGGGTTTCTTGACTTTTCAAGAAAAAAGGACTTTCATAATGCTTTGATAGAATGATAAGTGTATTATGATTATGTTTTCAGGATTTATGAAGTAGGGGAAGAATTATTTTTATTTTGGTGAAGTTTTTTACTTTTACAGTTCTAGACACCCTTCCAAGCCCCATGTTTAGATGCTCATAGCTTTCACCACGTGTGGAGTTTGGCCAAATAATCTTAGTATATTTTGAGGAAACATATGTAATTAGAGTTCATGAATAATTTAGATCAGTTGAGGGGATATGATTTATGAACAATAATTAAGAACATAGGTAACCTAAAATGCAAGCTAAACCCAATAGGCAAGTTTCCTCCACATGGTAACATTTCATATATTTTGCATGGGAATCCAATATTTTCATGGATGTTAAGTGTGTAAATTTTATATACATAACTATAAATAGTTTAGGATTTGGAGGTCTATACTTCATGAATCATAATTTTAAAGATTCATCTTTAAAACCCTCTTAAACCCCTAAAAAACTAGTTTTGAGAAAATTGGATCTTCTTTCCATAAGATTTTCATGGATAAACCTTAAAAATTTTCAAACATCAATTAAATTTATAGAAAATTCCAAAAATTCCAATTTGATATATGGATTTATATGGATTAGGGTATAAATCATGTTTTTTGTGGAAAAAACATGTAAAATGAAGTACTATACAATTCAATGAAATATAATCAATGGAGATCAAAGCCTAAGAATTTTTATTCATATTAAAATATTAATTTGATCATAAATAATCCTAGAAGTGCCCCTACTAGCTCAATCAAAATAGACAATATATAAAAAATGGAACAAATGGGCCTAGTCAACCTTGTTGACTGAACGACGAGAGTTTTCTCATCAAAATCACATATGTTGTGATGAGAAAAGTTTTTAGAGTTATTATATATATATATTTTGGTTTCATGGTTTTTTAAGGTTCCATGGAGTTCAAGCCCATAGATTGACTTTTAGGCATTTTTTGGCCTAGTAGGCCTAATTGATCAAGTGTCAAGTTTGAGTTTGGCATTGAAATTGGGTATCAAGGAGTTAAAAATGAGTTTCAATAATACATATCTACTGTTACCATAAATATTCATGTATATTTTCATTAATTAAAGTGCCACTTCAAGCATGTTTAGTTTAAAGGGAGTTGACTAGTCCTTACTAGTTAGCTAATTCCATGTCATCTCATGTACACATGTTCCTTCACATTCTAACTCAGCTTTAAATCACATCAAGTGGAGTTTAATTTTGAATATTGGAATAAATCTCATGCAAAGGACTTTTGAACTTTCAACATGGGCCCACCACCTCTTTTCTACACCAAGATGGAGATTTTTTCATGTTTTGTGGAGTTTAAAGTTTTTTAGAGAATTGTTTTAACATTGTAAAAGGATTAGGTCTTGATTTAATCAACCAAGACTAATAATTATCTCCTTTAAATTACAATTTGGATTGAACCTCTTTTTATACATATATATTGGCTTTTTCAAGCCATTTTTGAGATAATTTCTAAAGCAGAGAAGAAATTGTAATTGACACCATTTTATCAAATAAAAGAAGATCTTTTTACATATGAGTTTGATATCAAATCAGAGTGTATTTTGACTATGTACCAAAATATAATGAGATATATGTACCATTTTTAGGTTATTTCCACACCTACTATGAAAATCTCACCCTTTATAGGTCATTTAAAGAGATAGGAATAGAATTTGCTTTACAAACTTCTTTTAGGGCTTCTTTTGAAACACTAATATTTAAGGTTGATTGTAGAGTTTTATTTTATATTCATATGAGTGCCTTACTCAATTTCAAATATATTTTATAGAATAACAAACATTCAAGTGCATCACTGCATTAGATATGATTTCCCTTTTCAATTTCCTTCTCCCTTTTCATCCCAAAAAATTAAAAGTAGATTAGTTTTAAAGATATATATTAAGGTAACCATCCCTCTCTAGAGGTTCTTCTCAATACATAGTCACCCACACTCTAAGAAGTTCTAATAATATCAGTTGGAGTGAGGGTGTTCTTTACACATATTTAAATAGGGTGTATTTTAGTTTGATAATAGTTAGCTACTATGAGCTTTTAGAATACTATTTCAATTGGTTCTCCCAATTTGCTAAAGACCCTAAAACCACCATGGTTTCTTCTCTATGGAAGTTGTATTTGAAAATTAGGTGGTTTCTTAAGAGTATTTAATTTAATATGTGGGGCAGATAGAGCCTACACCATTTGTACATGCCTTTTTTCAGCCATTCCATTTCCAACCATGTTCTTTTTCTTTTTGAAGCCCTTAGGATTATCTTTCACAAATGTTAGACTAGAATATTGGGTTGGATTTGAAATTTATCCCTACATGAAAATATTGACAAGGTATTTTGAAATAAGATCCTTCTCAATCTATATACCCTTGTCAATAATTTCTTCAAATGAGTTAACACAAGCTAGTCATAGATTATACACAACCTTAGGACATAAGTTATATGAAAATATGTCCACCAACTATTTGTCTAGCATATTATGTGGAAAGTGACCCATTATTTCTCTCCATCTCTATAGGTATGTGGTGAAACTTTCCCCATCACATTGTTTATCTTTGCACAAGTCAATAATGGTCAATTCATGCTCTATTTTGTACAAGAAATGGTTGATGAACTTTTTAGATAAGTCATTCCAATACATAACCAATCCCTTAGGTAACTTAAGTACCCAATCTAAATTTTATCCTGTTAAACTTCATGGGAACAATCAATTTAATCACATGCTACTAGAATCAACCTCTTGGCATAAAACAAAAAATGCCTGAATGTGTTTATGAGGGTCCCCCTTTCCTTTGTATTTATCAAACTTGGGTGCCTTAAAATGAGATGAAAAGGGGATTTGGAGAATAGATAGATCAAATAGATATGGACCTATCTCATTGAACTTATATTTCTTAACTCTATTACTCATCTCTAATTATGTCATAATTTCTATCATAGAGTTCCACTCTTGCACATTTGGTACATTCTTGGGTGGAACATAATGATTTTTGGGTGGTATGTACCCCTATTATTGATTTTGGGATGGAATGTGCCCCTATTGTTGCATGGATTTGGTAGGGATATACACCCTATAATCCATGACTTGGTTTTGGTTCACTTCTTGAGTCATATAAATAAGTGGTTGATACCTAGGAATCTATTACCTTGAATTAACCGTGTTCTACTAGTTTTGGGGAGTTCTTTGTCTATTCACCATTGTACATGTTGGTTTAGATGAACTAGCCAAATTATCTTGAGATATTTACTCAATTTAAACCAAATATTTAGGTTTATACATTTATAAAGTGACAAGAGGTTCTTGATGGCTAAAGAATGTAGGTTCTATGTCTAGCAAAAAAAATTACACAACCTCTTGCATCTTGTTTTGTTTATTTAAGACTCCTCTATTGTTTTTGTGTTCTCAAATAATGTTTATTTCATAGGTTCAATCACATTTCCTTATTCCTTAGAAGGTTCATTGTGAATTGAAGTAACAACTAGAGAGTCATTTAAGTATATGATAAGCTGATCGACATACCATTGACTTATTTTCTTAATCTTGGTGACAAGATCTTGATCGATTGGTTTTGACTCTACCAATATTTCTTTACCTTTGTTAGGGGAAGAAGGTATGTTTGTGTTTGAAATGTTTTGGAAAAATTGATCTCATTTTTGTTCTCCTTCTCTAACTAAGGTGTGCAATTACTCCATAGGAAGTTTGAGGATATTCTAGCACCAAATTATATCAACCTAAGGAGTGCTTCATCTTGGTTTTCTTGGTATTCAATATACTCTTCCTCAAATCTTAAATTTTTAGGAATGTCCTCAAAGACCACAAAATTGTCTTGATCATCATAAAAATGCTCATCCTCATAGCTAGGGCCATAAGGGACCCCATTATGAGTGAACCTTTGAGTCATGTCTAGAAAGGGTTTCTCTATATGTTAGACTAGATTTGGATCAATGTTGTGCAAACATTTAAATAATGTATGAATTTTGATATTTATTCCAAACAAATGACTAAGGTACCAAAGAGACTATAAAATAAGGGTGGTTTAGAACCACACACAATTAGAATAATGTGTTCACAAATTTACTCAACCTTTAGGTAAAGTTGAAATCATATTAATTGGAAGAGGGTATGATAACTTAAAAATCCAAGGTGAAAACTAATACACCAAAGCCTAGATTTTTGTGATACACCAATACCATAAAATCTAGTTCAACTTTGACGATTTTATACTATAAAACTATAATAAATCCCTTCAAATTATGAAGGAGATAATACAAACCAAGAAACTCAAGATGTGGAAACATGCAAGAATTCCTAAGTATAAAACTAGAACCAAACAGGTGGTACACCATCGCCACATGGTAATAAGAATGGTAGTATAAAATATGTTTTAGGACTCAAAGCATGAGAAATATGTAATATGACTTAATTCCACCAATGATGACAATGTGATAATGAGTCTATAAATTCCCTTTAATCCAAATTATAAATTGAACCCAGGTTCCCTCAAATCAAGTGTAAATGGTGAACCTAATTTAACACATCAACCTTATGAACTTAGAAAAGTGAAATTTTGAATTTGAAATATAAATGGACATAAGAAAATTTGGAAATTGGTATAGGATAAAATGGAAAACATAACTTCACCAATTAGATGTTATGACATAATGTTTAAGATGACACTTTTAAACAAAGAAAATATTGATTTTCATTTTGAAAACATAACACCTCTTTGTTTAAAAAATTATGGACAATGTGTTTGGTTATAAACTTTGTTAACAAGCAAATTTTAACTCAAATCAAGACCAAGTAATCTAAGATTAAAAAATACAAATACAAATAAGTAATCATCCTAAGCCCTAAATTGACAAGGTTACATGATATTGTTGACGTCTATCTTTCTATGTGCACTTGAGACAAAATTAAGTGTTCATCAAAAATAAAATCACATTATATAGTAAGGTATTTTACATGTCCCTTATTTAAAGTGAAAATAAAATTAAATGTACCTTGGGGTGCACCTCACATCAACAATATTTCCATAGCAAGTGGGGTTTATCTAAAACTTACAAGTTTTCAACCATCTAGATGGATCCCATGTGTAGCAACTTTCACATTAGCACAAAAGATAAATAACACATCAATTGGGTCCACATCAAATGATTTGTTGTG
>JARHVA010001642.1:1590000-1710000 GCA_037957365.1 Torreya grandis
CACTCCTCCATTTATGGAATTAGATTTAACAATTCATGAATTTTAGGCATGACAGTGCCTTTATTATATTCATTCTTTCACTCTCCCAAAGACATCTCATCAATTTACTACGTAAAATTCACCAAAGCTAGAAACCTTATTTCCAAAACATAAAATAAGGGTTGAGGAATGAAGCCCATATTATCCTTATCAAAAAATAGGAGGGTTGGAAAAACACCTAGAGGAAGGTTATCAATTTTTATCAATAACCCCACTCTATATTCAAGCCAAAAAACAATTCAACCAATGATAAAATATGCTTTTTATCCACCATAACCATGCAGATATTACTCATAAATAAAGATGCAAAATCTGAATTCATGCACACCCATTTTATTGCTACCAATAATTCCACCTTGAAGACTTTTTCTACAGCCTCTGCAACTTCCAAAATGGGAATCCAATATACATTAAAGATATGTGTTATGGAGATAACACCCAAGAAATATTCCACGTAGTTCTGATCCATCTTGATAGTGAAAAGCAATAAGGCCCCAAAACTAACTACCATACCCATATCAAAGAAAAACTTACACCCTATTATTTTTCATGAAAATCAATCAAGAGTGGTAAATTCACATGAATGATATCAATTGAGGCAATAATAAGACATTCAAAGTTCAATCACCACCTCAAATTCCTAAAATGTACCTACCACCATAACCAACCATAATAAAGCCCATGAAAACATAAACCTTATAATATTAAAAAATATCACCTTCTACCAAAATGATTAGATAATTTTGATAATTATAATTTTTATTTAAAAATAAAATTAAAAACTAACAAAATATAGATTACAAGTCAATTTGGTCTATCCCCCTACAATCTTCCTAAATTATTCTAACATTATCCACTCTCTCATCCATGGTTTGATTGATACCTATATTAACAAGTAATTTTTTTACTTTATTGCTTTCTTAAAATCAATGAGAATAAATCCAATCCTCAAACCTGTTCAATTTTGATAATATTATAACCAAAATATCTAGTTTCCATGATTTAACCCTCTGAGCTCTCAAATCTTGGATAAGTACCTATGAATCTCCTTCAATTTTTAAAAAGGAGATCCCAAAATCCAAATCCATCACCACCCCAACTACTAGAGCATGGGCCTTGGCTCCATCATTCATTCCATCTATAAGCTTCAATGACATTGCTCTAATAAGAGAACCTGCCTCCTTTCTACTTCTCTTATCCTTCTTATTTACCATTGACTCTTTAATGGGAGTATCTAACTTGAATGTTGTAGAAGCCTTATCTTTCTTCAAAAGGAAAAAATCAGTCAACAAGGATAGTATTAAGTGAAATTCCTATCCCACTAGGTCTTCATGTCTTTGAGGGAACATAGATTCATCTTCTAAGAATATTTTGGGTTTTTCACATTATTTATGTTCCTACATTCCTTTTTCCTATGTAGTTTCATGATGATTCAAAAATATAAGTAGATTTATTTTTTTCATAGTTTACCCTTGGTCATTTATATTTTTCTTTATCTATTTCATTCATTCATCTTTAGTTTGATATTTAGGATTATATTTAAATCATCATTATTTATTCAATTCAATTTATTTAGTTTAAGATTAATTACAATATTAATTCAAAAATAGATAAAACATTTTGTGAACCTATGTATTGATCAAAACTTTTAATATAATTTTTTTTTATGGTTCAAACCTTATAGGGTTTTAAAAATATTTTCCTAAGGTTTCAAAAAAATCCTAGGGTTTCAAAATTTTCTTTGTTTCCATGTCTCTTATTTTTTTCATTATTGAAATATATTTTTCATATATTTTACAATGGATAATATAGATATCTTTGATGACTATCATAAGATAATTACCCAAACATTTACACAAGATTCATTAATGCAAAGTTTATCCAATCCAAACATAACATGAGAGTAAGAACAATCATATATTAAAGATATTATAAATCCTCATCTAAGCTCTAAGGATGGTGATAGTTGTTATCCCTCTAACAAGGATCATGCTATCACTATCCCAAGAGGTAATTTTAGCAACACTATATTTTAAAATAAATGTATCCAACCCATTCACCTCCCACATCTCCTCTTGATGGTGTTTATATGCATATTCAATATGAAGTACCTAGGGTTTATGCTTGTGAAGTTGTTAAAGATCAAATCATCACTATGAGAAGGTAAATAAAAGAGTTATAAAATAAAAATCAATATTTGGTTTCAAAGATCACATCATGTAAAAATAATATAACATATACAAATAATCTAGATTATGATAATGTTAATCATTTATTTGAATATGGACCTAGAAATTTTGTATCTAAAAAGACTCCATATTAAGATTTCAAGCCATAAATAAATACATTTATAGCTAATGATTCAAATAGTTCACCTAAGACTACTAAGATTTTAGGTGAAATTCTAAGATAAATGATTTAGAACAAAGTGATAACATTAACTCCCAAACATACTCTTATAATATCAAAATATTATTGTGCATATCATAAAATGCATAAACATCATACAGATTATTATTTTTCCTTGAAGAATAACATAAAAATTCTCATGGCTGGTGGTGATCCTATAATCAATAAATTAGTAATAAAAATTCACTCATAATGAATCCCCTAAGGAAGAAGTCCAAAAGGAATAAAAACATAAAACATATATAAAAAGTGACAATTTAGAGCAACAAAAGATTCAAATATCAAATTTAGCTCAAGAAAATCTTCACAGGGAAAATTGAGAACAAAAAAGATTCTAAAAGGAATAATATGCCAAATAAAAATAAAAAATAAAATATTGAGACTCAAATATTGAAAAATGAACAATTAGAAAGAGACCAATTACTAAAATAACAAATTGAGAAAGAACAAGTCAAAAAATACTAATGGTAACAATCAAGGTTATAAAAGTTGCAACAAGAGAAATTACAAAAATAAGTTAAAATAAAACAAGAAAGGCCCACAACACCTAATGTTAAAAATATGGTTCCAAAATAGGCAAGTAAAATAACTTATTCATATCAATATCCTTTCAATATCACTTATCACATAGATGGCAATAAATTTATCAATGTCAAGGTCATAGACTATCAAGAAAGAATTTTTATTCTATATCATTTCTTATATTTTTGTGATATAGGGTTTATTACATAAAGAAAATGACCACATCAACATCATCCCTAGGATCAATTAACTTAATAGTGTTTTTTGGTTAAAAGGGGCACCATCTTATTTTTATCATTGTTTTTCCTCTTAATATATATGATGTGCTTGGTGAATCATTGTTAAAATCAATCAGGGCATCAATCAATAGAAATAAAGGTTGCATTAAATTTTATCTTAAATACAAGGTCATTTACATTTAAAAAGAGGTAAAATATTAATAACAAGACCAAATAAATGAAAATATCTCTCAATCAAAGATAACAAGTAAAATCTTAGCAAAAGAACATGATACACTTTTTCATTCTAATATGCACACATGGAAAATTTCATTTAGGAAATGTTATTAATTTAATACTCCTCACATATTGGTGTCCTCATATTGAGATAATTAGATGTCTTGTGCATTTTAAAACACTCTAAAATCAAATTCAAACATAAAAAATTAATAAAAACTTGATTGTACATAGTTCCTTATTTTTAATATTTAATTCTTCTACTTTTATTGCCTTTGTGATCAATTGATTCATTATTTTATGCCATTGGATTTTAATGACTTGTTGGCATCTTAACCATTATAACCTAACTTTGAGTTATGTAAAAGTTTTAAAATAGTGTTCAATCTCTCTAAAAACTGACATTAATCTATCTTCATCCCTAGTTTTTCCTAAAATTTTCCATTTCTCCTACAAGACAAAATTGACCAAAATAGGACAAAAATGTCATCCAATATTGTCCTCTCTATTTTAATCTTGGCATCTATACTTCTAGTACATAGAGATATAATTATGTCCATTTACATATTATTCATGAATTAACAATATGTAATTTCTAGATTTAATGTACAATCTCTTTATTTTCAATCTCAATTACTCCATACATGAGACACATTTTGACACACATGCATTTTTAAAAAATGAGAATATTTATCTAGTTACTTGTGTGCCTTTTTCAACCCCCTACATGTTTTTAGTAGTTCCAATTCACATTACATAAGGAAAAATATGTATTTTAAGTGATTTTAATCCTTGATAATACACATATTCCATTGACACTTATTATGAAGTATCCAAATTATCAAAGATTTTGTGATTTCACAGTCCAAAAATTTCAATCTTATCTTTTATAAAAAATATAATTTTGTTGCTCAATGTGATCCTTCATTAGGAGAAAAAAAGGAAGTGGAAAAATAAATCCATTCTTATGAAAATATGAAGAAAAATATAGCCATTGATAGAGATTTATAAAAAATGAAATGGAAATTATTGTTACTTATAATTTACTAATTTGAAAAACTTACCCTATTGATTTAAATTTTGTTTAGAAATAAAGAATAATAAATTAATTTTAATTATTCAAGTGGATAAATTATAAATAGATGGAAAATGAATCTAATGTGTTTAGATATAATTACTTAACCACCTTTATTATAGTAAAAGTAATTATAAATGGATTAATAAATGATTTGCGATTAGTAAATTAATTGTCTATCTATTCAAAAATTGGTTCATTAAATAAGAGCTTTGTGAATAAATTAAAAATAACATAATGTAATGGGATAGTCTCCTTTATTGTATTTTATAAACCTTAGTTTACTTGAAATATCTATTGTTTCTAATTTACATATTTCAAAGTACATAAAAATTCATATATTTTCACAAATTAAAAAACATTCAAATATTATCAAAATACAAAACTAGGACCTGGACATTTCACAGGTATCTATGAAGTGTTGTGTAAGACATACAAACATTTTCACATATTAATGTATTGGACTCTCTCTACCCATTGGCCTTTCTAAAGTGAATTAATCTTACACATAGGTGATAGTATGTAGGTGTTATCCTTTTATAACCCTTATACTTTTGATCTTTCAATTATATAAAAATTACTTGCTAATATTTATATCTTACATAGTGTACATGAACATGCTATTTTCAAGGATATGTTCACATGAGATATGCATAACTTAGACTATTATTTATAATTATATGTTCCATTAATTTTTTTTACTTGTACATAGTATCTTACAACCTTCCTTTTCTATTGTGGTGGCACTTGGCCCTTGTATGAGATTCTTTATTTGTTACATATTTATGATATCTTATGTATTACATGAGACATTTTATTTTATTATTTTTGGAATATTGGAGTTATACTCATAAATAATAAAGGGGTCGAGTAATGTAAATCAATAAATAAATATGAAATAATTAGCTTACTGATTTGTGTAAATAAGTTGTATTTTTGCCTTTTCTAAATATAGTAGGAAGTGAGAGAAATTAAACTTAGCTTATTCTAGTTGATCTAGACTAAGATAAGATTTGTTACTGGATGAGCAATATTGAGAAACAACCAAAAATAGGTCTCTAGACTTCATTTCTTGATTGTAAAAGAGCACCAAAAATAGGACACCCTGTTATCTGACACTATAGTCCTATTTTGATGATGTTGTCCTAAGGTTGAAAGCTTTTTGGGTTCTATTCAGAATGCCTGTGTTAGCCTATCACTAAAATTTTAGGGTTTGGGACCTTATAGAGCTCATTGTGTGCATGTTTTAATCTTAAAAACCTTTAGTATTTCTTGGTTCTTGAACTTGAATACAAACTTGGGAAAGAGATAGAAGGGGTTAGTGTGTAAAGGATACACTAGACCCACTTCACACCCCATGTGTGGGCACACTATCTACATACCAATACTTTGAAGAGGGATCAAGCTAATGTAGTTATCCCATTGAAGTGATTTGTGCAATTTTTTTATGATCAATTCAAATATAATTTGAAATTAGATGTGCTTCAACTAGTTATGAATTAGTGTAATGACATGAGTAGGATTTGAATAATATTGGAAGCCTGTGTAAAGAATGAGGAAAAGTAATTGAGTGTACTTACTTATATTCTTGTGTCTCTCTTATAACTGAGTTCTAACCCTTATAAATGGATTTTGAATAGCCTTTTATAAGGAAACTAATGGTCATGGTTTAAATGAATTCATGTGAGGTCGATAGGGAAAAAGATAAGGATATGAGAAAATATGACTATTTGAGGTAAAGATGAGCTTGGATAATAGTCCTAAAAATAGGAAACCCTAAATTTTGGTGCTCTTGACCTATTTGGGCACTATTTTCCTAAGGGAATGAGACTTGGGAGGATGGATTTGGGCTTGAGAGCATTGCTTGGGTCTCAAAAATCTAAGTCTGGGAAGCTATGGATGACTCGAAATCGATGAAATAAGTAGCCTAGAAGGGTTATGTGAGCCAACAAGAGGACCTATGGATTAGGTGTATTATCCATACTTAAAGTTGTATAATTTCACATTTTACATGACTACACATTTCAACATTTACTTGCTTTAACCATTGGCCCTATGTGTGTTCTACAAATTTTTTACATGTCCTTACTTAGGCCCTTGGCCCTATGTGTGGTGTGAGACATTTGAGCATGTCTTTTCTCTAGCCCTTGGCCCTTTGTGTGTGTGACATTTAAACATGTCCCTTATTTAAGACATTTATCAAGTATATGTGTGTTATTTTGGACATTTGAATAGTCTTTGATTTTGTCCCTTAACACAATATATATCTATAATTTCTGATTTTGGTGTGTTTTCTTGTTGATCTTGATGAGTTTTGTAAGTGTCATGATCCATATTATGCACTCTTAACATACTAACATACAAATTCCATGAGCTTCAATGATACATTCTATAGGCCTTAAATTCTTAAATTATATGCAAAATTTCAATATTAGTATGATAACATAGTTCCATATTCTATAATTTTAAATGATAACACTTTACTATGAACATTTCAAGTTGCCATTTTTTGGATATGAGTGAATTTTAAGGAAAAAATTTATCTCACCTCAAAAGGGTTCACTTTGGTGGGATTTTCATGCATGAGATAAGAGAATTTTCAAATAGAAAAATATAGTCATGAACACAATCACAATAAAAAATTTAAAAATTAAGTTATTAGTACACATTTTTGGGGCATATGTTATTTAATATGCACTCAAATTTTAGTTTCAAGAATCAAATTCATGTAGTAACACAATTTCAAAATAATAATGAGCATTATCATATAATTTAAAATTATACAATTATAGTGGGTGCATAGTAAAGTTAAAATGAGAATGGGATTACTCCATTGTATTTTGATCATGTTTTCATATACCAATATATACCAAGATGATACCATGATTTTTCAATTCAACCTATAAGTCATCTGTAGTGGTTGATTTAGTTTAGTTGCATAGTGCATGACTTGGAGTCACTAAGCACACTAGATTTATGTGTACAAATCAATTTTAATTTTAATCCATTTATATCATGGGGCTAAAAATATATACATACAAAATAGTATTCCAAACTTTCTTCAAATGAGAAATAATTTCATTGCAAAAGAGTAATGAAAGTTGTGACTTGATAACCCTAAACATTTTTTAATGATTTGGCTAAGGAAAAATCTTATCCAAGTGCTTAATGTGAATCACCAATTATACAAAACTTAAAGGAATCATCATCACCAAGAAAAGTCACAAAAATAAACATGGTTATCACACATTCAAGTGTATTCATTCTATACTCTCATTTCAAAATTTCAAATTACTTAAAAACAAGTAATTTTAATAAAACAAATTTAATTTCAAATTACAAATTATCAAAGTGCAAGTAAAATTCAAATGTTTAAGTTTAAATTTTCAATTTTAATTTTTCAAAAGATTAAAATAGTTTATTAATGTGTTTAGTAGGGTTGTCCTAATAATACAGTACCTTACATGATTGAATTATACAACTTGAAGACAAAGTGTGTCTTACACACTAAGGTATGGATTTATTTTATTTTATAATTTAATTTATATAATAAATGTAGTGGGAGGTGGGGGGATATGGATGTATTAATATAAATTTGGTCATGAATAATTGATCATGCATATTTTTATCCCTTTTTACCATTTATTGACATGTGCACTTAATTTACACTTATTTTGCCAATTCAACCTATCTTAAGCATAAGTGGGTATCATATTTCACTAAAATGCCATTCAATTTCATCTATACAAATGATATTAATATTTAAAATACCTATATGTATATGTATGATCTAACTCAAACCCAAAACTCAGCTCCTTTCTTGAAGGGACAATACCACCCAATAGGATAGGAATGCCTATCATTCATATCCCTGTCTGTCAATCATGTCCTTCATCAAAATAGTAAAAAATTAAAAAAGGAAATTATCCTTAGGGTTGGAATAAATAATCATAAACACTCAAATGGGGTTTTACCCTCTTTAATAACTATAAAAACACATTAAATTATTTCATTTCAATCATCTTGGTAAGCTTATGAACTCCACTACACAAGTTTATTTACACAAGTGCACATTAAACAAAAGCTCCTTATTCTTTTCAAATTAGATTATAATAACTTAAATTAGTCATGGAACAAGTATGAATTTAGTTATATATGCATTCATGTAGTCAAATGATCACAATTATATGAAACACTTAAGTGGGAGAACCACATGGAGGTTTGATCCCTCTTTAGAGTATTGGTATGTAGGAAGAGTTCAACACCATGGGGTGTTTAGGTCTAACACAACTCCACACACTAACATATTTTTAATCCTTCAAAATAATTGGTATCCTTATGGAAAAAATCTAAGGTTTGTAAATTTAAGAAGGCATATATAGGTCTCTTCATATATTTCATATATCAAAACAATGAAAGAAGACCTAATATCCACCGTCACACCTAATTGTCCAGAAGTTCCAACTTTCTATAAAATTAAAAAATTGGCCAACATGGACATTAAAGTTTGTAACTCATATCCTATTAGGTGTCCATTTCCTTCTGGGCACTTAGGCTCATATTCTTACAAGCTTTTAGGTTTTTAAAAATATTTACATTCTTGCATTCATTTTTCCTGTGTAGTCACCTAATTCATTTTTATTTTTATTTATATTTTTTAGTCATTCATATTAAAATTTCTATTTATGTCTATATTTATAGCACCCTTATTTATTCAATTAAATCTATCTAGTTTAGTATTAATTAAAATATTAACTCAAAACTAGATAAAACACTTCCCTATGTAATTCAAGATATGTGTTTCAATTTTTTTTACTTTAACATATGCATACATTCATATCACATACACACACACAAAATTGGGGGAATTAAATATACACCTAAATTTTTTATAAGACCCTTTTTCATTGTGTTATTTCCTTTATCATACATGATCTACTTTTATATATTTGAATATTCTTTGACACTTCCTACACCATGATAGATGATATTTATCCTTCCATCCCTCTAGATATCTTCAACATTCATCTATTTTCAAATATGAGTCTTATTTGTCAATTTTATATTTTACTTTCCCTCATTCTATACATTTATTTCTTTAAGGAAACAATTTCCCATTACATGTGAACCACCAATTCTAATTAGTATGGATTTTGTCAACCATTAAATTTTTAATGTGTTTCTGTGGGTCCTTCCACCTTAGCCTAATATTTTATGCCTTTGAATTTTTTATTGTTATTTTCCATCATCATACATAGTGTGTGATGCCATATAGAACCATATATACAAGTTCATCCTTAATCATTTATTAAATATGAATCAAGTATTGAGAAAACTATAAAACCTTCTCCTCTATTCAAATTAGATCTTTCATTGATAATATTTATTAGTATACTTATGTAAGAGCCTAGTAACTTGATACTTTAGCCTCCTTCAAGCCATTGTAAGATCATCCAAATATACCAAAGGATGGTTTAGGTGAATTTTAATGTAGTTTGCATTACACTTCATTGGGGATCAAATAAAAAAAAATTGTCTAAATTCCACTCACATGGATACTATAATTACATTAAATTTTATTCCAACCATGTTGGATACGTAGTTAAAACTCATTGAGGGGTAGCTTAAGTTAGATAAATTTTCAAACACTTTCCTTTTTTTTATTTTCAAAGGTTAAGTTAAGGAGAAAAATAAGATGGAATGGAAATTATTTCCATCCATTATACATTACAATCACACAACACTATAAGACACCTGATAATGAACCCAAAAAAAATGAAAAACCTAAAACATAATAGGGTAAAAATTTAACATCTCAAAATAGATTCAGTAATTGTATAGGTTATCTAATGAATCTACCCAATACACATTTAAAATTTCCTATTGAAGTATTAATTATATCCTTTGATAGTAAGAGATATATATTTGACATAGACTTGCATCATTACTTTTAGATCATTGTTCTAATTTTAAACTCCAAATATTTTCTTAGGCATGTTAGATTCCTATCTCTTTTTTCATTTCATTGCTATTTTATTATTTTAGTTATTTTTTGTTCTATTTTCATGGTGTTATTACATTTAAATATGTGAATTTATTGTTTAGACTATATTTTTTATTTACATATGTTTTGGCCACAAACCCCAATATTTTTTGAATTGGGACCCCTTTTGTGACCCTATATTAATTTTTTGAAAAAAAAACCCTTTACACTTGGGTCTTAGCTTTATCTATTTTATTCAATGTTCTATTTATAATATTTAAAATACAGGTCAAAATTTTTATCTAACAATTAAATTCAAGTTGAGTGTTTGTAGTAAAGGTATGCATTTTTTGGATCTTCAAAGGTAGAATCAACTAAAAAATGTAGCCCATTTCAACTATCTTTCTCATTATTTGGGGACTTGAACTCATATTATGAGTTTTGAAAAATAATAAAACTAACATTAATATTTATTTTTACATCTTTGAATTTCTCAATCTTTAATTTACCTAAATGATTTATAGTTTATTTAAAAACAAACTTTTCATTATTCAATATGTAGGCCCTCTTCATGTCCATTTTAAACTTTCATACCCATTCATGATATTCTTTCATTATGAGGGTCTGAGCTAATCATATTATGCCATATATCTTTATCTTATGCCACATAATATGTTATCACACTCTTGTATCCTCATATTATTCAAGGGATCATGTGCTAATACTAAGGCACTGTGAGACTATGATCTAGTCACCATAGGCCATGTGTCACTATTTCATGGCTTCATAATATTATATTACATGTTAAACTAAAGGGGCCTGGCACTACTATACTATGAGCTAGACATTATATTTTGCATGTCATCTTATAATTTCTCATGCACCTCATATTTGTGTCTATGTTGCATAAATATTGAGAATAGTAATCCCCTGTTCCAACTAAATGAAGACATGTGGCCCAACTAGGAACACTCATATATTGACTTAAATCAATAAAATTTTACACATCAAGAAAATTGAAGGCATGCATATGGTTGGAAATCATCCAATGACCCATGAAAATTCAAGATTAAACCAAAATATTATGGGAAAAAAATTATGGATTAAGGTATATGGTCACCCTAGCATTAAATTTTCATGAATATTTAAAATAGGTAAAGACAAACAAAATATACCAATTCATCCAATTATCATCACTTCTAAAATATTTTTACAATATAGTTTCCCATCATTGATAAAACTTAGAAGGTTTACATATAGTAGAGAGGGAATTATTAGAATTTATGAATTTTAAACTATAATGTCATACCTTTTCTCATATGGATCCAACCAAATATTCATAGATAATCAGTTCATCCAAGGAGATTTATGGAATAGATCAAACATTATAGGTAAATTTATGATGAAGTGGCTAGGTTTATAACATTCTCTAAGAGAAAAGGCCCAATTCTAAAGACTATTAATGTATGATTTTTCCTTTCATGGTTTTTCATAAACATTTGTTATTGGATTGCTTAGGTGCTTTATGTGTACATTAGGAGAGTTTATCCCATATGTATGAGTATGTTGGATTGATTCCTTTCTTAAACCTATTTTGTGGATGTTAATCCCACGTGAATGGTATGGTTAGGATTCACCTATCTTACACCAATATATGTACCTATTCACATAGTCATTCATATGCAAGGTGAGTTAGTCATATGGAGATAGAGGATTTTCTCATTATATATTATATTTATGTATAATAGATAGATGCATTATTTGATAAATAAATAAATGGATTTTGTTATGGTAATGGTTTGTAGATTTGACATCAAGTTAAAGTTTTGTAAACTCTTTCATGGTATCAAAGTGGTCTCAAACTACCATTGTTCAATGACTTATCTTTTTATCTTTGTGTGTATGGATTTTTAACATTTGTATGGGCCTCTTTAATCCATTATTTATCATTTTTTATTGGCCACATAATTTTAGATTTCATGTTAAAACCCATGATCTAGCCCTATAACTATTGTAACATTATTTTTATGTAGAGTTTATCTTGCATATCTAATCATTTGGTTGAAATCAAAAAACTTTTGCATTTGTTTTTTCAACATTATTTATTTCATCATTGACCTCTCATTCTTTAAGCTCTTTGCTAGATCTAGTTTTATCTATATCTCACTAAATCTCAAGTAGGACCAAGATATATGCATACCTATCTACACATGAATTATTTTTTTATCTATAAGGGATGTTTATTTTACTCCACTCAGCCTAATCATCAAATGGACAATATATCTCAACACAACATGCATGTTAGTCTTTTATTAATTTACTACCTCCCAAAGCCATATTATAGCTACATCAGTGTCCTCTTGTACTTGCACACCAATATATAAGTATAACATGATCCCTGAGGTAAAATTACTATTGATTGTATTTAATTGAGAGACTATAAGTAGAGTGGAACCAACTATCATGGGAATTGGTCTTGTTTTTGAAATCCTATTGGTAGTGAAGGATTTGGGTTTGTTGAAGAAATGTTTTTAATTAGTTTTCATTATTCAATGTCCTGCTCACATTTCCTCTCTTGATTGAGAAACCTCTTACTGCCATTTGGTCATTAGTTTCCATTACCTCATAGAGTCTTCATCATGCCTACCACCCACCTTATGTTACATTGTTGGTATATTTAAAATGTGAGTGCATCTTGATAATCCATTGTGTTCTCATCCTTTCATCATGTTTAGACTCCACTAGCTAGATTCTCCACCCCTCATCGTGTTTAGTTTGGTGATACCATAGTTTCATTTTCCATTAGTTTTTGTAAAAAAAATTAGGCCTTACTTTATTAAGTTTAATGTCATTCATGACATTCTTATTAATTATTAAATTTTTCTATAATGCTAACCTTCTATGCTTTTAGTGGGGTGTCCACTTTCTTCATGGAGGGAGTTTATTTTTACTAGAGGTGGTTGATTTGACTTTATGGTGGTAAATATTTAATTGGGAGGGGATAAAATATGACAATTTTTCAAAGTGACATAGAATTGATCATTAATCTAGCAGTGGGGTAACTCAAGAAATTGGAAATCATCATTGATGGTGGACATAATTTCTTAATTATTTTTATTAAAAATCATATTTTAGAGATATAAGGAGAGAGTTTTTTATTGCATTATCACTTTAGAGTGAGTTAAAATTTATTGTCTTATCATTTATTTAGTCACATTATTCAAATTCCATTATCATTTTTTGAGGACCAATGGGTGAGGTTCAGACTAATAAGAGGCTAGACCCCATCAAAAATAAGACAATTCTTCTTACTTTCCTTCTTGGTCTACTTTGTACTCCACTATTACAATTTTCACCATCTTGGACACAATTTGAGTTATGTCCAATGTCCTCTTTTCACATATTTTGTAATTTTTTGTAACCTCTTAGCCCACTCTATTGTACTCACTGATACTTTTTTGGTGTGAGCTGATGTCATTTTTAGGTGGATCTTCAAGGCAAAATTGGGTGTTTTTTGGCCATTCCAAAGACCACATAAGCTTCAAATTTTATTTGGCATTAGGGGTTCTTCCCCTCAACACCAACATGTACCATAATAGGGAGTGAAGTAAGGGATATACCCATACACCCCATAAGGGTTATTTCCCCTTGAACCTACTAGGTGATATCCCCTATACCTTGCACCTCGATTCCTTGTTTAATTCTTTTTAGTGTTGAAGACCATAGGGTGAGGTCTGATCTAACCTGTGGTCAACTATACTCACAAAAACACTTTATTGCTTCATGATAGTTTATTTGTACACTTGTAGATGAATTTTTATTAGATCATAATGTCTTTCATTATTTGAGTACACTTGTGAACTTGGTTGCACATTACTCCTATTATTACAATTGATTCTTCTAGGACCACTATTGTTGCATAGTCCATATATCCCACTCCAATTCCATCTACATACATGCCTACCTATTTTTACAATCATACCACTATTTTTGGCTCTTGAATGCTTTGTTTCATATGTTACACTACTAGACTTGTGGGTATTGGGAAAAATCTAAAGGGCATTGTTACCCCTATCTATCATTTTATATGGATGTATCGAAATGGAATTAGTTATTTATTAAGTGTCTTGTCTTTGATGGGATCATTTTATGACATCACTCTAGTTTTAGTTTTACTCCACTCTTTTTGAGGATAGTGAGATACATATGAGTTGTATTTCACCTTCACTCAGGCTTAAACAACCTAAGATTATGGTTTTCAGACATGATCAACCTAAAAAACATTTAGATGATTTTTTGCATGCTCATGTTTTGTAATTCACACCTAATCATATGACGGCATCACCATTCACCATTTATTTTAATTTAGGATGGATTTCATGTCACTTATGATGGCATTGTCATTATTTTCAAGTATTTCACCTGCGTGGTTACTCTATTATTTAGCTTCCTTGTCCATCTATTACTCCATTATTTAAGGAGAAACTATCATGATTTATGATTACTTATTTGATAGGTTGACAATCTCCTTGTTTGGAGATATTCTAGTGTATATAGTCTCTTCCTTATTTTCATTGGTTGTTTTTAGGGATATATTATACTCGCACTAAATTATAAAGAGCCATGGGTTTTTTTTTAATATCCTATTCTACCTTCATAAGTATGTACCTTAATCTATGTAGCCTTTACTTATTTAGTTTCGAGTCTCTCCCATAACCATAAAGGTCATCTTATTGTGATATTTTATTTATATCTTTGACATTCCTTTTCGATAGATAACAATCTCTTTTAGTTTTTTGTGTAGTTATTTTAGTGAATCCTAATGTCATCTTATCTTATTTTTTAGTTTGATAGTGTCCTTTAGCTTGTTGTAGAGCTATTATGGTTCATATGGTATTAGTTTGTCAGTGTTTGAGTAGTGGACACAACCCACTCATATAGATTTTTTCATCCACTCTACCCATTTAAAATTATGAGGGGTGTGTATAAATATTTATTCTTTGGGTGTTGATCATCATTTTCACCTACTTTAGTAATGGTTTTTTAACCCA
Source organism: Torreya grandis (assembly GCA_037957365.1). Lineage (NCBI taxonomy): Eukaryota > Viridiplantae > Streptophyta > Pinopsida > Cupressales > Taxaceae > Torreya > Torreya grandis. Next base: position 1,605,535 of record JARHVA010001642.1, read on the forward strand.
TCTAGTATAATTTTTAACTGCACATTCTTTCTATTTTTTTGTCCTTTGTTATTTTGATCATTTTTTTTATAAATTGTGTGTTTTTGTGCACTTGAACATTTTCATCCTTTTTTAGGGTTTTATAAATTATTCCTTTATACATGGGTATATTATTTAGGCAATTTGATTATCATAACTCATATGGGGATTATTATTTCTCGGTGGTATTCTTGGTGACTTTTTATGTAGTGACACTAGTGTGGTATCCCCACTAGTATTTATGCTCACTTCTCACCTTTTTTAGTTCACTTATTTAGAGACTTTCATTGACATATTATCATAGTTTAAAATTGAGATAATTTGTTTAGGTAATGATTCCTTGGGTTCATAATTTTACCTAGTATTATGGAGTATAGTGTACATGTTTAGTGATCCTCATATTCATCACCATTCCTATTTTGAATTGGTAGTTACAGAGACTCAACATCCATGTATTATGTTAAGATGGATTGGAATCCATAGGGACACCTAGATTCAAATTGTATATTTTTTTTGTATGGTTACCTCATCATTACTTTTTGTTGGGACCAATTTATTCTAGCCACCTAAGTTATGCTTAAGGGGGGTGTTAATGTAGACTTTTTCCTTTCATGGGTTTTTCCTCCACATTTGTTGTTATCTTACTTACATTATATATATATATATATATATATATATATATATATATATATAAGGTAATTTTATACCATATGTATGAGGATGTTTGCTTGATTCCTTTCTTCCCCATATTTTGTGGAAGTTAGTCCCACATGCATGGTGTGGTTGAGATTCACCTATCTTCCAACTATATATGTACTTATTTACCTAGTCATTCATATGCAAGGTGAGTTATTCATATGGAGACATAGAGGATGTATCATTAAATGATACATCTATTGAAGAGTTTTCAATGATGTCATGATGATTCATGGAGGTGTCTTGGTGAGTGGGTGAAGTTATTTGATAGCCTAAGTGACAATGACAAAGTGTGTAATGTGCTTATCCTAGTGCGCTTAAAGGAGTCTTGAATTGATATTTAGTTTCAGCATGGTTAGAGATGTTTAGGGATGAGTATGGAGTATTGATAATGTGATAGGGGTACTATAAGAGGTTTTATATTATTTTAATGCTTGTGTATATGAGTCTATTTCATCTTGTTCATCATTGTTTTCATCTAGACATTTTGGGTTTAGTGGCAAAAAATCTAAGTAGGTAGTTTGTTGATGTCACCATTGCCATGTGTGGACAAGTTGAGGGATTTAATCATATAGTTATTATCACATTAGTCCCTAGTTTCTATGTTCAAAGTCTAAAGTATAGAGATGAAGTTTGATAAAATATATGCAAGTGCAAAGTTTGGTTCTTAGGCATTTTGATAGTGTTTTCCCATACTTAGCTAAAAAATATGGAAAGAAAAGTTGAGTAGGCATTTTGATGGTGGTATATCTCACACATGTGGATGTTTCAAGATATGTTAATCATATGGGTTTACTCAATTTTATTCTTAGTTTATTTGTTCTAACTTTTAGGTCAAGTGATAAAGCACGATAATATCTATTCATGTGTAAAGTTGGTCTTTTTAGATAGTTTTTGACATAGTTGGCTCTGTGAATTGATAAATCTAAGGAGGCATTTTAATGTCATTATATATCACATGTGTGAGGTTTCTAGGATTATATTAATACATGATTGGATTCTCCTATGAAATGATATCATATGGTCCAAATTTTAGAACATGCACTTGAGTGAATTAAAAAATATGGAGGTGCAAATCTGACCTTACAGACAAATTACAAAGGTCCCCATACTTTGTCTATTTTTTAGAATGTTAAATATCAAGACCAAATGATGATCTGATGGCTTATGGGAAATTGTAAAATGAATATATATATATATATATATATATATATTGCACATAAATTCAAATAGGTCAAAGTGTTTGTTGGTTAATAGAGATAAAGATCAAGTTTTTCCTAAGATCTAATGGTGCATAGGGAATCATACCATTTTGATCTAATGGTGTGTGTTGAGTGAGATGGTAAGAAGTACACTATGTTTAACAATATCAGTGCACAAGAGGAATTCAAGGGTAAAAAGTGTCATGATCATGGGGGTTTTGAGTAAGATTGAATGGTGAGATCTATAATATAAAGTATTGACTAAAACTTAAAGATTGACGATGCACAATGAGTCAATATTACAAGATTGCACAAGATGAGGTCAATATATTCAAAGTTTTATGTTTGGATTTAGCATACTATGAGTTAAAGGTCAAGATATGTATAGTAATATTGATGATGTGTGATTTATTTAAAGTAGTGAGGAGATGATATGTGAGTGTAGTGTTCGATGTTTAATTGTGACCGTTTACATTTGAATATTTAAATTTAACAAAGGGAAATACTAGTCTATGGTTTTTGGACCATATCTTTTGATCAAGGATGAATTTTCTCATGGTGTAAAAATAAAAGTGGTATAGGAATCTAAGGTACATATTTAAATTTAACTTTTAAGGTTTCAATATATTTATAGACAGATATATTGATCTCTAAAGTTGACTATGTGTTTAATTACGTTCTACAAATAACTTGAGAAGGATATTTGAGCTCATTCTGGTGGTATTTCCATGTCTCATGATGAATCAAATATTTGGGAGTATTTTAGACTCCATGAGGATTATATATGTGTATTATGAAGGTTTTATCAATCATATGTAGTATGAAAAAGGTTTATAAGTCAACTATGTATTTATTCATGGTGACTGTGTGCACAAAATGTTGTTTGAGTGAATTGTGCTTAAGAATAAGGGTACTGTGTTGGTTTTTATAAATTAAGGAGGACCTATAGATCATGTGGAATGAGTCCATGTATTTGGAAAGTGTGCCTATATTTCTTAGTTTTCTTGAAGAAGTGTCAAAGTGCTGAATGGGTCTCCATAAGACCTAAAAGCGACTTAGGCCTTTCTAAAAGTGGATTCTGCTTAAGTGTGACCCATGTGATATGCCTTGAGGGTGAAGGCATGCATTGTGGATGATAAGGAAAGATTATAGACTTGATAATTCATGAATTATTTATCTATAATAAAACCAAATGTGTTGATTTCTAGACTTGTAAGTGATGTTTTGAGAGGCTTATGAGTAGGTGCTCGAAGAGAAGGTTTGTGTGAATATGGAGCCAAGTAAAGGAGAAACTTTGAAATAGAAGGTATAGATTAGTGAGGAATAGAAGAGAGTAAAGAGGATCAGTCATGCTTATCTAATTAAGTTGGTGTAGGTGGATCACTTAGGTCATTGGACCTAATAAGTATAAAATAGGTAGAATGAATGAGTATGCTTAAGAGGTTGTTTGAGAGAATGTGTATGGTGATCAAAGGAAAATTAAAGGTTGTGCATGCTTAGTGGATGGATTGAAGGGTAGATTAGGTTGATAATTGTGTGTATGACCTGTAGTCATATTTATGATGTCAGAATAGTGCTCTTACAGATTGATGATGAGTGAAGTGTAGAGTGATCCAAAAGATGGCTTTAGATGTATTAAGAGAATGTGTGAAGAAGTGAAGGGGGATTTGTTATTAGAGGTCCATCATTAGGTATTGAAGACATTAGTTATAAGGTGGAGGTTTTCAAAGGAGGGTTTAAAGGACTTGATCTTCCTTAGGGTTAGCTGTTCCTTGTGAAATAGGTGTTTCACGAAAGGCCTTTGGTTAGGAGGACTTGATTAAGGTTTTGGGTGGTCAGGAGGAATTTATCATCTTAGGGGATAGTGCTCGTGGAAATTTTGTTTCACTAAGTATTGGTCAAAAGGAGTTGATCAGTATCTAGTTTGTAATACCTTATAAGATAAATAGTCCAAGTATTTGTAGGCTTGAGAGTGGGTTTTATTCCCCTAGGGAGTTTCCCACGTAGATGATGTGTTGATATGTTCTTGTTTATGCTTTGGATAAATGTGCTTTCATGTTTATGTTTTTAGATCAAGTTGATGTATGATGGAATGGTTTTGAAATTTGATGTGCATTATTGTATATTGATTTACCCCCCTCTTAGTAGCTACTTCCAATAATTGGTATTAGAGCGGGTCCTTTGGAGGAATCTTAACAACTTGAAGAAGATCCTGAAGTTGGTACAAAGATGGATAAACAATTAAAGAAAGAAAATCAATAGTGGAAGGATATGATTAAGGCACTTGAAGATCATATATGTACTTTGAAGAAAGATGCCAAAGAGGATGAGAATGTTATCAATGATTTCAAGGTTCAGTTAGTCGATGTTAAGACAAGTTTGTGCTAGAAATAAAAGGACATCATGTTTGATAAAGAAGCTTGTCATAAAAGGACATCATGTAAAGAAGATGACAACAAGGAAGAATAAGTTGATCTAGAATTTGAGTTCATGAGTGCTCTTGGTGAACTAAAGAAGTAGAAGAATAATAATATGAGGAATATGATCAAAGGTCTTAAAGCATAAGTTAGTTCCCTTGAGGTAATTTTTTTAGGCATGTCCAATAAAGAAGAAAAGAAGTATCAATAACATATCAAGTTTATTGAATTTTAAGCATATATATTAAAAGACATCAACAACAAAGCCAAAGAGGATGAAGAGAAGATCAATATTCTTGAGGATTAGTTAAGGATTACAAATTTAAATCTAATAGAAAGAGAAGATGAGTAAACTCTGATAAATATTGAGATGAAGTCATTAAAGAGTGAGTATGATATTATTATAATCAAGTTGGATAAGTAAGAAAAGAAGCATGAAAGGCCTGAGTATGTCAAGGAGATTGCAAGCTTTGAAAGTAATACAAAAAGGTCCATTAGACAACCAAATGCTTCAAGGCATGTTATTTTATTTCATGGTCTTTGTTATACATGTAATAAGTATTGTCATAGAGCTAAGGACCGTAGAAGGAAGTCAATCAAGTATGAACATTCATGGAGCTATGATAGAAGGATTTTTTGGCCAAAGATTGATCATAGTTCAAATCTATCAAAAGGTATGAATTTGTTTCAATTGTCATTGTTGGAAATATTGTCATTGATGTCAAAGGTCTAGCATTATTGGTGATAAAGGCCCCATTGCATTTAATGTTGTTTGTAATAAATATATCTTGGCTAATGTGAGTTAATATTAATGAATATATTTTTGGTTGCATATGATACAAAAGAAGGGCCCATGGAGAAGTCAAAGAGCCATGAGGTAAAGATAAAAGAAGGATGGGATGCATTTTCACATGAAATGTCATCTTGGGGAATTCCAAGAGTCACCAAGTGAAGACAAATGAGGAAGGGCACAATTTCTCATGAAGGGACACTTTGAGGAATATGAAAAGTCACCAAGATAAGGACAGAAGTGGGAAGGACATTTTTGGTCATGAAGGGTCACCACATGACTTTTCAAAGGCAAGAATATGAAGGGTCATACAAGTTTGGTGCCATTTTCCATGAGGATTGAAGGGTCACAAAGGGGGAAGGCCAAAGGTCATTTGGAAAGCTATAAATAAAGGCTTGAGAAGCCATTTGTAATAAGAGAGATAGATGTTGATTTGATATTGTAATATCTACCTTAGAAGAGCAATTGTGAGAGATGAATATGATTTTTATTTGTTATATCTAGCTTAAAAGAGCAAAGGTGAGAGAGAGGAAAGAGATTTTGTATTAAACTATGATTTATTGAGATAGAAACATTGAGAGATAAGTGTGTGGTATACACAAAGGGTTTGGTGCTCCTGTGGGTTAGTGCTCATGAATTGTTGTTGGGTTGGTGCTCGGCAAAGGGGTTGGTGCTCAACAAAGGGGTTGGTGCTCCTATGGGTTAGTGCTCATGAATTTTTGATGGGTTGGTGCTTGGTAAAGGGGTCAGTGCTCTTATGGGTTGGTGCTCATGAATTGTTCCTAGGTTGGTGCTTGGCAAAGGGGTTGGTGCTCCTGTGGGTTGGTGCTCATGAATAGTTGCTGGGTTGGTGCTCAACAAAGGGGTTGGTGCTCCTGCAAGTTGGTGCTTGTGAATATTGTTTGGGTTGGTGCTCATTCATATACTTGAGATTGTTCTTCATGGTTTTTCCCACATTGGGTTTCCACATTATATCTGGTGTCTCTCTCTATCTGGTGTGGTGTTTATTGTTTAAGTTTTATTGCATATATTGAATGTTTGATTAAGTGGAATTTGGTTAAGGGAAAGTTTTGTAAGATATATGATATACTGATTCACCCCCCCTCTCAGTATATCCCATGCTTAACAGTCATAAGAGTGGACATATTGCTAGATTCTATCCAAATGGTATTAAGAGGTCTTCAAGGTATGTCAAAAGATATAAATATGCTAGAAGGTCTAGGAAAGGACAAACTTAGGTATGGAAACCAAAGGTAATAATTGCTAATTCTTCTACTCATAAAGATGATAATGAATTTTCTCTAAAAGGCTATGTTGTAAATCAAGATAAGCTCAAGGATCAAGTAGGCAAGATGGCTATAGAATATAAGAAGATTCAAACTATGGTATGGAGACCTAAGGTAGTAAATTCATAGGAGACTAACCCTATTGAGTCTAAGAGTCTTGATGTAATATTTTCTAATGTGGAAAAAGGATCAGAAATGAAGGAAAGTCAAGAGTTTATGTTATCATCATTTGTTGATAAATTTGAAGTCAATCATCTTGTTAAAGTCAAACTAGATTTTAAGTTAGAAAAAGGTTTGGAGATATGGGAGCCTTCAGAGTTTTGGGACCTTTAGTCTCACTATGTCAAAAGGGGTGTCTCTCTCTTAACTTTAAGGAGACATTTGTCAGTTAGAGGAAGTTTGGTGGTTATTAGATATTGTATGATGAGAAGGTATGAAATCAAGGTATGTTGTGTGTGTGTGTGTGTGTGTGTGTGTGTGTGTGTGTGTGTGTGTGTGTGTGTGTGTGTGTGTGTGTGTGTGTGTGTGTGTCTATATATATATATTTGTTGGAGAAAATAAGCTTGTGAAGAATCTCAATGGTCCTATCTTAAGAAGGAGTTAGCTTGTTGATCATTATTTGGATGTTCTAGTATAAAGTTGAATTTCAAAAATCTATCTACATATTAGTTTGTTGTAGATGCCAAGTGAGCCTATAAGTTGAAGGCTTCTCTTTTAGGCTTATGTCCTAGATCTTACTAAGCTTGTTAAAGGCTTGCTAAATAGTTATGTATACCATGGAAGTTCACAGTGTTCTGAAGATGAGGTGTCTTTATATGAGTATTGACTATGATTGGAAAATATTTGAAGACTTATTGAAAATGTCATGTTCCAAGTGAAATATGTAGTTAGGGGAAGCTTTGTAATTGTTTAGGTCTTAGGATTAGAGGACTAAGTTGTTGAATCTAAGAAAGAAGGTTAAAATCCATGGGATAGGATGTATAGGTTATTAAAGATGTGGAAGCTCAAATATTGGCTAAAAAGTATGTGATGGGTGTCTCTTGGTGTATAATAAGTTTTATAGGTGGATATTGACCATAAGGAGGTTTGTTGACTCTATTTATTTTTGAGATTCTAGGGCTTTGGGATATGATAGAAAGGTGGTCTACCTTATTATTTTTATATATAATACTTATTAATAATATAAATGAGACAAATGGGTTTTCAAATAAAGCTTCATATATATTTTAAGGTTTGTGGTTTTCAAATTATTCATGTTTTTGTCAAGATGGAGGCCTAATTGGTAAGTTGGTTTGTGAAGAAAGTATATTACAAAGGATGATATATTTGTTTAAAATTTTTGTGATTAAGGAGAAATATTAGAGTGATATATATATTAATTTTCAAGTCTTGATGGTGTGTCTTATGAAAATTATGGATCTACAAGTTCCAGGTAGGGATATAAGAAGACTAGACAAGCCCAGTGAGAAGAAGAGTGATTTTTTTTAGTTTCTCCAAAAGAACAAGGAATAAGTATTTAAAGGTGAGTTATCAGGTTGATTTACTTCATGTTTCTTGGTTTGTGTGTGGCATTAATTTCTATTGGTGGTCCCTTAGGTGGTTTGAGAGAGAAGGCTATTAACCCTGTATGGTGGTTCTTCATGGTGTGTGTATATTTGAAGATGATCAAAAGGTAAAATGGATCATAAATATTAGGGGGAATTACTTCTTAGATGTTTCTTGGTGAGTTACATAAAATTTAAATGTTTTTGTGTTATTTCTTCATTAGTTGTAGTGCTTGGTGGAAGAGAGTCTTGGCTTGAAGCAAGAGGTTAACATCAAGATAAGAAGAGGTAGGCTTAAGGTAAGGGGGAGTTTGTATCATATTTATAAGGTGGTCCTCTCATATTTTATGGTATTTTCAAGTTCTCAATATTAGTTATTTCCCACTTTTTCATTGTGTCAAAGGGGGATAAAGCTCCTATTGTGGAGTACTTGAAGAGAGATGTGAGTTGAATGATGTTTGTTGACATCAATGACAAAGGGGGAGATTATTGGAGAGTTGTGAATGATTTCATGGTGATGTCATGGAGGTGTAATGGTGAGTGTATGAAATTATTTTCTATCCCAAGTGATAATTACAAAGTGTTCAATGTGATTGTCCTAGTGTGCTTAAAGGAGGCTTGGTTGATCTTAAGTTTTGGTATGGTTAGAGATGTTCAAGGATGAGTATGGAGTATTGAGCATGTGATACGGGTATTAAAAGAAGTTTTATATGATTTAAATTATTGTTTGTATGATTGGATTTCATCTATTTTATCTTTTTTTTCATCTATACATTTTGGGTCTAGTGGCAAAAAATATGAGTAGGTAGTTTGTTGAAGTCACCATTGCCACGTGTGGATGAATCAGAGGGAGTTGGTCATATGGTTGTGATCACATTAGTCCCTAGTTTATATTAAAAAAATCTCAAGTCTAGGGATGAAACATGACAAAATATATGCAAGTAAAAATTTGGTTTCTCAAGAATTTTAACAATGTTTTCCCATACTAAGCAAAATTTGCAATATGGCAAGAAAAGCTGAGTAGGCATTTTGAAGGTGGCATATCTCACACGTGTCGATGTTTCAAGATAATTTGATCATATGGGTTTGTTTATTTATTTTTTATAAATTTTATGTCCAAGATATAAAGTGAGACAAAATCTATGCACGTGCAAAGTTGGTTTTTCTAGATAGTTCTTGACATAGTTGGCTCTATAAATAGATAAATATGAGGAGGTATTTTAATGTCATTATATCTCACTTATGTGAGGTTTATAAGATCATATTGAAACATGGTTGGATTATCCTATGAAAGGATATCATATGGTACACATTTTAGAATATGCGCTTGAGTGAAGCAAAAGATATGGAGGTGCAAAGTTGACCTCACAGACAGATTACAAAGGTCCCCATACTTAGTCTATTATGCATAATGTTAAAGATCAGGACCAAATGAAGATATAATGGATCATGGGTGATCATAAAATAAATATATATGGTGCATATAAATTCAAATAGGTCAAAGTGTTTATTGGTTAATAGAGATAAAGATTGAGCTTCTTCTAAGATCCAATAGTGTGTAGGTGATCATACAGTTTTGAGCTAATGGTGCACATTGAATGAGATAGTAAGAAGTGTACAATGTTTAAAAGTATACATGATCAAGATATATGTTAGGGTACCAAGTTTCATGATCATGGGGGTTATAAGCAAGATACAATTTTGAGTGATATAATATAAAGACCTAATTGATCTATAGAGATTGACAGTGCATGATGAGTCAATATTGTAAGATTACATGAGATAAGGTCAACATATTCAAAGTTTAGCATTTGGTTTTGGCACACTATGAATTAAATGTAGAGATATTTACAATATTATTGATAGTGTGTGATTGATATAAAGTAGTGAGGACACAAGATGCAAGCATAGCATTCAATGTTTAACTATGACCGTTTATATTTGAATATTTGAATTTAACAAAGACAAAAACCAATATGTGGTTTTTGGACCATATCTTTTGATCAAGGATGCATTTTCTCCTAGTATAAAAATAAAAGTAGTAAAGGAATATAAAATGTATATATAAATATAAATTTTAAGGTTTGACTATATGTATAGACAAACATATTGAGCTCCAAAGTTGATTGTGTTTGAATGTGTTTTGGAAGTAACTTGAGAAGGATATTTGAGCTCATTATGGTAGTATTTCAATGTCTCATAATAAATTATATATTTAGGATTATTTTATACTCAATTAGGATGATATTTGTGCATTATAAACGTTTGATCAATCATATAATGTATGAACAAAGGTTTACAAGTTGACTATATATTCATTCATGGTGAGGGTGTGTACAGAATGTTGTTTGAGAAAATTATGCTTAAGAAAAAGGGTACTATGTTGGTTGTTGGAAATTAAGGAAGACTTATAGATCATGTGTATTGGGTTCATACATTTTAAAAGTGTTCCTATGTTTCTTAGTTTTCTTAGAGAAGTGTAAAAGAGCTAAATGGGTCTCCATAGGACCTAAAAGTGACTTATGCCTATTTGAAACTAGATTGTGCTTAAGTGTGACCCATGTGAGATGCCTTAAGGGTGAAGTAATATATTTTTCCATACAAAGAAATATTTTGGACTTAATAATTTATTAATGATCTATATATATTTAAACCAAATGTCTTGGCTTCTAGACTTGTAAGGGATGTTTTGAGAGACTTATGAGTAGGTGTTCATAGTGAAGGCTTATGTGAATATGGAACCAAGTAAAGGATAAAACCTTTGAAGGAGAATATATAGGTTAGTAAGGACCATTAGATACCAAAGAGGATCATTCATTATTTTTTGATCAAGTTGGTACATGTGGATCACATAGGTCATTGAACCTAATAAGCCTCGAAGAGGCAAAATGAGTGAGTATGCTCAAGAGGTTGTTTGAGAGAGTGTGTATGGTGAGCGAAGGGAAAGTTAAGTTTGTGTTTGCCTAGTGGATGGGTTCAAGGGAAAGTTAGGTTTATGAATGTGTGTATGACCTATAGGTCATATTTTTGATGTCATAATAGTGTTCTTGCAGATTGATGATGATCAAAGTGTAGAGTTATCCAAAAGGTGGCTTTGGATGTATTGAGAGAGTGTGTGAAGAAGTGAAAGGGGGTGTGTTACAATAGGTCCATAATCAAGTGTTAAAGACATCAGTTTTAAGGTGGAGGTTTTAAAAGGAGGGTCTAAAGGACTTGATCTTCCTTAGGGGTAGTTGCTCCTTATGAAATAGATGTTTCACTAAAGGCCTTTGGTTAGGAGGACTTGATCAAGGTTTTGGGTAGTCAAGAGGACTTGATCATCTTAAGGACTAGTGTTTCTTGTGTAAATTTTATTTCTCTAAATCCTATTCAAAAGGATTTGAATAGTCTCTAGTTTTTAATACCTTATAGGACAACTAGTCCAAGTGTTTGCAAGCTTGAGAGTGGGTTTTATTCCCTAAGAGGGTTTCCTATATAGATGATGCATTTATATGTTGCACTCTCTTGTTCATGATTTTGATGAATGCACTTTCATGTTTATGTTACTAGATCAAGTTGATGTATGATGGAGTGGTTTTGAAATTGAACATGCATTTTTGTATATTGATTTATCCCCCCTCTCAGTAGTTACTTCTAACACTATTTACATGTAATAGACTAAGATATTATTTAAGAAATGAATTGATGGATTTTATTGTGGTAATGGATTTTAGATTTGACCCTGGGTGAGAGTTTTTTAAAATATTTCAAAGAAGCCACCAATTTGGATGATCTAATAGCCATGTAACAAGATATGATTCACTATATTGCATTGAAATAAGAGGTATTCCAATGTATCAACTTGTTTTAAAATATTTTTTTTATGACTCAATATTTAGATGACTTTGTGTTGTTAATTTAAAATTATAAAAGTAGACATCATATCTAGGATGGCCATTCAATTCTACTATCAAATTCATAACCAAACACTTTATACGATCAATAAGTTGTCTCCTAATGGTTTACCTAGAATAATCTTACATAAGTGCAAAAATATTTGGTATAAAACCCATAGAGATGAGTTGAAAAATAAGATGTGGATAATATCCATATTCACCACTTCATACTAGGTGTCCATATTGGTATGTCTCCGATGAACCAAATTTATGTTTCCCCTAGCATACCCCATGTAAACAAGTTGTTGGTTCTCCTCTATTTTATGATCATTATTGACATGCAATTCCTAAATTTGAGAGAGGTCATTGCCTTCAACCTAAAATAATAAACCATAGGGGTAAAGAAAGATGACAAGTTTTATATGATGTCATATTTAGTGGATGCCACCTATACTATATTTTAAATTTATAATATCTCACAATGGACTCCTCTCATATGACATCATTCCATACAAAAATTATAAAGGTACATCTCCATAAATTTAGGGAGTACATGTCATAAATATGTGATTTTTCATATCCCCTTATGTACCATGACACTAATGAGGGTTCTATGCTAAAGATATTTGATGAAATGAGGAAATCCATTATGGTCACAAGGTCATATTGGTACTACAATAGTTAAAAAATCATTAGATTATAAGGAGTGTAATGAAATTGCTTAGATAATTCATAATAATAGAATAATATATCACATAATTAGGATTAGAATAAATAGATCCACAATAATTGGTGAAAGAGTAGTATACTTTAATATTATGACTAAGCCACTTTGAGGGGGAACCTCCAAAATAATGCAGTAAAAATATAATTCATAATATGATCCTCTAATACTGACTACCTCCTATATATAATTTAATTATACATGGTTAATCAATAGGCTGACCTATTAAGAACATAGAGAAATGTGATAGGAATATAAAAGAGGCATTAATACCACAAGGTGGCAACACATATCTATATACATGACATAGGATAAGAATATACTATGACCCTCCCCTTAATAACAATGTTGTCTTCAACATTGACCCAACCTTAATGTTACTATAAGAAAGCTCTAATATCCCATGTTGCATCTTCATAATGCAGATTCTTCCATTTGATCAAATACTCCTAAATTGCTCTAGCCCATAGGTGCTTAGTGCACATTTAGAGGATTGCTTCAAGATCCAAAATAGCCCAACCTTCCTCATCTAATCTAGGAAACCCAGTTTGAGTATAATCTTTGTGTCCAATTACCTTATTTAGGTAAGATACATAGAAAATTGTATGTATGTGAGTGGACTGGGTGAATTCTAGATTTTAGTTGACAATAGCAATTTTCTATAGGATCTGATAAGGGCCATAACACATAGGGAACAACTTGTAATCATTATTCTATTGATTCAATGACCTCAACTTATATGGTTTTAATCACACAAACACCTAATCAATTATTTCAAAATTTTCACTCATAATAGTGTTTATTTTCTTGTTGTTTCATATGATTTTGATCCATAGCTAAAATTTCTCACAAATTAGTGATGACATCTTATTGATGGTGAATGTGCTCCTCAATAGTTCAAACCTTGGGATGGACCTTCAAGGTTGAAGTTATGGATGGGGGGTGATATCCATATAAGGCCACAAAGGGAGACATTTTGGATGAAATTTAAACATAGCTATTATACCACCATTCATCAAGTGGAAACTAATGAATTCATTTTTCCTGTTTATCATAAATAAAACAACAAAATTACCCTTACAGACATTTATGGACTACCTTTTCTTGTCCATCACATTGAGGATGATAAGATGAACTATGAGCCAACTTGATACCCAAAAATAAAAGTGATTCAATCCAAAAATTATTATTAAAGATGGGATCTCAATCACTTACAATAATCTTTGGAGTACCATGCAACTTATAGATGGTATTGAAAAATGTAAATCTACTATACTAACAACAAAAGGTTATGATAGGGAATAAAAATGAACATCCTTAGTGAGTCAATCCATAAATACCATGATAAAAATTTTACCCTCAAAATGTGGTATCCTAGTAATGAAATCCATGGAAACCTCCTCCCAACACTTGCTAGGGATGGATAAAGGCTACAAGACCTAGTGTCTTAATGTTTTCCCTTTTATTCTATTGACTTATCATGCATTTTACCATGTATTTTTTGACATCCCCCTTGAATCCTTCACAAAATAAATAGTTATTTATTATATGATATGTTTTTAAAAATACAAAGTGACCTTCAACTGGAGAGGCAAGAATTTTCTAAAGAATTTTATGTTTGAGAAGAGAATCATTATAGAGGTATAATATATCTTTATACCATAATGCATTCCCATTACATGTAAATTGTTTAAATTCATCAAAACCCTACTGGGGATTCTTAATCAATTCATTGGTAGAACTTTCATTCTCCCATTTTGATCTTGCTTACTTTAGCCAATTTGTATTCCACATGGTCATGATGCATAATAATTCCTCAAATGAGTCATCCTATTATGAGAGAGCATATTCCACCACCACATTGTCTTTTCATTTATTATATACTATTTCAAAATCATAGCCTAACATTTTAGTCACCCATTTCTATTTTTCTACAAATTATAATCATTTTTCCAGAAAATATTTGAGTCTATCATGATCAATCTACCTAAAAGTGATGACCCATTAGATAAGGTCTTCATTGATTGAATACATGAATAATAACCATCATCTCTTTATCATAGATTGGTTTTAACCTACTTTTTCCTTTCAATTGGTGACTTTAAAATGCCAATGGTTTGCCTTATTTCATGAATATAACCCCCGTGTTGTATCCTAATGCATCACACTCCACCACAAAAGTTTTAAAAAAAGAAAGAGTAGCCAAAACTAGATTTGTGTAGATAGCCATTTTTAAATATTTAAATTCCTTGGTAGCTGAATCATTCAACTATAAGGAGTCTTTATTAAAAAAAGAGGTGAGTGGAGATAAAATTTTACCATAATTTTTGGCAATTCTTTGATAGTAACTAGTTAGCCCAAAAAATCCTCAAGCATTTTTAAGGGTCTTGGGAACCTACTACTCCATCATCACTTGGATTATTTTAAGATTGAATTTCACTCCATATGAAACAATATGACCTAATTAATCCACCTATAAGACATAAAAATCATTTTTGTAAGGTTTAACATAAAGCTAATATTTTTTTAGAACTAAAATTACATGTTTCACATGCTTCAAATGGTATTACCAATTTTTACTGTAGATGAGGATATCATAAAAAAACATCAATACAAAATTTCTCAAAAATGGCCTAAAACAATATTCATCAAAATCTAAAATGTAGATGGTGCATTTGTGAGTCCAAAAGGCATGACCATAAATTCATAATGGCCTTCATGAGTTTTAAAAGTGTTTTTAGGTATGCCCTCATCATATATTTGAAACTAAGATACTTAGAGCAAAGGTATAACTTGGTAAAATAAACAACACCATGAAATTCACATATAAAATCATTGATTAATAGAATAGGAAACATATCTTTTATGGTGTAAATTTTTTAGTTCTATACAATTTGGGCAATTCCTCTAAGTGTTAGCTTTATTATGAAGCATGACCATAGGGGAGGAATATTTGATTTAACTATGTTAGATGATTCTTGCCTCCAACATCTCATAAAACATATTTTCAATTTTAATTTTTTGGGCATAAGGATACCTATAGGGTCTAATGTTAAGTAGTGTACTTCCCAAGATGAGCCTAATGGCATGATCACACATGTGTCTTAGAGTAAGTGTTTTTGGCATGTCACCAAAAACAACATAATGGTCATTCAAAACCCATTAAAAATCAAGATGTGTATAATCCTTTCTTGGTTGAACTTCTATAGAAAATAAGTGTGCCATAAATCCCTCTTTACCTTTTCTAAGAATATTCATCATCTAATGGTAACTAACCAATTATGGAGATTTATCCTATAATCCATGTATCTCAAATGTCTTACCTTTAGAATAAAACCTCATGAATGGTTCCTATAAATTCATTTTAATAGTGCCCAAAGTGGTGAGTCAATACAATCCCAAAAGAATATCAGCTCCTTATATGGTAATATAAAACATAGGGGACTATAAAAAGTAGTCTCCCATAGAAAGATTAATGCTATGGCATTTCCTAGAATAGTCGACTACACCACCATCTACAATAATGACTTAAAATTCTAGATAT
Organism: Torreya grandis; assembly: GCA_037957365.1. Taxonomy (NCBI): domain Eukaryota; kingdom Viridiplantae; phylum Streptophyta; class Pinopsida; order Cupressales; family Taxaceae; genus Torreya; species Torreya grandis. The sequence goes on from JARHVA010001642.1 coordinate 1,621,631, forward strand.
GGGTAAATGAAATAGTTCAAATGAGTATCAACTTACTATTGATGAAGTTATGTTTACTTCTAGAGTCAATTAACATAGTCACCTTTTAATTCTTCAGTAAATCCACCACCTTAAGGGTTTGAGGAGTACTAATTACTAAAAGTGCATGATAGGAAACTATATGTTGAGAATCCTTAGATTCATTCTTGGCTTCTTCAAAAGCTTCCCTAAAAACCTCATCATATTCCTCCTCCTCATTATATCCTTTAATTTAAAACAAATTATTTTCATCAACTTTATTTCCTTTGCTTTATTTACTATCATAGCTAAAACATAAACCTTTTGCACACTTATATTCAATTTGATGAGGGATCAATATGGTAGGCTACACAAATGATGGTGCTAAGAAAATGCATTAATGAACATTAGTGAATGGTTTTCCTCTGATCAACTATTTTTCCATAGTGTATGCTTGTGGTATGGATTTTGATACATTATATGAATGAAAAATGTGAACTTTCAATTGGATGCTATCTTTGAGGCCACCCAAATATAGGCTAGTAAAATTTTATTTAATGATGTTTGTTACACTTAAGGATATATTATGAAAATTATGAATGCAATCATTTATAGACCCAATTTTGTATAACTTTTCTAACTCATTTTAGTACTTTTTGGAGGAATTATAGTGATAGTGGAGTTGAAACTCCTCATACAATACCAACCATGAAATTGGGACACCCTTATTTTCATTTTGAGCACACACCCATCAATAACAAATGAATTTCTCATGTTATAAATATAGAGAGGTCATGATCACTTTTTTCAAATACAGAGTTGAATGTTGATAAAAAAATTTTAGTTTGAATAAGCCATGTGAGCGTATCCTTACCATCAAACTTTTACAAATCCATTTTTTAGCAACATTGAATTTAGCCCTAGATTGGTACATAAATATTTTGGATTAGGAGACCCAAACTAAAGTGGTGGAGAGTTAATTTTCAAAGGATAATATAAAAGGTTGTCCAATTTCCCTATTAGTTGTTACAATTGATCCCTTCAACTATTCATCTCCACTCTCATCCCCATGACTTCCCCTTCGGTCACATGGAGATCATATTTATGCACCATGACATGTAACTATAATTAAAGGTGTTGAACCATCAATGAAATATTTGGATATACATTTTTAGACTCTAAGTCATCCTAGAGATGAGTTTTAGGCATTTATTTCCCTTTCTTACATCCATGAGTGTTAGTTCCAACCATGTATAAAATCTAGGAGGGTTGCATCCCCCCAAAACATGTATTTACATATGATACCATTGAAATTGCCTCACCAAGATGGATCCAATCACTACTAAGGTCCATAAGGGTGAAAACAATTGACTCAAAAAAGTGTTCCGATATAATATACCTTTAAAATTATCTCATAAACATGAATCTAACAACTAATCATATTCACAAGGTTAAAAAAATACAGATTTTCTTTTTTTAACATTCTTTTTATTTTTATTTTTATATTTTTCATTTTATGTAAAAACAATCCATAAACAAAACTATGGTGATGAAAAATTCAATTCTTCTAGGATCACATGTTATGTTTTTTGTCTTCTAATGCTCATGATCCTAGATAAAAAAAAATCCACACCACAAAACCTTGCCCAAATCAAAGCTCTGATACAAATTGTAATGAAATTACTTATATGATTCACAATAATAGAATAATATATTGCAAAAGTAATAACAGAATAAGTAAATCCACAATAACAATTGGCAAAAGAGAAAAATACTTTAATATCTTGATTGAGCCACTTTTAGGGGGAACCTCCAGAATAATGCAATAAGAACATAATTCATAATATGAACTTCTAAGACTAACTACTACTTGTTATTTATAATCTACTTAACCATGGTTATTATATAGGATGACCTAATAATAACATAGATAAATGTGACAAGAATATAAAATAACTATTTATGCCACAAGTTGGGCACACATATCCCTATACATTCTATAAGATAAGGGTATATCAAGAAGTTCTTGTGTCACCCCCTCAGGGTAGCCATATACATCCTATAAAAATTGGTTGAGTAGGAGATAAAATACCAACTCTTTCATTGGTAACATATAAATGCAAGGAAAATAAACAATCACCCTTACCCTCAATGCCTTATAAAATAGTATAAAACACATTTCATGTATAGATAGGATTGAGTGTAATAGTTTCTCACATAGCCTCTTTCAATTTAAATGACCATGACCTATTCCATTGGGATCTAATGGGAATATTCAAGGCCCATATAAAATCCTTTAAATGGATTTTTTTCCATCTAAAACCACAAAACACTCATTAATGGTTATTCATTAATTTGTAATAAAATGAAGACATAAAAATAAATATGGATATTGTAGTCCTTGTGCTCACCCCAGTCCAAATAAATCATCCAAGACATATAGAATAAATAACAAAGATTTTTAGAATTCAAGAGTATTTATTATAGAGGTTGCCTTGAGAAGAAAGGTACCTTAATGCCTACCTCCACCAATGTTCACTCAAAGGTCATTAAAATACAAGAGGTAACTAAGAATTTGGCTTCCACTTTATTTCATGTATCTAATTTTTTTCTAACAATTCTATGGATTTTTTATCCCCAAGAATAAGTGGTGGCATATTAGCCATATTATCTCCCCCTTCTTCTCCTTCTATTCCTCTACTACAGGGTGCCGTAGTTGACACTCATCTACTTATACCTTAGGTGGAAGTGACTACAATGAGGACCATCATATAAAATCCCCATATTGTCATTAGTACCACCATAATTATATCCAATCTTATTATGAAAATAGTGGCATAACATATCTTAAGTAGTGTGATAACCATGTCCCCAAGCATTATCACCATAATTTTCATGGAGACACAAACCCTTATGCCAATAATGAACCCAATTTTAATTGCATCATGATTCAAATTCACTATTATATCTTGGCTCTCACAAGTTATGACACATTCCATTTAGAACCCAAAGAGCCCAAGTAAAATTATATGTGTTTAATCCACCTTCTTAATCTATCAAGTTCTAGTGGAAAATTTATGGCTTATGATTTATTTGGATGCCACATCCTCCACACCTCCAACTATGGATACCCTTCTCTAAATTAAAACTTATACTCCATAAATTTCCTCTCCTCTAGCACAAGGATCCATGACCATAGTTTCATGCATAAGTTTTTTCCTATTTGACCCTGATGCATCCATTAGTAAGCCTCCACCACACCCATAACCCATTTTAATATTCAAACTAACACTGTCATATACCACATTTGTATCAAAACATGGATGAAATTAAATGGAGTCTATCCAATTTGACAAAGACTAAATTATATGGACAATGATAACTGATGAAAATAATGTAAAATGAGAATTTTAAATACCCACTAGTAATCTCAAGTAACTAGGAGGAAAGTTACAAAATAAGGGGCACCCATCTTCCATAAAACCAAGAGTTTTTCACACTAACAATAAAAAAATGCAAACTATGAGAAATTGGTGAGTTTATAAAGGAACTTGAATATGTTGTCACTACCACTATTGAACTAGAAAATAAGGTTGTGTAGGCATGAAAAAAAGGATGTAGAGTCTAGAAACTTAGATAAGAGCTTTGGTGCTAGAGAATGTCACTAAAATGTGAAAGAGGCCCTTGAATCATTGTAAAATATATTATTAGATATTTTTCAAGAAAAGGTAAAATGTGTTACTTTGCAATAGAAGGTAAAATTATACCTAAAACATATTTCTCAGTATGAGGTTAAACTAACACATTTATCCAAATTCATCATAAAGGACACATTCCCATAATTAAAATATATGATTTTGTATGATATTAGTGCATGTAAAATTTAGATGATACACATGAAAACATAACTATAGGAATGGGTATAGGAAATGAACATCAACATCAATGTCATAGAGTTATGGACATGATCATGTAATTATTTCAAGAGGCTGGGATGGTATCATTATTTAAGCTAGATGGTTGGCTCAATTATTTCATGTAGATTTAGATCAAATTGGCCAATTTTATTATGGGATTCATTAATAGGGATTGAAAATCCAATAAATATAGATGTGCCTAGGTCATCAACCGAGTAATTTGTGCCAAAAAAAGGTAGACTAAGCAACAATAATGATAAGAACCTTTCAAACCCCTCTAGTCAATCACATAGCCCACTTGAAAAAAATAGGGGTGTTATTTAGAGTTCATATTATCAATCTATCTAGGATAGATGAATATTTTAGGGCATGTGATAAGGTCATGCAATCTCATCATGCTATCACTACTCAATATAACAATGTCAAAAATGATATTCTTACGAGTACCACCTCCTAGCCTAACACTCATTTAGTTTATACACCTAAGGTTAGTATAACATAGGCTATAAATTTTCAATGTAGTACCTATTATAATGGTTATCTACATATTCCACCTTTAACATAATGAATTTGGATTAGGGGTAATTTTGTGTGCCATTTTTAAAATGTTGGTTCATTTATGGCCTTGAATATTTAGTTATTATTTTAAAATCATTGTGAAGTCATTCATTGTACCATATAACACAAAGTGGGGATTACCCAATGATGAGGTGACTTAGCATATTACCTAAGGGAATAATAGGCTAGATATAGAGGCATAAACAATTAGGAAGGTATTTTCCTTGGAAATTATAGAAGATTGAAAACATGACCCTATTTAACTTCATTTTTTAAAGATTGTGTATAGTAGGCCTTGCCCCTTCCATTTTCTTCATGTTTTTCTGTCTCTTTTGAAATGGTTTTGGTTGTAACAGGATTTGCCATTATCATTTTAAGTGGGATCTAACTCTATTTTACAATGTGTCTCAACTCATGTTATATATGAGCTCCTATCAAACATTGTAAAATGTTAGATTTTTAATAGAGAATCTCAAGGAGGTAACTTCAAAAATTCTTAGGAATGTCCATGGGCTCTTTGTTTTTGTGAAATCCTTCCTTAATTCTTAGCATAGGTGTGGTGGATATTAAACATTTTATTAGATTATGGTATGAACTCTCATTGCTTTAAGTGTACTTAGTCAAGTTGAGTAAATCACTAACCAGATGATTTTTTTAGTTTATTATGATAATCTAAATGGTCATAAGTGAATGTCTTGTATTAATATTTTTTTATATTTAATCATTTAATGAAATAATATTATAGGATATTTTTCTCTATAAAATCCCCCTCAAACTCCCTACCCTATATATCTTAGTTTTAGTCTATAGAAAAATAAGCATAGAGGTAAGTTTCAATCATATTCATAAATAGTCCATGCAAATTACAATGTCCCCATAAAAGCTAAGATATCACTTATCTAACTTACCCTCCTCCTATTTTATATTTATTTTATTTTATTCAAACTTAGAATTTTAATCCATTGTTAATATTATTTCTATAAATATTGGAAAGGTCTTGAAATAGATTATATTTTGGACATAGGATTGGTATCTATGCATGATAACATATGAATATTATCAGGGTTATTCCCAAAATTATGTAAGATATGCCTAAACTACATCCCATGCCCTGGGTTGTGGCTACAACCCTTAAATGATAGGTATTTGTCCCATTAACTTCCTTTTTTGTCATGACCCTATTTTGGTGCATTTACCTCACTTGTTAATCATGGTTTTGGTTATGAACTATTGAAACAAGATTGTTTAATTTTACTATTGTGATACAGTTCTTTGATCTATGATTTGATCCATTTTAATGTTTTGATATGTGATTGATCATCTAAATATTATGAGATAGTTATTGTAACGTACTTTCATTGTTGCATTGGATATTTCATGCTTAATGAGTTACTAATTCATTAATTAGTTCAGTTATATTATTGTATTTAATGTTGTTATTACAATTATTACTCTTATATAGTAAAAAGGCTACTAATGGTCTATTATGACTACAAGTACATGATATGAGCTAGGTTGGATGTGAATTTGAGTAGTCAGGTGAGGAGAAAAAAGTGAACTAAAAGAAAATAGTGAACTTAAAATTGCAAATACTAAGGTTTAACTATTATTGATGCTTTGAGTCCTTTTATAGGTTTGGCTTAATTGTTGATTGTTTATATTTTATTAGATGTGAATGATTTATTGAATTAAATATTGATTCAGTGTTGACTTCTTGTTTGATCATTAATCTACTTAGTTTTAATTTAAACCTTTTGATTAACTTGACACTTGTCAGAATTACTATAATGTGTTAGTTGTATTGATTGTGTTATTATTATTTTTTATATTATCTTGGTTGTTATTGATCCTTAATGTTATTCATCTTACTTATTGATTTTTTCAGTTTTAACATTACATTGGTCATCAAATGTTATTTTACTCATTATCAAATCTTGGCTTGTGTTTGACTCCTTAGTGACATTAAATTATGTCATAGTATTTTTTCAAATTTACTTTAACAACATTAATCATTGGTTATGATTACAAGAAATATAAAATTTTAAATTATATTGGGTAATTGTTTTAATTGCATATAGGGACATTATTGGGTGGAAATATTATTGGCATGCATTATTATTGAGACCAAGTCTCAAATTGGCTTAGCTAGATAAATGAGGACAATGACCCACCATGGGCATGTAATTAGTTTGTAATGTTTGTTTTGATTTTGACTTTGGATTGTGGCATTAGCTAACCACTATAGGCATGGGATTAAAGACTCTTCTAACCATATTAGGATTCTTTCTTGGTCATTTTTAATTACATTCAAAAGCCCTATGCTTGGGGAAACTCTACCAAAATTTGGGCATGACATTCAATGTAAAAATGGAAGAAGTCAGTTGAATGAGATTCTCAAGAAGTTTAACCTGTAGTGATTCATTTTTATTTTCAACCATGTGGGCATTTTTGTGGAGTTTTATGTTAGTTCATAATTTGTTTAAAATTGGTTGAATGGTCTTGCATTCAAGGGTTTAGAAGGATATAAGTTTGTGAATAAATATCATCATTCTTTTCCATTTTTTGACTGACATCCAAATAAGTATTGCATTTAAATTTTGTGTTGTTTTATGGTTCGGCCTTGTTATTTTTGAACTGGGTTTTGGCTGAAAATGAACACAATATTTTATTTATTTTGTGGCTTGATAAAAGATTGTTTATGAAAGATTTTAATGTTTAAATAAACCTTGTAAGGTTTGATTTCAAATATGGGTTTATATTTATTATTCTAACAAAATTAATTTTAAAGCCATTATGGCTTGACCATAACATATAGTTGTTATTTTCTGGGTTTATGTTATGTCAAAGTTCATTTTATTTTATGGACCCTTGTTTTTATATTTGGTAAGGCCATTTTTATTCTATGAATGTGTATATTTAATGGGTTATTTTCAATTCAAAATATATGTTATATTTTTTAAAACCCTAGTTATTTATATGAGTTGTTATTCTGGGTTACTCTTTTTAGTTAAAATAGACTTGTGCATTTCTAAGTTGTGGCCATGGAAGAAAACTATGAGGATTTTGAGTTTCATTATGGGTCAAATTTTACATCAGGGTTTGTATAAAATAAATTATTATTATTATTTTGTTTCATGGATTTAAAAAGTCATACATCCAGGCTATGATTATTATCATTATAAGGGTTGTGACTTATTTGAGATAATCATGATTTGATGTTTTGATTTCATTTTTAGTCATGATTGGTTGAGATGGATTTGTATGATTTAAAAGACATGATTATTAGTGAGCTTAAATTTTCATTAGTTATGTTTTCATTCTATTGTTTATATCATTATGGTTCATAATGACATCTATGATGAGTCCAAAATATGACTCATTATTGCTATCAATTTTCTTCATTTTCCCTCCAATACCTCTCCTTTGGACTGAACATTGAAAGGATCTTATGATTGTATCTAATCTTAATGTAGTAAATAGATGATTTGTCTTATTTAATGCAACTAAAGTCTAAGTTACTAATTTTATTACTTAATTCTAACTCTTTTCATGTTTAGTCTCCTAATTTTGTGTATATACATATAATACAACAATCTATAAAGAATAAGTACCTTTTTGATGATCTTCTAAGGTGACCTATATGAAGGATCTTGACATATGGTGAGCGAAAAAATTATTTGACACATTTATAGTTCATTCAAGTCTACTCTAGACTCAACTACAAAATTGTCCAATAGCTATGGACTCATACAGTCCTGTACTACAGAATCATGTAATAGCTATAGACTCACTTAGTCTGTAGCTATATACTCACTCAAGACAAGATTTCACTCTTCACCAAATCATTATATCATCTTTATCATCCTACTAGCCTTGGTAAGGACTTCCTTAGCATCTAGGATCCTTTAAGTATGTTGTTATAGACTCCACTAGGCTTTCACAAATATAGCTTTGGACTCTACCAGAATTATTATAGACTCTACCAAAGTTGCTTTGGACTCTCCCAGTCCAACTCCTAATCTTGTAGAATTGAAGATCCTTACTTTCCTTTTTTGTCAAAATACTTGAATATTATTTTGGTCACTTATTATTTATAGGGTTACTATAAATAGTGAATCTATAAATATACTTTTGATATATATTAGTCATTGTAAATATGTCAAAAATATTTTATAAGACAATAGATCCAGTAGATTTGGGAAGGTATTATTAGTAGATTTTATAATAGATGAATATTACCTTTTCAATTATCAATCACCTATTTTGAAGACCCACTAAAATTAAAATATTTGTTTTGATAATAGAATATTAACATCATGGTATTTTTTAGGGGCTGTTTTTCACCAATTGGCCAATTTTTGACAACATTTTAGATTCACTAATGAACAAATTTTTGAAAAATTATTAGCCAAATTTTCTTTTAAAAAGTACATAAAATTGTTAAATTTTCTAAAATATACATATATTAGTGATAAATTACATACCATTCCTTATAATTCATGTAACATACATATAATTCACAATTTTCTATATAAAAATATTTGCCTATAACTATACACTTTTAAAAATTCTCATTCCTTAAAAAATACCCTGATTAGCATTAAGATCTAGGGATCTATTATTATAGAATTATATATAGGTGGATCTCTATGTCTTAGATATAACTAATAGAAGTGAGAATTATTGCATTGTTTAGTTGATATTCTAGTAAATTAACATTCATGTAATTTGTTTTGATCAATCAACAAATATATCTCCAGTTTCCAAGTACTAATTTTTTATTTCATTCCTATTCCCAAGGTGAGAAAGGCCTCACTCTCCTTAGGAATTAGGAACATGTTTTTATATGGTATTTAATGTGTATTTATAGATTCAGTAATTGCAATTATATTTTAGTTTTATAACCTGTAGGAAATTATCTTTAAAGTCTAAGATTAAATTCAATATTGTAATTAGTGTGTCTATATTTTCAATAGAGTTTTCATTTTCAGCATAGTCATTATTTAAGTGTGTATTTATTTTTAGCAAGAGTGTTTACTTTTAGTCAAAGTGTTTAATTTTATCAAGTGTGTTTATTTCAACAAATTAGATTATAGAGTGTTTTAATTCTGCAAGTGTGTTTCTTTATGACATAAGCAAATTTTTTTAAGGATAGATTGGATTAGACATTTAGAATATTAAACAACCCCCAAAACTATCTCTGTAATACCTAAAACTATAAACTTTACTACAAATAGCTTTGGATGTTGCCTTGGTTTGAATGACATAAAAAAAAAGTTGATTAAATGATGGGATAAATGACACCCATCATTTTTGGTACTATTGTTAGAGACAATTAGGTGTTAGTAAGGTAACCCTTATTGGTCTACATTAAAATAATAAAAACATTAAAAAAAATAAAAAACAATAAAAACAAATGTATGAACTAACCTAATGATGCTAAAGGAGGGTTTATCTCCAAAGATCATCAGTTAGAACCAGAAGAGGAAAGACTAAAATATTTGATTGAGAGATCAGAAAGTATAATAAAAACACTAGAATCACACTTAGATTTATCACTATAATCAATATCATCCTCACAAATAAACCCTATAAGAGGATTCACATTTGGAATATCTTCTCCTATAAGAAGAATTAATCTTAAGGATCCTTTGTCTAGAATAGTAGGTCTAAGACCTCAATATTTGCAAGATCAATAGTGTTGTATTCAACATACCCAACCTTGGATTTTTCTTTGAAAAGTGGGGAACCCATTTATTTTTTGAGGACTTATTTATTATTTGGGTGTGTGTATTTGGGTTGGTTCTTATAATTTGTATAAACTTGATGTTTTGGAAATTAAATCATGTTTGATACACCTATTTTCCATTTAAAAGGATTTATTGAAAATAATCTATTAATGGAAATTTGGGAAGAATTGCTATGTATGACGAGTATTTAGTTTTGATTATTCAGGTTCTTTTATTCAAATTTGCTTATTCAATAATTATTTGTTCAACATTTTAGATACATCTAGTCTTCAATATTTTGGTCTTCAGAAGCTTTTTTAGTTAAAAGATTTTCAGTTAGAAGTTATTTGGTGGGGAATTTTATTTCAAAATTTGTTTTGGTTGGTAACTTTCCCTATGCCAACTTTACTTTGGGAACTTTGGTCTTTTGAAGGTCTAGGTATTTGAGAACTTTCTCTTCAACAAATTTCATTTAGAAGGCTTTATTTTGGGAAGATTATCTACAATACCTTCCCCCCGAATGATGATACCTATGAAGAGAACTTGGTCTTCAATAAATTTTCCTTTAACAAATTTCATTTAGATCCTTTCATTCAATAACTTTCCTTCAGTGACATTCAAATAAATCTTCTCAAACAAATCTCTCCTAAGAGTATTTTGATTTTAGGGTCTTTCACTCAAAATATTGGAATCACCATGTCATATAATTAATATCAAAGGTAAAGTTTGACCTTGATTAAATCATACAGTGATAAGTGTCATAAGGAATAAATAACACTGTGGCACATCGAAAGAGTAAACATCCTACGTGTCATTCCCACTAGGCCTATCTAGTCAAGTTTGAATTTAATGAAGGTGATGAGATCATAAATGTTGGAAATTAATGTAAAATGAATTGTAATAAATGAGAAAATATATAACATTGAGGCCGTAATGGATTTCACTTCATTTTATTTTTAAGAGCTTGAGTGCACATAGCCAATTACAATTTCAAAAGTCCTAGTTGCATTTAAAATGACTTGAAATTTATGCAATAGAGTTCTTAGACCACCATTTTAAAAAGTTTGAATCACACTAGCATTGACAAATAATAATGGAATCTTCATCCAATGCATACAAGGGAGTTCCACCACCATCCAGGTTCTCAATTAAAGACTCCATAAAATAACTAGACATGCTCTTTGATGCAACTATGTTTGACAACATCCATGCCAGTTATTCAAGTTTATGGTAGATCATAAAGATTGTGATCCATTCACATTAGTAGAGGACATATAAACAAAGGAAAAATAACTTACATCTACCATTTAAATTCTAGACACTTCACTACATAGCTACCAAACTAGAATTCATGCCATGCATCGATTTACTACGAGACTTACTCTTTAAAGTTATAATTATAGATAGTGGCTATGTGCACTATGTCAATAAAAACATAGTAATTTCCTACATCTATAGAGATGTGTTCATAATGTATTTAAGTATACTTATTCTATATTCTACCTTTGATTTACATAGTCTAGTCATTTGAAAGGAAAATGACAATGTGAAAAAATAAATAGGGAAGTGGATTTTCTCAGGAAACACTTTCACTATGAAGGAACATACCAAGAATCTCATCCCCATCACCCACTTCAAGATGGGAATTCATATAAGCATGGTATTGTTAAAATGAATCTTTTCCCACCCAAGCATTCATTTAATTCACCTAAAATGGGTACCCTTATTAGACCTAATCATTACTTTAGAGCATACCTATGCATTTGGGGAGGTCATCAGTGCCCACCTATATGAAAAAAAAATTACACAAGGACAAGAGGCCCCAAGGGGGAATTTATATATGATGTCATACCTCGTAGATGTAGTCATGGGAACTACTTACCAACATAATGGGGTTTTATAAAATCCCAACCCTAATTATATCAAGCATAAAATATGTGACTTCTACTACTTCATCCACATATATGAATATGTAAGTAACATTTCCTAAATAGAAAAGTACCTATATCCTCAAGTTTGTATGGCCATTCATGCCCATCCTCTAGCTAGGATATCAAAGATCATTGCCAATATACTCATGAGTGTGGGTGATTATTATCTCTACCTAGATTATATAATTATCATGGTTGTTGGGCATAGGGTGGATCCTCTTCAGCTACCTAAGTTTATCCTTGACAAAGTTACTGAGCAAGATATTTTTTTAAAAATATGGTGTTAGTGCCCAAAATTAAACTAAAGCAATTGGGCCCTTATTTATGAAATGACTAATTCATCACCACAAATTCTATTTAAAAGTGTTCTTTTGGAAGGTCAAGTTCATGTAAAAATTGGCTAAGTCCTTTATCTAGTCTTTGCTTGGTGAAGTGTGTCTTTCCCTTAGAATTTTTTAGGCTTTTGCATGAACACAATATCCAACAGAAATAGGTCTTTGATATTTTTATCTTGATTAAAATTATGAAGAATTATTTCCATAAGATATTTTGTTCGCTATAAAAGTTTATGAAAGAATTTAATGCCTTATCTATTTTTTGCTTAGTGTTTTACAAAAGATTCATAGAGCTATTTTATTTATTTTGGGTAATTTGTTTTAGAATTTTTATCCATGGCAAAAATGTAGAAGGGCCCTTACCCTTTGTGTATTTTTCTCACACAAAAATCCTAAAAGAAATCCTTTGTTTTGGAAAAGCTATCAAATCTTATTTGTTTCAGACCTTTTGTTTGTGGTAAAAATTCCAAAGGGCACTTGCCCTTCAAGCATTTTTCCTGCATAAAAAACCTAAGAGAATTAAGGGATTTGTTTACTTTGGCCAAAAGTACTTCTAGAAATCCTGAAGGGTCATTTTGCCTTTGTAAAATTTCCAAAGGATCATTTATTTTGGGAATTTTACCCTTAAAAAATTATTGAAGGGCACTTTTAAAGGGTAATTTTGCCTTTGCAAACTTCTAAAGGATTATTTCCTTATGGAATTCTTCCCTTGAAAAATTCCTGAATGGAATGTACAAAAAGTTTGAAGGATAAGTCTGGATGGTGAAGGACACTTTCAAAATCCTAAAGGGCATTTTTAGAAAGTCCAAAAGTTACTTTCAAGTGATCTAAGGGCCATTCCAAAAGGCCAAATGGAAATTTTGTAGGGCAAGTGCCCATGACAAAGGTTCTAAAGGGTATGTTTAAAGGGCTTGAAAATTAATTTTGGTAAAGTTACTGTGGAGTAGAAGTCTTATTTCCTTCAGGTATTTTGCTTGTGTAAATTTTTTGAAAGAATTGAAAGTAAATACACTTTCTTTAGGGAAATTGTTTAGAACAAAATGTCTAAATTAATTATCCCAATGAAGGCAAAAGGAGCTAAGTGTCAATTCTTTCAGGAAAAGTTGAGAGGTCTAATTCCTTTAGCAAATGTGTAGAGATAATTTATTTGGGGAAATTATTTCAAAAAAAATGTTTAAAATAATTATCCTGATGAAGGCAAAAAGGTTGAAGACTTAATTCTTATAGAAAAAGTGTTAAGTCTAATCCTTCAGGGAAATTTTCTCAGACATTTTATTCAAAATAATTATCCTAACAAAATTCCTGAAAGAATTGTTTTAGGATTATTATGTCAAAGAAGAGACAAAGGCAAAGAACCTAAAGACAAAGTACTAAGAAGGAAATAAGAATGTTGAAGATAAAGACTCTAACTAAATTGTCATGAAATAAAGTCCCTAAAGAAATATTTCTAATTTGTAGGTATGATGGTCTCATGGACATTTTTTAAGGGTGTGTAAACATCAAATTTAAGCTACAGGGACTAGCCATTAGGATTAAAATGTTTAAAGATATGCATGCAAACATAAACTTTAGACCCTATGAAGTAATCATTTGTTTTTAAATGGGATCAGATCTAATGACACGCATTTACTCAAAGCAGGATGATCTAATGATGTGTGATTAAAGTTTAAGATTAAAAGGAACACAATAAGCCTGCATGTTTGCCAAGTAGCACATCCTTGGGGCCAAGAATAGGTAATATCTAGTGATGCCCCACCTCTCAGATCATAATCTGATAGAGTGTGTTTGCTTTGGCAATCGATATTAGATGGTATGAGTTCAAAGTTAAAAGGTCAAGCTTTCAATGCATGATGAGGCTTGAAAATGTTCTTGTAAATCGATGGTATATGGTCCAATATACATATTACAATCAATGGGTTGTATTAATTTAAGGTTTCAAATTGAGACTAAAGTGAATGTATTGATGACACACAATGTGGTCATGTTATGCTGGTATTAAATATCTAGTGTCTTTTGATCCTTTGGGTCAAGATCAATAACATGCACTTGATCAAGTGAGTAAATCTAATGGTGTGAGTTAAGACAAAATTTTCAAAGGCCCAGACTACATGAGGAAGTGACAAATGTGTTGACTAGAGTCAACCAATTGACTTAATCACTCATAAGCCCCATGAACACCCAGTTGGATCAAAGGTAGAATGCCAAGTATCAATATGTGGCAAAATTTAGTCTAAAATTTAAATTTGATGGCTCTTTCCTGGTCAAGAAATGAGTCTAAGCATAGAAAGAGGTCCATGATTTCTTCCAAAGAAAATATTTCCAATCATGATTGTAGATCATTTTCTATTTCATGTCATAATTAGATCAACTCTCAAGCCATCATTATAGGTAATGGGTTTTCTTTGGCATGTACAAACAAGAGATTTCCTATCTAGAAGTGTCCATGATTTACAATTGAGTAAAAAAAAAGCATTTCCAAATAAGATGCACATGAGGACAAAATCTATTTGGCTTCTCAAGTGAATATCCTCCTTCCAACTCATATGAAAGGCACTTTTATCTATAAGATAAAATTATATGCTCCAGATAGTTGTAGTCCTCATCATTCCTTGCAAAGGTAGTTACAATAATGATTCTTTCCTTATGAGTGGATGAAGATCTCAAGCATGACATGGAATATTTTCCAGTTGGAAGTATCTTGGTAGACATGAAGGCTTGTTCTATAATTTTTCAAGTTGTGACCCATGGTTCCAGATTAAAAAATGTATAAATAAGGGATTTTCCTCTGTTCTAAGTTGTTGTTGGTTATTGTAGGTCATTTTAGGAATCCATTTTCTACAAGTTAAGGTTTTTCATAATTTTTTTGGGATCAATTATTGCATGTAGACTTTGTCTCCCTTGATAAGATGGTTTAATTTGTACAACCATTATCAAGCTTTGAGAGCATGTTTACGTCTCCCTTGTCAAAAGAGAAATCTCATCATGCTTGTCGCTATGGCATAATTTTGAAGTGTTGATGTCAGTAATGTTTCTTTTCAAGTCAAGAGAAAATATTTGTGGTTCTTTATTGTATCCTATTAATAAAATACAAAAATATGTTTTATAATTTCTACTGATTGGATATTTGGCTTTATGTTCATTACTAGTTATCATTCTGAGTATGTACTTATGTTATAAATCCCTCCCTATAGTCACTTTTGGAAATGTGTTGTTGAATACATTTTAAGGGAACCCTGGGTTCATAAATTTAGCAAGAGAAATTATTTGAGATTCTAGTTTTAGTGTATGTTATAGGATTTCAGGGGTCATTTAGTTTTTGCCATTATATTGCATTTGAATTTTTCTGGCATCTTTATTAAAGAACATTGTCATGAAATTATGTTAGATACCCTACTACATGGAAGCCATCAACATGCCAACCTTCATTTTATAATTAACTGTAAGCTTGTCCTACCCTATCTTACCCTATAAATAACACACCCTATTGCATATTATAAGTGTTACTTGCCTCATAAATGCATAAGATATTTCATATTTGAAATGTGTTTGTAGTTTGCACTTTAAAATCCTAGTAATGGAATTTTTATTTAGTCCCTTTGATATTAAAGATTCTTCAAAATGAAGATCACAGTCACAATTTCATCTGTCTTTAGTAGCTTGTGTATGACTTAGAACATTTATGCATTTCATGTGATAACCCTTCACAGGTGAAGCATAAAAAATTGGTTATGCCCTCATCATATTTGTTCCTTGTGCCAAAAATCCATATGGTGATTGAATCATGAAATCCCTCCATGTGGGTAAGATACACCAAAGGTCCTCTCACCTTGGTTCAAGTAGTGCCAAATGTAGTAGGGAGATAACCATATCCTTTATAGGTGCCTCCCAGTCATTTTCTCAATTTGGTCCATCCTTGATGTAAAACCTTTTCCTAACTACAATGACATTATAGTGGGTTTTCCATCATTGATTGTCATTTTCATTCAAGTGTGTAAGGCTAGATTAGAGAGGTGTACAACTAGGAACCAGCACCAAATTAGTGTCATTGCTAGGGACTAAGCTGAACTTATGGTCACTCATGTTGCTGGGAATTCTTGTAGAGAGCTGTAAGTATTTCATCTTATGAATTTATCTATTGTTACTACATTTATTTGACTCTCTTGGATGCCAATGTCATAACACTCCACTGGGTATGTGCTAGGAAGTTTTAAGGTTTGAAAATTTAACTTCTATTTAGTCTATTACAAAGATCTACTAGCATTACATGTTGGAAGGTGTCTTGTCCATTTTGAAAATATTTTAGAAATTTTAGTGTCTTTGTTTTTTATCTCATTTAGCTTCAACAAGTCTAATTTTAGCATGTATCATAATAGTTTGTAAACTATTCTATTCTATAATTTTGATTTTAGTGGCAACTCCATTTTTATTCTCTAGTTTTAGGAAAGATTGGTACCTATTCTAAATATTTGACAACTTTTAATTTTGAGTATCTTCTTGTTTGAAAAGCTAGAAGGATTGAGATCATATTTAAAAGGTAACCTATCAAAGAGATTTGTTCCACCCTTAGGTATTCCTCAAAGAAGAAGAGGACAAGTCTGGAAGCTTCTTGAAGGGTAGATCTCAACTACCAAAGGTTGTCTAGTTTTTTATAATATTGAGATATTTGTTGACCCTTCCCTATTATTGAAGGCTATCATAACTCTTATACTAATTTTAAAACACATAGTCTTGTTTATTTTCTAGCTCATTTTGAACCAACTAAATCCCCTCTAAAGTCTTATCCACCAAGTCCACCTCATTAGCCCCCTCATATCCTTTTGCCAATTATTCTTAAAACTCTTATTAAACTAATAATGAGATATAGGGACCAAGAGGAGAATGCACATCTTGAATTCTACATTCCTAGATTTTGACTTGTCAATTTTGATGAGATGGAATGTTATCCTAATGAAGTCCCAAATGAAGTTAGGAAATGCCTCCCAAAATTTCAAGGGAATAATATAGTGAGTGGTGACTAGTATTTAAGGTCCTTTTAGAATATCATTGAAGATTATGAGATTGAGTATGAGGATGTGTGCATTAAGTTTTTTATGCACATGCTAGAGGAAAATGCTAATGAATGGTTTAATTTCCTTCCCACTAGATACATTGATTCATGGGAAGAGATGCAAAATGTTTTAATAATTTAGTATGGTACTAGGATTGATCCAAGGTTTCTCTTAGCTAAATTAAAAAATATCAAGAATAATCCTAATGAGTGTGTGTAGGACTTCAACATATAGTTCAATAAGACTATGATGTGGCTAACTAAAAACATCAGGCCCAATGATATAGTGTGCTTGATAAATTACTGTGATGCCTTGATAATAAGGTTGGTTATTTCTTGAGGGACAAGGCTCCCACTAACCTATGATTGACATTCAATATGGCCATATAAATTGAGAATAACATCAAAGCTCTGGGAAAGCTCTTAAACAAGTAAGTTGATGTGAAGTTGGTTAATCTAAAAAATACATTACCCATAAAGATAGCCAACTTAGAGGAAACTATCAAAACTTTAGCCTCTGTTGTCAAAGAAATGTCATACAAGTTGGCTAGAGCTAAAAAAGGGGTCCCTCAGGTGTCTACTAACTACAAATGGGATCCAAATATGAATCAACTATAAAAGGGGCCTATTTCTACCATAGAGATAATCATAGAGGGAAGAATACTAAATGTGAGGATAGAATGGAAATAAACTAGAATAGAGGGCCTAGAAAGGATGTGTCTGATCCTTTAAATGCCAAGGTAAATATTATGAATTTTGATTTATACATTGATTGGTGTGATAAGTTCTTCCTACCACACCTTCCATGTGATATTGCTAAAAAATTTGATGAATATCTAGATGAACCTAAGTATGCATCATCTAATTATGATATTTTTATGTTTGATTATCAAAGGCCTCAAGATGAAATGACTACCTCCATAGAATTGCTGATCGATACTATGGATGATCAGTTTTAGGGTGATATTGAAATAGAGAGTGTCCCAAATTTTAATTTGTCTTATGATGTCAATGTGGAAAAAGCATTTGAATTACCCATATATGATTTTTATCTCTTGTGCTCTATGATGATCAAGAAATATCCTAAGGGAGTTCCATCAATTGAGGATAGGTAGTTGTTAATTAATGTAGTAGCTACCTAAAAGGAGAACAATTTGAGAAGTAGGAAACTAAGTACCACTCTTCAAGACACTACCACTATAGATTGAAAGGTTTGTAATGCAAGCAAGACATCAAAGAATACTACAATAGTCCTAGAAGCTTCTAAGATAACACTCATAACCCAAGCTACTAAGCTTAGAGGTGTTCCTACTAGGAGCAATAAAATGCCCATATTATCTAATAGCCCTAGAGGTGATAATGAGATCAAACAAAATCCACCTTTAAAGGTTATTATCAAAGTTCTAAATCCACCCTAGCCTATTCCCCTTCAGACATTGAGTGACTATATTCTAGTTGAAGGTGTCAGTACCCTTCTACTAAATACACCTCTTCCTTAGTATACTATGTATGACATGACTCAAGTGTTGAGTCAAATAAAGATCAACATACCACTTGTTAATTTATTATAAATGCCTGAACATAGGAAGAGGTCCTTTGAATATTTATAATTTGGTGAAAATTTAACCAAAAATGAAGTCGAGTTACCCCGATCACCCTCGAAAGAAGATGAAGAATCAAAAGAGGTTTTTGAGCTAGCTCTAGAGGTCTATTTGGGTACTGCACTAGTGGAGAGTCAACTAAATATGGATCTATTTTATATGACTCTATTGATCAATGGTCTAGTTATTCACAACTACATGTTTGATTCTGGATCATCTTGTCATGTGATTCCCTTGGGTGTTCTCAATGATCTTAGAGTGAAGATCACACAAGCATTTGGTAAGTGTTATACCGTGGATTCATGAGAGGTTCTAGTTGTTGGATAAGCTAAGGGACTAGTGTTAAAATTGGTAGTTCATCTTAGTAAGTACATGAACATGGGCATGGTAGTCATAGACTACACACCTAAATGGGGGATGATTCTATCACATAAATGGGTTGTTAGCATGGGTAGAAGTGTGATAATGGACATTTCCTATGCCACCATTCCTTTGGAGGGGAAGATGGTTAGACTTTATAGAGAGCCAAAGATGTTACATGTAATTTAATATCTAATTCATACTCTTAATGAAGTGTTATACATAGATGTTAAGTAAGGAAAATTTGTTAGGAATGTCGATATTAATGAACAACTTGATATTATTGATATTGATCTTGATAAAGAAAATGTGGTTTAGAGGTTGTGCTTTGATGGGACTTGCTCCAATATTGGAAATGGAGCTAGGGTTGTCTTCTATTCCCATAATGGTAAATTCTTTATGTTTTCTTTCTAGTTTTATTTTATGTTCACTAATAATACTACTGAGTATGAGGCTATCCTACTTGGTCTAAGGATTTATATGACTATGGAATCAAATGTTTGATTATCAAGGGAAATTCTGAGTTAGTGGTAAAATAAGTCTATAGTACTTTTTTCATAAAGAATAAAAGGTTGAAATAGTATCAAAATGTTTTTTGGGATTTAATTAAATTTTTTGATTCATATAATTTGTGTTATCATGACAGAAGCTTTAACCAAGAAGTTGACAGACTTGTAGGGCTAGGTGATTAGTTTGACATTGCAAATATGAGCCCTCACTATCAATATCAAGTGGAATTGCTTGTTAGGCCTTCAATCCCAAATAATGTTCATCATTGGTAGGTATTTGATGATGATGAATAGATTAAAAGGTTTCTAAACTATGAGGCTAAGTTTCATGATCAACACATAGAATTGGAACCCATGGTTCAAGTTAGTGATGGGAAGACGACCTTGTTTGGGAAAGATATTATTCAGCTAAAGAGAAACACTATTCCAAGAGGACTGGTCAGTTTGGAGGTATATTTTGATGGATCTAATAGAGTCAAGTCAAGAGACTCATTCATTTCAAAAGATGTAACTAAGTTTACCTTGGGTTCTCATAAGAATCTAAGGAAGGATTGGCTAGGTACTCACCTAAGTGCAACCAAAAAAAATCTTACATGCAGTTGCTAAAGAAGTACTAGGATTACATAACATGGTATTATTTAAAGCTAAAACCATATAGGTAAGATTTATTCCAACATGTCATCTGATTATAACTTGATATAGAGTATTTTAGGTAGAAATAAAGACCCATTAACCCCATCTTGGAAACCAAGAAGAGGGTAGAATTAAAGAAGTTGAGGGATGGTGGTACCATTCAGCCCATCAGGTATTCATCATTGGTGTCAAACTTAGTCATTGTAAGAAATAAGAATGGTGATATCCACTTATGTATGTATTTAAAAAATATAAATAAGGATTTTTTAAAAGCTAATTATCCCCTACCTAATATGGAGAACCTATTATAAAGTGTTACTATATAAAAAATGTTATTCACACTAGATGGCTTCTCAGGATACAACCAAGTTATGGTAAAGGAATCTGAAAGGTCCAAGACTGCAATCACAATTTCCTAGGGCACATATATGTATATAAGGATGCTTTTCAAGTTGATGAATGATAGTGCAACATTCTAGTCAGGTATGGACATTGATTTTATAAGGATAATTAACCATTCCATTGTTGTGTATTAAGATGACATTACTATGTACTCCAAAATAAGAGAAGAATATTTGGAGCACCTTATAAAGGTGTTGCTCAGATATAGGGAGTTTGACATTTCATTTAATCCCAAGAAAGTGCCACTTTGAAGTATAAAAGGCCAAGTTTCTAGGACATATAGTGTCCAAGGATGGTGTCATTATTGAACCTTGAAGGGTTGAAGCCATTGATAAAGTGCCTATCTGACCGTCCAAGAAAGGAATTCAGTCTTTCTTTGGATAAATCAACTTTGTAAGGAATTTTGTGTCTAATTTTGTAGAGATTAATCTACCCATTACTTTCATATTGAAGAAGTACTAGACCATAAAATGGGAGGAGAAGGTTTTACAAGTGTTTAGTGACATCAAGGGAGCTTTAAATTCTACCACTATTTTGGCTAGTCCTAATTACACAAAACCATTTTAGTTATTCTCTTTACATCATCCAATAATTTGGATGATGGCTTGTTGTAAAATAATGAGGATGGTCATGGTTAACCTATATATTTCTTCAATAAAGCTATGAAAGGTCATAAACTAAATAATACTATCATGGAGAAACAATCTTTCACTCTTCTAAATGTTGTTAAAAATTTCAAGCCATATGTTCTAAGATCAAAGATTATTACCTACATCTTACACACCATGGTGAAGGAAAATTTAACTTAGACCAAAATATATAGCAAGAGGTGTAGGTGGTTCAACATGATATAATAGTATGAAATGGATATCTAGACCACTCAGTTGGTAAGGGGGATGGGTCTAGCCAATCTTATGGTTGAGACCAATTTGCAAGTTATTGAGGTAAAAAATGATGTGTATAATGTTGATGATTACTTGAGTTAGTTAAATGCATCTCCATGGTATAAATACATTGTTTACTATTTGTAGAATTTGAATTGGCCCCTTGGCTTAGATAAGAATCAGAGAAGAACTCTTAAACTTGTGTCCAAAAATACCTTTTTACTAAGTATGGACTAACATGGAGAAATCTAGATAGGGTTATCCTAAGATGTGTGTTGGAAGAAAAGAATATTGTCCTAATTCAATATTTCCATAGTGGAGTTTATGGTGGCCATTTTAGACCTAAAGTTACAGCTCATAAAATTCTTAGAGATGGTTATTAGTGGTCATCACTATTTAAGGATTTTTTTAGACACTCATAAGATGTGAGAAATGTTAGCACTTTTCTAGGAGGATAAAAGATTCAAGTTCTCTTCCCTTATAGCCTGTGATAATTGAAGGCCTAATCAAACAATGGGGAAAGGATTTCATTAGATAAATTATTGATTCATTAAGTACTAGTCATAGATGGATATTATTTGCAACTGATTACTTCACTAAATGGGTTGAGGTAATCCATACAAATAAATCAACACACCAGGTAGTCATGGATTTTTTACTAAATCAAATTATTTGTAGATTTAGTGTGCTTATTAAAATTGTTGTTGCCAATGCTATGAGCTTCAAATCCAAACCTTTGGTGGCGTTATACAAAAATTATGGGATTGATTTGACCTATGCTTCCAAATATAATCCTCATGGGAATGAGCAAGAAAAATCAAGTAATAAGAACTTGTTCAAGATCATCAGATGAATATTGGAGGCAAACAAGCAGAAGTAGGGTGAAGAACTAAAGATTTTTGTGTGGACTGATAATATCATGCCTAAGAGATGTATAGGTAGAAACCCTTTTGAGATTGTTTATTGAGCTCAAGTAGTTCTACCCATGAATTTATAGTTTCCCACTTATCATCTCATGCAACAACTAGAGGTTGATGAGTAGGTCTACTACTATTAAAGTAGGGTGAACCAAATTATTGAGTTTGATGAAATTTGAAGACAAGCTCATAAAAGACACCTCAAGTTAAGGAGAATCTAAAGAAATTATTTGATAGAAAGGTCACTCCAAGAACCTTCCAAGTAGATGATCTAGTTTTACTTTGGGAAAATAGGCATGAAGAGAAAGGAAAACATGGAAAGTTTGATGCCTTGTGGATGGGTCCCTATTCCATTGACTACCAAATTAGGGAGCATACTTTATTTTTGAGAGATCTAGATAGGGAAACACTAGAGTTGTCAATTAATGGTAAACATTTAAAACACTTCCTTGATTAAGTCTATCTATAACATGTATACCATAGTATATAGTGTTTTGTTTTTGTATGTTTCTATTGTTTTATTACCCCATACTTTGGGCCTTATTTGTATAGTTATCTTCCATTCCTTTTATTGTGTGATCATTTATAGATCCACCTAATCTATTTTTGTTGAGTCTACCATGTTTTGATGATCCTTCATGAATGTTTGCTAAAAAATGTTAAGTCTTGACTTTGTATCCTAATGGCTTAGCACTTGGTCTTATGTTATGTGTTTCTTTGCACACTCATAGGGGGTATGCATCCCTAAGTGAGAGCTAGTGTTAGTTCCCAAAATTGAACTAAAGAAATTGGGCCCTTGTCTATATAAATGACTATATCATTAGCCCAATTTTTATTTCAAAGTGTTATTTTAGAAGGTCAACTTCATGTAAAAATTTGCTAAGTCCTTTTTCTGGTCTTTGCATAGTGAAGTGTGTCTTTCCCTTAGATTTTTTTAGGATTTTTCATGAACACGATGTCTAATAGAAATAGGTCTTTGAGATTTTTTGTCTCAAACAAAATTCTAAAGACTTATTGTCTACTACAAAAGTTTCAAAGGAATTAAATTTCTTATCTATTTTGAGCTAAGTGTTTTAAAAAAGATATGATGGGATATTTTATTTATTTTAGGTCAAGTGTTTCAAAATTTTTGTCTATGGAAAAAACTCTAAAGGGATTTTTACCTTTAGGTATTTTACCTACATAAAAAGATTGAAATAAATCCTTTGTTTCTAAAAATATGCAAAGTCTTATTTGTTTTGGAATTTTTATCCAAGGTAAAAATTTCAAAGGGTACTTGTCCTTTGGGCACTTTTTCCACCTAAAAATCCCAAGAGAATTAAGGGGCTTATTTACTTTGGCCAAAGTTACTTCCAAAAGTACCTATGGGTCATTTTGCCTTTGCAAAAATTTTGAAGGATCATTTCCTTTAGGCATTTTATCATTAAAAAATTATCGAAGGGAACTTTCGAAGGGTTATTTTGACTTTACAAAACTTCTAAAAGATTATTTCCTTCAAGATTTTTTTTCTTGTAAAATTAACAAAAACCATCTACAAAATGTGTGAAGGATAATTTTGAATGGTAGAGGACACTTTCAAAATTTCTAAATGGCATTTTCATAAAGTTTGAAAGATACTTTCAAAATATCTAAGTGCCATTCCAAGAGGTCAAAGGGAAATTCAATAGGGAAAGTGCCATTGACAAAGATTCTGAAGGGTATGTTCAAAGGGCCTGAAAAGTACTTTTGGAAAAGTTACTATGGAGTAGATGTCTTATTTCCTTCAGGCATTTTCCCCATGCAAATAGTTTGAAAGAATTGAAATTAAAGACAATTTATTTAGGGAAATTATTTCAGACAAAATGTTTGAAATAATTATCCCAATGAAGGCAAAAGTATCTAAGTGTTAATTATTTTAGGAAAAGTGTAGATGTCCAATTCGTTCAGCAAAAATGTAAAGACAATTTATTTATGGAAATTATTTTGGACAAAATGTCTAAAGTAATTATCCTGACTAAGGCAAAAAATTTGAAGACTTAATTCTTATGGGAAAAGTGTTAACTCAAATCCTTAAGGGAAATTTTCTCAAACATTTTGTCTGAAACAATTGTCCTAACAAAATGCTTGAAAGAATTGTTACAAGATAATTATGTGGAAGAAGAGCTAAAGACAAATAAGTGAAAGATAAAGTACCGAGAAGAAAACTTGAATGCCAAAGATAAAGACTCAAAATAAATTACCATGGAATAAAGTCCCCAAAGAAATATTTTTGATTTGAAGCTATGATGGTATCATGGAAATTTTTACAAGCACATGGATGTCAACTTTAAGCTACAGGGAATAGCCATTGGGATTCAAATTTTCTAAGATAGGCATGTGAACATCAACTTTATACCCCATGAAGTATCCATTTATTTTCAAATGGGGGAAAATCCAATAACATGTGTTTGCTTAGAGTAGGATGATCTGACAGTGTGTGACCAAAGTTGAAGAGTTAAAGTAACATAAGAAGCCCATGAGGTTATCAAGTAACACATCCTTAGAGCTAAAAAAAGGAAATATCCAATGAAGGCCCACCCCTTAGATCATAATTCAATGAAATGCATTTTCTTGGGCAATCGAGATTAGATGGTACAAGTTCAAAGTTAAAAGGTCAAGCTTGTAGTTCATGATAAGGCTTGAGTATGTTCTTATCAATCGATGGTACATAGTCTAGTATACAAATTCTAATTGATAGGGCACATTAAGTCAAGGTTTCAAACCAAGCCCAAAATGAATTTAGTTATTACAAGTCACATGACCACATTATGTAGGGTATTGAACAACCAATGGCATTTAATCCTTTGGGCCAAGATCAATGGCATGTACTTGCTCTGGTGATTAGATCTAATGGTATGAGCTAAGACAAACTTTTTAAAGGGACCATATTTCTTGAGGAAGTGACAAATGTCATGACTAGAGCTAACCAATCAACTTAGTCACACATAGGCCCCATGAATGCCTAATTGGATCTAAGGTGGAACACCAAGTGTCAATATATGGCAAGCTTTAGTCTAAAAGTTAAATTTGATGGGTCTTTCTTGGTTGATAAATGAGTTGAAGCACATAAGGAGGTCCATGAGATATTCTAGAGAAAATATTTCCAATCATGATCATGGATCATTTTATGTTTCATGTCAAAATTGGATGAACTCCTAAGCCATCATTGTAGGTAATGGGTTTTCCTTGGTGTGCATAAAGAAGAGATTTCCTATCTAGAAGTGTCCATGATTTATAATTGAGTAACAATAAATAATTTACAAATAAGTTACACATGAGGAAAATATCTATTTAGCTCTTCAAATGAATATCCTTCTTCCATCTCATGTGAAAGACATTTTTAGCCAAAAGATCAAATGATATGCTCTAGGTGGTTGTGATTCCTCATCATTCCTTACAAAGGTAGTTGAAACAATGATTCTTTCATTGTGATTGGATGAAGCTCTTAGGTATGGCATAGAATATTTTCTAGATGGAAGTATCTTGGTGGACCTGAAGCCTTATTCTATACTTTTTCAAGATGTGACCCATGGTTCTGGATTAGAAAATGCATAAATAGTGGCTTTGTCCTCTATTCTAGGTTGTTATTGTCTATTGGTTATTAAATGTCATTTTAGGCATCCATTTTTCCAAGTCAAGGTTCTATGAAAAAATTATAGGATCAATTTTTATGTGTAGACTTTATCTCCCTTTCTAAGGTGGTTGCATCTGTACAACCATTAGTAAGATTTGCGACCATGTTTATGTCTCCCTTGTCAAAAGAGTAATCTCATCATGCTTGTCCCCATGGTAGAATTTTTAAGTTTTGATGTTTGTAATGTTTCTTTTCATGTCACTAGAAAATATGTGTGGCTCTTTATTGTATCCTAATAATGAAATGCAATAATATGTTTTATAGTTTTTGCTGACTCGATATTTGGGTTTATGTTCATTATTGGCTATCATTCTGAGCATGTACTTAGGTTATAAATCCCTCTCTATAATTACTTTTGGAAATGTGTTTTTAATACCTTTTAATACCACCCTAGGTTCATAAATTTAGTATGATAAAGTATTTAAGATTCTAGTTTCAGTGTATGCTCTAGGATTTCATGGATCATTTAGTGTTTTCCATTATCTTGCATTTGAAGTTTTGCGGCATATTTACTAAGGAACATTATCATGAATTTTTCTTAGATACCCTATTATATGGAAGCCATCAGCATGCCACCCTCCATTTTATAATTAACTATAAGCTTATCCTACTCCATCCTACCCTAAAAATATAACACCTATTGTATACTATAAGTGTTACTTACCTTATAAATGTATAATTATCTTTCATATTTGAAATGTGTTTGTAGTTTGCACTTTAAAATCCTAGCATTGAAGTCTTTATTTAGTCCCTTTGTTACTAAAAATTCTTCAAAATGAATATTTTAGTAATAATTTCATCTATCTTTAGTAGCTTGTGTATGCCTTAAAGAATTTCTACTTTTCATATGACAACCCTTCCTGAGTGAAGTGTATAAACTTGGTTATGCCCTAGTCATATTTATTCCTTTTGCCAAAAATCCCCATGGAGATTGAATCATGAAATCCCTCCATGTTATCAAACTACCCCATAAGTCCTCTGAACTTGGTTCAGGTAGAGACAAAAGTAATAAGGAGATAAACATACCCTATGTAGGTGCCTCCCAATCATTTTATCAATCTAGTCCATTCTTGATGCCAAACCCTTCCCTGACTATAATGAAATTCTAGTGGGTTTTCCATCATTGATTAACATTTTAATTCAAGTGTGCAAGGCTAGATTAGAGAGGTGTATAACTAGGAACCAACATATGGAATGGTATAAATGAATATTTGATGAAAAGTAAGAAATGTACTTTCTACAGCTCCTATATCATTATTGAGAGGATGTAGTAGACATTTCAGAGAAATTGAATATGAAATGAGAGCTTATGCATTGGCTAGTCCACCCCACATGGATTGGGGCACCTACTAGAGAGTAAAGATAAATATTCACAACCTTAGAATTGCATATAAACATGAGCCATTCAACTATGAATTCTTATTCCTTAATGCCAAATATTATAAGTAAAGGAAAGGGATGAGACTATAGGATTAAGTGAAGGTTTGTTGAGTGTGATAAAAAGAGACCCCTCCCTTATACTTACTCAAGCTAAATTTAGGATATCACCACCAGGGAGATGGAGATCATTTAAATTATAGAGTGGTAGGCCTTACCAACATCTAATAGAATAAATTTAAGACCCTCAATAGACACCTATTATGGTGACATCTCAATGAGAGCAAGATCAAGTGGTAGGGGAACATCAATTTCTAAGGAACATGAGGAAGAGTAAGAGATATAAGAGACATCAAAGGAATATATGACACCTATTATTGTGACTTTAGTATCCATAAAATCTAGTATGAATCTTCCCCTCTTACCTAACAACTGACTACTCCTTAAGATGAGAATACAACACTATGTTATCAAAAAAATACCAAGGTAGAGAGACCTCATACCCCATCCATGGAGGTAACTAGCAGAGAGGCATAACTTTCAGTTGATGGTAAGCTAATCCAAGGGGTGGATGAGGAATATCTATTGCAATCTAAGGTTTTGAGATTGTAATAATTAAAAGTAAAGGCACCCCTTAGTGGTGATTAATTTGGTAAGGGTGCTCTCTTCACTACTCCCCTAGGATTTTCTTTTCTAATGTCATTACTAGTTGATTCTAATATGCCTTCCCTAGTTGTTTCTAATTTTACTCATTTGCAATAACTCTCTATTGGTATTATTTTATTTTCTCCAACTATTGCTCCCCTAATTTCCATCTTTTCTTTTCTAATCACCACCCCTAAAGTCTCCACTCTTTCAATCTCTAACCCTTCAACCATTGTTATTTCAATCCCAACCACCTCAATTCTCATGCTTTTAATCTCCACCTCTTTTACATAGCCACTAACCAACCCATCATATAATTGGTTGCCTCCTCTAATCAACTAGGTTCACCACTACCTTCCTCATAACTAGTTCAATCCATAATGGTGGTGGCAATAAAATGGGCCTCCAATAATAAACTTGTCTACATTATGCACCCCATGCCATAATTTAGGAACACAGACTGGTCAAAAATAAGGTGGACCTCATGCCTAATCCATTCACTAATCCTTAACCTAAGCTTGAGTAGGATGCACATATATAATCCCAACCATTGGATCCATCAAAGATGGCTCTTCCATATTAGGCCAAGGAATTGGGAGTATCAGCTTCAAAAAAGGCCTAATCTAAAGATCACCAACATTCCCACTATAATCTCACTCTTTAATAAATCCACAACCTTAGTGTAATAGGTCAAAAACAGATATATTGAAGATATCAGTGGTAGAGGCTCAATCTTGGAAGAAAGATAAGAAATTTACTCTCTTTTAAATAGTTAGAATAGAAATAATGGTTAGTCCCCATACATTGAGGACCTCAAGTCCTATATGGATACCCACACTAAATTAATATTAGCCATATATGAAGGAGTAAATCTAGCTAAAAAATAACTCTAATAAGATTTGGAGACTCTTAGAGAGCAATAGAAAGTGATACAAGTTCCCTCTAGCATAAAGCAATATGCCTATAATACAACACATAGGTTATACAAAATTTTGGATACTATTCACTCTTTGAGAAACTTATTGGCTCCACATGTAAATTCAATAACAAAATTATTTAAACTTTTAAAATAAGATGAAAATAAATTGAATTTCTTGGTGTTGTACACTTCTAATAAGGCATTTACCCACTTAAATCTAATAACCCCTTTGGAGGTAGCTACTGTAATGAATTTATCTATCATTAGAACTTAGGAGGCTTGGGATTGGGTGAGTGATACCAAATCTTTAGTGAATAAGTTTATAGAATATTAAAATAAATAATCACAAATTTTGGATGAGCTAAAACTAAAAGCAGCTTGAGATAACATTTGAAAGTTGGTATCCTAGTATATTTTTGGTTAGATGATTTAACAAGATTCAAATAGTTTTAAATAAAGTCTACAAGGATTGAGTCTAGAGGACATTGAAGTGAAGTTGAGTATAGTGAAGAAGAAGGCAACATAATTGAAGGTATTTTGGGTTTATTTTCATGCCACCAAGATAGAGTTTGCAAGGCTGATGGAATTGATAGATAGGGTAACCAAACCTCATCTCCTTGATATGATAATAATTTGGGCACAACATGATAAACCATACAAACATTACCAAGAGTTAGATATAAAGAAGAAATCATTCTCAACACCACCTACTAGTTCCACTATTTAGACCCCACCTATATTTATAATTACAACACCACCATTAAATTTGATTCCTCCCTCAGTAAGTTCTACAACATCAGCTATTACTTTATCTCTAGTCATAACTCTATTTTAAACTATGAGTGCATCCCTGGACATATCTCTAGTCACCATAACTATTTCAATAATAAGTATAACTATAGTTATCATCATATCCCCAATTATAACTATAGTTCTAACAACTTGAGAAGTGTCAATCAGAAGCCAAGTTAGCCTTAGTCTAAGGCCATTTTTGTACAATTTTTCATGTAAAATTTACAAAGATCTAGTTAAGTCTTATTGCATCCGTGTTGTAATTAAATAAATTATTTTTGTCAGCATGCACATGTGCACATCTGAGGTTATCTATAAGTTATAACATGCATTTTTTGCACCAAACTAGTACTTAAGTTCTAGTTATTTTGATGTTATCAAAGTTTTGATATACTTGGAGGATGAGGTGACCCCTTCCCTAATTCCTTTATATACATATAGAACCCTCTTTTCAAAGGGTCTAAGTTTTAATCAATATATAGGAAGAAACTAAGATAATGATTGTCATAAATCTACATTTACTCTTTCTTCTTCCTTTTCTATGTTAATGAAATTTGAGTTTCTTTATTTGTATCAATCCAATAATTCTAAAGTGTGATAATGATATGGATGAATTTGATTGTTTCAATTAGTGAATATTTATTTTAGATGTGCAACAACAATTAAAGATTGTTAACTTTTATTATTTTAAGTAGTTAGTAGAGGTTAAATTGATAATTTAAGGTGTGAAAAGGTATTTATTTTGATATAATCATCTAGGAATGAGCCATAACTACCCTAGAAAACTTTATGGTCTAAGTTGTAATCTATCAGATAAGGGTGTGGACTAGTAGCCCTAAGGTGAGCAACCTTCTATTTAGGTCATTGAGCATCATGTACTTATTTTCATAGACTATTAAACATGCTTACTCATGAGTGTTCAATAGCTTCAAGTGATAAACAATGGTCTTGGAGATACTTGTACACCAAAGAAACATTCTTACAAGTGACCTTTTAGGAACACAAAGACTTTTTTTTATACCTTACCCCTTTTTCCCCTTTTTGAGTTTATTTGATAGTTACCCACATTATAATATTTCTCCACCCATCCAACTAACTTAGTGATTAATTTATATTATATTCCATGCATCTATCCACAAAATTTTGTTAAACAACCCAAAATCCCAACCTACTATTCCATCACCTAGTTATTTTATCTACATACCTATAACTCATGCTCTAGAGTAGAACCTTGTTCCATAGAGATCCAAAAATGTTAGAGGCTACCTTGTTTAAATTTTTTATGGTGTGCATAAAACCCATATCAATAGAAAAAGTTAGTGATATAAGGAGGTGATAATTGTGTGTTTTCTCAATAGTAGAGGTTAGTCACTACATAGAATTTCATTGGAGACACCATAGAGGTTAACATGGTCTATTACCCAAGCTAGCCTTTTAGTTTCACCATTATCAAACTATAAGAGGACTAGATCAATACTTGTCATCCCTGAGATACACCATGATAGAACACATTATCCTAAAATAAACATCCCACTTATCAATCCAACTATGGCCTAACCTAGGTTAGTCAGATCTAGTATTGCCATATTTGGGGACCAACACAATCTGCCAAGGAATATAGAAAAGTATTTTCCTACCTTATCCCCCTAAAATGGGAGGATAGTAAAAGAACACATCACTTATTTCAAGGCTACCCTAATATTAATGAATGTCACCCATAAACATGTTTCATGTAGAATTTTCCCATTTACTCTACAAGATTCTTATTGTGAATGGTATCTCAATTTGATGGAAAAGTCTATATCATGGAATAAGTGTCAAAATACATTTCTTGCATAATTTATGCAAGTTAATAATCCAAGTATAGTTTATCATTTCACCAACATGAAGAGGGAACCTAATGAGTGAATTTGGGCCTTCAATGCATTATTAAAAAATATGTACACTTGATTGAATGTTGTGTACAATCTAGACATACATTTGATGCTCAAAATATACAAGAATGCTTTGGATCCCATTACTATAGTGTTCTTACAAAGAGTACCACTGCCAATACTTTAGATTTGGCATTCCAAGAAGCTATTAATAACAACAAGAAATTCAATCCATAGTTCAATCTTCATAATTTAGGAGGTTAAATGTTCAATAATGGACTCCCATATTTGAATCCAATCCCACATGCCAATCATAATGCCCCTACTTCAACTAGAATCAATTGTACACTCTACCTCCTATGATGTAGTAAATGACAAATCAAAATGATGGGTTCTTAAATAATCAAGCACAAAGGAATGACCATTATTAGATATAGAATAATCAACATACTTCTCACATTAATGCTACAGTTTCTTAGGTTTATGACTCTACCAAAGCTGAATTAGATTTTATATAAATAATGGTCTAAAAGTTGAGCAATGATTTCTTGAATATGCAAAAAAGGATGGGTAATACCATCAATCAAAATTATAATAAAAAATATAGATTTACAAAATAAAATGGGCCTTTCAATAGGCCCACTAATACTACAAATAAATATGTAATGACCCATGATGGGTGGATCGCAGATGCTTTGAGATGCCATGATGGTAGGCCCCATACAGGATGTGCCTAATTGGTTTGTTGAGGTTTGTGCTAGGAAGTAATGCCCGATGGTCCTCCACGACTAGCTAAGGTGACTCAGAATAGGAGTCCATCAAGCCATGGTTTTGTGGTCTGATGGCCAATCTCCCTTGATGTTGGATAAGAAGAAAATATATTGTTGCATTTATAGCTTGCAAGTTATCTGGGCATTTGAGAACATCCTTCTCATTTGTAGCACTCTAGACGTCAATTCTTAGGATTGGTCTTTGGAGTTTGTGCTCTCAATTACTATAGTAGCCACACCTCCATAGAAGCTATGCCACTATAACAACTCATCACTATAGCAGCTCTGTCACTATAGCATCTTGGAGTAGCCTGGAGAGTTCATAGATCAGCCTACATGAGTTTGTAGAAATTAGCCTGCAACCTATAGAGTCTGTAGAAGTAGCTTTTAGAGTCCATAGAAGTAGCCCATAGAGTCCATAGATGTAGCCTATAGATTCCATTGAAGCAACCTGTAGAGTCCATAGATGCAGCCTGTAGAGTCTGTAGAAGCGTTGGACCAGCCTGCAGAGTCTGTAGACATAGCCTATAGAGTCTGTAGAAATTAGCTTTTACCCTATAGAGTCCATAGATTTTAGCTTGTAGAGTCTATATATTTCATCCTATAGAGTCTGTAGATCCATTAGTTTTAGCCTACAGAGTCTGTAGATTTTAGCCTGCAGAGTCCATAAATTTCAACCTACAGAGTCTATAGATTTTAGCCTACAAAGTTCATAGATTTCAACCTACAGAGTTCATTTCAGCATATAGAGTCCATAATTCCACTAGATAGAGAAAAAAATGAATGCACCTTCAAAACTCACTGGGATATTCACTTAAAATGATGTTCATATGATCACCAGAGTATTTAGTGAGTTATTGTGTGATGGCATTGTAGTCGTTTACTCATTTTCCAATTAATATAAATATAGTGTGTTGGTTATTTTAGCTATGTATATCTATGCTTGTAATTATATATTTATGTTACATGCATTAGTCTTTGAAAACACAAAAAAAATCAATACCAACAAACTTTTCAGAGTCATAAGGAGGTCCCCGCTGGGTTAGTTTTGGGTGCAACAGGGGTGCCTAGTGTTGCATCTCAGAGCATCCACAATCCACCCATCATGGGTCATTATAGTTCGCTCACCCAAGAGAGTCTTGACCCTAAGACCTGCGGTCTGATACCAAGGGAGATTGGGCATCAGACCACAAAACTATAGCTTGATGGACTCCTCTTTTGAGTTACCTTAGCCAAACTTAAAGGACCATCGGGCATTACTTCTTGGGACAAACCTTGATAAACCAACTAGGCACATCCCATATGGGGCCAACCAACATGGCATCTTGGAGCATTCATGATCCACTCGTCATGGGTCATTATAGTCCACTCACCTAGGAGAGTCTCAATCCTGAGACCTGCACTCTGATACCAAGGGAGACTAGCCATCAAACCAAAGCTTGATGGACTCCTCTTCTGAGTCACCTTAGCCAATCACAGAGGATAGTTGGGCATTAATTTCTAGCATGAACCTTGACAAACCAATTAGGTACATCTCATATGGGGCTCGCTAGCATGGAATCCCAGAGCATCCATGATCCACTCGTCATGGGTCATTACAGCCTGCTCACCTAAGAGAGTCTCGACCCTAAGACTGGTATCAGAGACTGGCTGTCAGACCACAAAACTATGGCTTGATGGACTCCTCTTTTGAGTCACCAAGGCTAGTCATAAAGGACCATCAGGCATTACCTCCTAGCATGAACCTCGACAAATCAACCAGGTGCATCCCATATGGGGCCCACTAGTATGGCATCCTATAGCATCTGTGATCCTCTTGTCATGGGTCATTACAGTCTGCTCACCCATGAGAGTTTCAACCCTGAGACTTGCACTCTGATACTAAGGGAGACTGGCTGTTAGACCACAAAACCATGGCTTGATGGATTCCTCTTTTGAGCCACCTTAGCCAATCATGAAGGACCATTGAGCATTAATTCATAGCACAAACCTTGACAAACCAACCAGGTGCATCCCATATGGAGCCAGTTAGCATGGCATCTCAGAGCATCCACAATCCTCCCATCATAGGTCATTACAGTCTACTTGCCAAGGAAAGTCTTGACCTTGAGACTTACACTCTGATACCAAGGGAGATTGGTTGTTAGATGATAAAATTATGGCTTGATGGACTCCTCTTTTGAGTTACCTTAGCTAGTCACAGAGGACTGTCAGGCATTACTTCCTGGCACGAACCTCGACAAACCAACTAGATGAATCTCGTATGGGGCCCAATAGCATGGCATCCTAGAACATCTGCAATCCACCTATCATAGGCCATTACAAAATAATATCTAATAAGTTTCCAGAGATCAATATCATGAAGACATCTTTATCCAATTAGTATAGGGTTCATAACACATCATAGCATGGGGAATTGGATTATGTAGAGTTCTATGCATATTTTGAAATATTTTAGAGGGAAATGATCATACAAGATCAGATGATGAATCCTCCATATCTCCCTCATGAATCTAGACCTTCAATTTCAACTATGGTCTTTAAAACCTATGAGTCTCCCTTACCCAATGAGGATGATAATGTTCTAAAGGATAATTCTGATGAATTATAAGCATTCTAATACTTAAAAAAAATTATAATCTAAGGAATAGACAACCTCTCACCACTGCCACTCCTCCAAATAATATAATTATTCTATCAAATCCTAAAGTTGATAATAATTCTCTTCCCCTAAAAGGAAATGATTAGCCTCAACATATAGAGGAACAAAGTAAGGGAGGATACATCATTGTTGAGGATATGAAGAATATCAAGGCCAATATTATTCTTCATGAACTAGAAAAAATAATAGAGCACAATGAGCTCTTATGGAAGTCTATCACAAGT
This sequence comes from Torreya grandis, assembly GCA_037957365.1. Lineage (NCBI taxonomy): Eukaryota > Viridiplantae > Streptophyta > Pinopsida > Cupressales > Taxaceae > Torreya > Torreya grandis. The sequence continues at coordinate 1,657,366 of JARHVA010001642.1, forward strand.
AAGTATGTTTCAAAAAAATTTAAGACAACCAACACAAATGTCATATACAAAAGAAAGCATGAGGTTCACCCTTTCTTGCTAACCATTAAAGCATTTGGCAAGAACATACACAATATTTTGGTATATTCTAGAGCTTCAACAATGATAATGCTCTATTTTATTTGATAGAAGCTTGGTTTGACATCGAGTCCATCAAAGAGGATTGTGTCATAGCTAGATAAGATAGCTGTGCCTATTTTGGGAGAACTTAATGATGTAAAAATTTAGTTTGATTTAAAACCTTAAGTAAAGATGACTATCGGCATACTGGTAGTGGATATTTTAGAAAGATGTGGATCATTATTAAGAAAATATTAGTAAAATATGTTAAATCGATATCTTTCCATGGACTTATCTCATATTTAGTTACCATGGAGAGGCATTTCTAACAAGATCAGGATTGATTGAGATCCCAGGATGAAGCATCTTATTACAAATTACAACACTATCAATGAAGAAGTAAGTTATAAGTCTCTTAGTCTTGGAATTTATACATTTTATATGAGGCATGAAACATATGAAAAAATTTGGGGCCCTTCCTAATTATGGACTCTTCATTTAAAAGAATCAAGATCTAAACATAGATTAGGTGTCGATGTCAAACTAGTTGATTTATAAGGAAATAAAAATTTAACAATGTATAGGCTCAAATTACCATTCACCAATAACAAAACAAAGTATGCGGCCTTGATTCTGGGATTATAATTTACTCTCAAAAATAATATCAAGGAACTACTAGTATATGGAGACTCAGAACTAGTGATCAATAAAGTCAAAAACAAATATAAATGCAAATTATCATATTTAAATAAATACAAGCATAGATCTTGAGATCTAATTGAATAATTTGAATATTTTAACATATAGGCCATTCCAATAAATCAAAACTAAGCTGTTGATTCACTAGATGCTTCAATAACAAATTTAGCACCTATGCAAGAGTAAAAATTACAAAAGTTCTCTATTTAATCAGAACCTTATCCCTTAGTACTATACAATGTTTAGTATTTTCAAGTGTTTGAGGATGATCAACAAATCATCTAGTTTTTAATGAATACAAAGTAGTTCAAGTCTCAAATAATTGATGATGAATAAAGAAGACATAAATTCCATGAATAATTATATGAAGAGGATGTTATCCAACTAAAGGAAAATCATCTCCCATTAGGGATGTTTATTTTGTAAAGGACCTTTGACATGGACCCTTAATCACAACAACAAAGACAACTCAAGGTTAATGAATCTGAGTTCGAATAAAAAAAATTTGATGATGAAATAAATCCACACCTCATTAATATTAGCTTAAGTTGTACCCTAGATGAAAGGCATAAGGTCAAAGAACTATTTTTAAAGTATAAATATGTAATTTCATTGACCCATGATTATTAAAGGATATTCAATCCTAAAGTCATCACCCATATAATTCCACTCAAGCCTAATCATAAACCATTTAGTTAGAGGCAAAGATTGGTTAACTCTATCCGAAAACCATTCATCTATAAGAAGTAGAGAAGATACTAAGTGATCAAATAGTTTTTCCTACCAAGCATTAAACATGGGTATCCAGTCTAGTTCTAGTCAGGAAAAAGAGTAGTAAAGTCAGACTATGTGTCAACTTCAATAATATGAATAAAGCTTTAGAAAAAGACAATTATATTCTACCCTCTTTCGATGAGGTGATATAAACTATGAGTGGTTATGAAATGATATCTTTCTTATAAATATTTTTAGGATATAATCAAGTACTATTTGAATCAGAGGATAGGATGAAAATTGCATTTACTACAAAATGGGAAACATATGCATACAAGTGAATGTCATTTGGGATGATCAATGCTGGAGATACTTTTTAAAGAGTGATGGATCATGCACTCTAGGGACTGATAGGCAAGTGTATAATTATATACATGGATGATCTCACTATTTTCTCTAAAAATAAAGATGATCATATCAACCATATTTAGTCCATTTTTTAGAGATGCAGGAAGTTTGGTATCTCATTGAACTCTAGGAAGAGTACGTTTGGCATTATTGAAGGCAAGTTACTAGGCCACATTATCACTGATTATGGGATCACCATTGACCTAGACATAATTCATAATGTTTCAAAAATAATTTTCCCAAATAGCAAAAAGGAGCTCAAGTCCTTTGGGAAGATTAATTTCCTAAGGAAATTCATATCAAGATTTATAGAGATTGTTAGACCCCTAAACATAATGCTCAAGTAGGACACCAAAGTGGAGTGGACACTTGAAGGTATAAATTATTTCCAAGACAAAAAAGGCTATTTCATAGACCCTAGTGCTTGTAAGCCTAGATTTCACTAAAGACTTTTTCTTGTACTCATTTTCTTTAGAGCATACCATTGATTTTGTACTTATATAAAAGAAAGAATAAAGTGAACACCTTATCACTTTTATGAGAAATAAATTAAAAGAGGTAGAGCTTAGATACTCCCTAATTAACAAGTAAATCTTCACCCTTGTCAAAGTAGTTAAGAATTTTAGGCACTACATCTTCTAGAACAAGACCATCATTATAGTATCAGACCCTATTTTCAAGCTTACACTGAGATATAATAAATTAGGAGAGTGTAGAGGTAAATGGATGGTGAAATCATAGGCGTTTTATAATAAAATTAAACCTACCAATATTATTAGAGGGTAATGCATTATTTAGTTGATCACTAAACCATAATCATACATCACCATCAAATAAGTATACCAAATATATGTTTCTCAAGAGGATTGGTAATTAGGTATTATTCAATTCTTACTCATTAGAGCATGCCCCAAATAAATAAAGAGATAAAAATATATCCTTGAGGCTCAAATATGCTTATTATATGATTAGGAAAGGTATCCTCTATAGGAATAACTATGAAGGCATCTATTTAAGATGTGTGTCATGTGAGGAAGCCCAAGATGTTTTAGAGAATCTAAATCAAAATATTGGAAATGACCATACATATAAAAATAAAACATCCCATAAAATATTTAGAATGGGATATTATTGGCCAATGGTTTTTAAGGTTCCTCACTTCCATGTAAAGACATGTCATGAATGTCAGGTCTTGGTGAAAATGGAGGTACATATAACAATGCCCCTATAGCCTATGATTAAAGGTAAACCATTTGTTTAATTAGGATTATATTTCATTGGTGTCATAAACCTAAGTTATTTAGATTGGCATAAGTTTGTGCTCATTACTACATATTATTACACTAGATGGACTAAGGCAGTAGCCACCAAGAACTCAAGAGCCCAAGATGTGAATAGTTTTCTTAAATAGCATATCGCAACCAGGTTTGGCATGGATATTTATTTGTTTTGTGATAATTTGAAATTATTTCAATTAGATAAGTTTAGAGAATGGACCTATTATAATTATATCACAATCAAATCATCCTCCAATCACTATCTATAAGGGAATGGATTGGCTAAGTCAACCAACAAAAATCTCATAAACACTATCAAGAAGTCACCAATAAATAAGCCTATAGAGTGGCATCACTTACTAAAATACACACTCTGGGTAGACTAGACTTGGTATAAGTATGCCCTTAAAGCCTCACCATATCTATTGGTTAATGGGAAGTAGCTATTGTTCCCAGTCATTCTTAAGCTACCAACATATCAATCTATGTATAATTACATGGACCCCAATGAGAATACATAGCATAACTTGATGGATATCATTGAAATGGAAGATTTAAAGAATGAATCATTACAAAACTTCACCAAATATTAGGATTTAGTCAAAATATAGTTTTATAAGAGAGCAAAATACACAAAATTCATGATTTATGACCTGGTACTACTATGAGACAAATCCCATGAGAAGAAAGGAATGCATGATAATTTTACCCCAATATGGATAGAACCTTATCATATTTATAATATTTTGGGTAAAAATTCATTCCATTTAATGGACATCCAAGATAATGAATTGACATATATAGTAATGGATAGTTTTTGAATATTACTTCATGGTTGATCCATCTAAAGAGGTCTCTAAGTAACAAAAGAGGTTCTAATAGAGGTATGAGTAGATTATATTTTATATATTAGTTATATTCCTAATTTATATCATTGGATTCCATTAGATTAGTTCTTATTTTCTAGATTATCTACTTTTGCTTTTAGTAGTTTGCTTTGTTTAGTCCAGTAGTTTACTTTAGGTAGTTTTCCTACTTTCTAGGATAGTTTTCTTTTGAGTTCATGACAATCTAGTTAATCAATCATGGTATAATAAAATGAAAATTTGGGTGTTTTGAATACAACTTGAATCAATGGGTGTTTCATCTTGTATTTCAAAATTATTAATCTAGGTAAGTAATGAGAGAGTTATCCAGGACTATGTCACAAAGCTAATATTTCCATCAGGGGTGTAAAAGGTACTTCCATAGTTATATGTAGATTTATAAATCTCTCCTTATCCCCTTGGGTCAAATTAATATAAAATTATAATATTTTTTTGATATAATAACCATTGACATGGGAAAGTTGACAAAGACATTTTGATTAACCAAATTTTATTAAGACTAGCCCATGGCAGTCACCTTCTTCCCTATTTCATTTAGAAAGCAATAAGAAGAAAAGAAAAACAAAATGAATAATCCAAATGGTCCAAAATAAAATAAAAAAGGATTAGAATCCTACATGATGAAATAATATCAATGTATCATGCATCATGGGACATATGAAGGAAGAGAGAAAAGGTGATCAAATGTATCTTTGTCAAGGCTATAGATGTTTGGTTGGAAATAAAGTAATGCCTGATCTACCCAATGTCTATACATTTAATGCTCACTTATAATGAAACCTATATCTCATACCATTTTTTTTTATAAAACCCTTTGACATGGAATAAATAATATCACTTTCCCACACACAAGTCTAGGGTATAAGTGAAGTTAGTATGTTGCATGGAATTATTAAGATTTTCTTTTCCATTTTTGATTTAATCATTTATTTTAGTATTATTCATGGTTGATATTGGGATATCAAAACTAGAGATTCTAGGTTCTTGAAAACTCAAGAGTATTTACCCCTATTATTTTTGATTTATTATATTCAACACACCCCACCTTAGATTTTTCTTTGAAAAGTGGGGACCCCATTTATTTTTAGAGGACTTATTTATTATTTGAGTGTGTGTGTTTGGGTTGGTTATTATTATTTATAGAAACTTGATATTTTAGACATTGAATCATGTTTGGTATACCTATTTTCCATTTTAAAGGACTTATTGAAACTAATATATTATTATAAATTTGGGAAGAATTACTATGTATGACAAGTATTCAATTTTGTTTATTTAGGTTCGTTTATTCAAAGTTGCTTATTAAGGAAACTTTTTATTTGACATTATGGATGATTTTTGTCTTTGGTATTTTAGTCTTAAAAATATTTTTTTAGTCAATATTTTTAGTCAGAAGCTATTTGGTTGGGAACTTTATTTTGAATTTTATTTTGGTCGATAACTTTCCCTATGGTAACTTTACATCGGTAAATTTCATCTTCAGAAGGTTTAGGTCTTTGAGAACTTTATCTTAGGTAGATTTCATTTAGAAGGTTTTATTTCAATAATTTTTTTTGGTAACTTCCCCTCAAATTATAATCTCCCCAAATAGCTCTTGGTCCTTAGGAACTTTTCCTTTGATGACTTTAATTTGGATCTTTTCATTTGGAAACTTTCCCTTCGATGACTTTCAGATAAATCTTTGAAAATGAATATCTTTGAAGAGTATTTTGATTTTAGGGTCTTTTTATTAGAATCTTAGGCTCACCATGTCATATCATTAGGCCTAAAGTTAAATTTTAAACCTAACTAAATCATATAGTGACAAGTTTTATAAGGAATAAGTAACAGTATGGTACCTCAAATGAGTAAGCATCCTATGTGGCATTCTCACTAGGTCTAGATAGTCAAGTTTTAATTAAATGAAGGTGATGAGATAGTAAACATTAGAAGTTAATGGAACATAAACTATAATGAATGCAATGAGCTATAACATTGATCCACCAACAAAGTTCACCTCATTTTATTTTCAAGAGCTTGAGTGCACATAACCAAATGAAGTTTCAAAAGCCCTAGCTACGTTTAAAATGAATTGAACTTTTTGAAACAAAATTATTAGAACACAATTTCCAAAATATTACATCATACTATAATTGAAAAATAATAATGACATATTAATCTAGGACATAGAAAGGATATCCATCACCATCCACATTTTCAATTAAAGACTCTATAGAATACCTAGACATGGTCTTTGATGCAAATATGTTTGACATCCTCCAAACCAATTATTAAAATATCTAGGAGATAATAGAGAATTTTTATCCATTAAAAATAAAGGAGGACATATTAGTATAGGATAAACAACTTTAAACTAACTTATTACCATTCAAATGTTTGGCACTTCACTACACAACTTCCAAACCAAAAGTCATGTCATGTATCAACTTACTATGAGATTTATTCTTCAAAGGTAGAATTATATATGGTGACTATATACAATACATAAAAAATAACATAGTAATTATATACATCTCTATAGATTCATTAATGAGTTGTTTAAGTCTAATTATTTTATCCCCTACTTTTGATTCACATAGTCTAGTCACCTAGAAGAAAAATAATAATGTGGAATAAGTAGTAGGGAAGTGGATTTTCCTAGGCCACACTTTCAATATCAAGGAACATACCAATAATCACATCCTCATCACCTGATATAGGATGGGTATTCTTATAGTAATGACATTGTTGAAAAAAATCTTTGGCCACTCGATCATTCATTTCTTTCACCTATAATGGGTACCCTTATTGGACCTGCTCATTACTTCATGGTGTACCTATGTATTGGGGGAAGTAATTAGTACTCACCTTCATGAAAAAATTATACACAATGAAAAGAGGCCCAAAGGGGGAATTTCAATATCATGTCATACCTCTTGGATGTAGTCATGGGGACTATTTAATGACATAATGGGGTTTTTTGGAATCCCACTAGGCTTAGATAGTCAATTTTGAATTAAATGAAGGTGATGAGCTCGTAGACATTATAGATTAGTGAAACAAAAAATAGAATGAATGCAGTAAGCTATAACATTGAGCCCCCAACCAAGTTCACCTCATTTGATTTTCAATATCTTGAGTGCATATAGCCGACTAAAGTTATAAAATCCCTAGCTATGTTTAAAATGACTTACAATTTTTCTAAAAAAATTATTAGACCATCATTTACAAAAGCTTACATCACACTAGAATTGACCAACAATAATTAAATATTCATCCAGGACATACAAAGGAGCTCCATCACCATCCAAGTTTTCAATTAAAGAGTCCATAGAATACCTAGACATGGTCTTTGATGCAAATATGTTTGACGTCCTCCATGCCAATTACTTATATCTATGGGAGATAATAGAGAATGTTGATCCATTTAAATTAGAGGAGGATATATTAGTATAGGAGAAATAAATTTAAACTTACTACCATTTAAATGTTAGGCACTTCACTACATAGCTTCCAAACCAAAAGTCATGTTATCCATCAACTTAATATGAGACTTATTCTTTGAAGGTAAAAATGTACATGGTGACTATCTACACTACATAAAAACTAACATAGTCATTCCCTACATATATAGATATTCATTCAAGAGGTATTTAAGTCTAATTATTCCATCCACTACCTTTGATTTACATAGTCTAGTCACTTGGAAGAAAAACAATAATGTGGAATAGGCAGTAGAGAAGTGGCTTCTCCTAGGCCACACTTTCACTATAAAGGAGCATACCAAGAATATTATCCCCAATACTTGCTTTAGGATGGATATTAATATAGGCATGACGTTGTTGAATAAAATTTTTGGCCACTCGATCATTCATTTCTTTCACCTATAATGGGTACCCTTATTAGACCTACTCATTACTTAAAAGTGTACCTATGCATTGGGAGAGGTCATTAGTGCTCACCTTCATGAAAAAATTCTACACAAGGATAAGAGGTCCAAAGGGGGAAACTTCTATATGATGTCATACCTCTTGGACAAAATCATGGGGACTATTTAATGACATAATGGGTTTTTTTGGAATCCCAACCCTAGCTATATCAATTAAAGAATATGACTTATATTACTTCATCCACATATATGCATATGTAAGTAACATTGACAAAATGGTAGATGACATATATTCTTAGATTTAGATGGTCATTCATGGCCAACCTTTGGCCAATATTTCAAAGAGCATTACCAATATACTCATGAATGTGGATGATGATTGATTCTACCTAGATTATATAGTTATCATCATTATTGGACATAGGGTGAACCCTCTTCAGCTCTCCAAGTTTGTCCCTAACAAATTTTTGAGAAAGAGATTGATTTTAAAATATGGAATGATATAGATGAAGATTTGATGAAGAGTAATAAAGGTACTTCCCATGACTCCCATATCACTATTAGGAGGATGTAGTATACATTCAAGAGATATTTTATAGAATCTAGGAATGTAAGGAGATATTATGCATTATCTACTCTACCCTATAGGGATTGAGGCCCATATAGAAGAGTACAACTAAAGATTCACAACCATGGCATCCTATACAAATGCGAGGTATTTAACAATGACTTACTAATATTTAATTTAAAAGATGATAAAGAAGTAAAATAAAGGGTTGAGACTATGGGCTTAAGTGAAGACTTGTTGAGGGTGATATGAGTAGAATCCTCCTTATAGTCAGTCAAGCCAAATTTAAGATCCCACCACCAAAGAGATGGAGATCCTCTAATTTCTAAAGTGGAAGGCCTTACCAATAGCTAGTAGACCAAAATAAAAACACTTAACAACCACTTATTATGATGATAAATAAATAAGAGCAAGAAAAAGTGGTAGGGGAAACATCAATTGATAGAGAATATGGGGAAGATTAATATCTAGAAGAGACTCTAGTTAATAAATTAAAAGAAGAATAATAGACTCCTACAATTCAAGCATCTATTATTGAAGTAAGGAGATTAAAATTTGAATTATCAAGAGAGATAACACAACAAAAGGATAACACAATTGGGGAAGAGGTGGAGATCATTTGCCGAGACCCCTATGATGAGGAAGAGATGGAACCCTTCAACATCCATAACATCTAGTATGACTCTTCCCCCCTTACCCAACATGTAATTATTCTAAAAACCAAGAAGACAACACTATGTTATCAAATAAATCATAGGGAAAAGAGACCTTAAACCCCATCCATGGAGGTAACCAGTGGAGAGGCACAACCTTTAGTTGAATATGATCCAAATTAATAGGTGGATGAGTAATAGCTACAACAAGCCAAGGTCTATATCTTTCAAGGATTAAAATCAAAGGCACCCCTCAATGGTGATCAATTTGCTAAGGGTGATATCTTCACTACTCCCCTAGGCATTTCTTATCTAATATAATTATAGGTTGATTATATTATGTCTTCCCTAATTATTTCTACTTTCACTCCTTTGTAATCACTCCCTACTAGGTTTATTTTCATTTCTCTAACCACTACTCTCCCAATTATCATCTCTACTTCTCTAATCACCACTCCTATAGTCTCCAATCCTTTAGTATACATCCCTTAAAACATTGTTATTTAAATACCAATCACCTTTTTTCCCATGTTTTTAGTCTCCACCTCTATTTCCATAGACACCAACAAACCCATCATCTAAATGGCTACCTCCTATACTCAACTAGGGTCAACACTTCCTTCTTTATAACTAGTTCAAACTAGAGAAGTGGTGAAAAAAAGGGCCCACAAGAAGAAACTTGTATACATTATGTACACCATGCCATAATTTGGGAGTATATATTGGTCTAAGATAATTTGGCCATCAATCCCTAGGATATCCAGTGAGCCTAAATTTGATCTTGAGGAGGATGCAAAGATAGAAGCCCCACTATTAGATCTATCAAAGCTGACTCTTCCAGATTGGGCCAATGAGTTAGGATCATTAGATTATAAGAAGAATAATATGAATATGATCAATCTTCCCATTGTAATATAACTCTTTGATAAAGCCACAAACTTAGTGTAAAGGGTTAGGAAGAAAAAGATTGAAGATATCAGTGTTAGAGGCTAAATACTAGAAGAAAGAGAATAAATTTACTCTCTTTCAAAGAGGTACAATAAAAATAAAGGTTAGTCCCTATCCATTGAGGAACTCAATGCCTACATGGAGACCCACACTGGAGTAGTATTTCCCATCCATGAAGGAATGATGTTGGCTAGAAAATAACTAGAAGAAGAGTTGGAGACTGTTAGAAAGAAATAATAGGTAATATGAGTTCCCTCTAGTATAGACCAAGATGTATATACTATGACACTCAGGTTACAAATTTTTTTGGATGTTATTCATTATTTAAGAGTCTAATGGCCTCCACATGTAAATTCAATAATAAAATTGCTTAAAATTATTAAAGAAGATGAAAATAAATTGAATTTATTGGTGTTGTACACTCCTAATTAGGTGTTTATCCACTTAAATCTAATGACCCCATTAGAGGTAGATAATGAATTGGATTTAGATATCATCAGAACTCAAGAGGTCTAGGATTTGGTGAGTGGTTTTAAAGCTTTAGTGAATAAGTTTACAGAATAGGAAAACCAAGCATCACAAATTTTGGATGAGCTAAAACTAATAAGAGCTCAAGATAACACTAGAAAGTTGGTAGCCAAGGTTATATTTGATTAGATAATTAAAAAATATTAAATAAATTTCAAGAAAAGCCTACAATTACTGAGTTTAGAAGACACTAAAGTGAAGTCAAGTACAATGAGGAAGAAGGCAATAAAAGTGGAGGTCTTTCAAGTTAGCTTTCAAGCCACCAAGGTAGAGCATACAAGGCTAATAAAATGGATAGATAGGGTAACCATATCTCATATCCTTGATATAATCATAATTTGGGCACAACATGCCAAATCATACAAATATTATCAAGAGTTTGATGTCAAAAAAAAACTAGCCTTAAAACCACTTGTCAGTTCTTCTACTTATACCCCACCTATAGTGCCAGTTATAACACTACCATTAACTTTAGTTACTCCTAGATTAGAAAGTGATAAAATGTAACCTATTAGTTTAAATCTAGTTATAACTCCAATACATGATATGAGTGCATCCTGTGCCATAACTCAAGTCACCACAACTATTTTAATAACAATTAAAACTCTTGTTTCTAACACAACCCTAGTCATAATTGTAGTTCCAACAATAACTTCTAAAAGTGTCAAGAAAGAGCTGAGTTATCCTTAGTCTAAGGATATTTTTGTAAATTTTTTCATGTAGAATTTATAAATGGATAGTTAAATCTTGTTACATCCATGTTGTAATTAAATAAATTATTTTTTCTATCATGTACACAATGCATGTTTGAGGTTATCTATAAGTTATAACATGAAATTTTATACCTAACTAGTACTTATGTTCAAGTTATTTTAATGTAATAAAATTTTTTATATATTTTTAGGATGAGGAAACCATTTCCCCATGTAATTTATATCACTTTTAAAAGGGTTTAAGTTTTTATCAATATATAGGAAGAGACCAAGAGATTGATTGTCATGCAACTATGTTTGTTCTTTCTTCTTTCTTTTCTATGTTAATAAAATTTAAGTTTATCTGTTTGTATAAATCCAATAATTTTGAAGTGAGATAATGCTACAGATGAATCTAATTATTTTAATTATTAAATATTGATCTTAGATGTGAAACAAAAATTGAGGATTGGTAAGTTTCATTAGTTTAAGTAGAAAGTACATGTTGAATTGATAATATGAGGTGTGAATAGGTATTTCTTTTGGTATAGTCATCTAGGCATGAGACATAACTACCATAGACAAATTTTTGGTTTGAGTTATAGTCTCTTAGATAATGATGTGTAACAATATCCCTAAGGAGATCAACCTTTAATCGATATCATTGAGAATCCTATATATGTTTTCTCAAACCACTAATTGTGCTTATTCATGAGTGTGTAATAGCTACAATTAATAAACACTAGTCTTGGAGATACTTCTCCACCAAATAAATAGTATTATAAGTGACCTTTCTAGAATATATATCCTTCTTTTTTCCTTATGCTTCTTTCCCTATTTTGAGTTTCTTTAAGATCTACCCACATTAGAATAATTATCCACCCATCCAACTTAGTTATTAATTTATATTATATTTCATGCATCCATTCATAAAACCTAGTTAAATAACCCAAAGACTCAACCTATTATTTCATCACCTAGTTTTTTTAATTGCATACCTAAAACTCATTCCCTAGAGGGTAACCTTGTTCTATAGAGATCCCAAAATTTTATAGGCTACCTAGTTTAAACCTTATGTGCGTGCATAAAACCCACATCAACATATAATAAGAAATAAATTTGATCTCTAATATAGGTTGGAAATAAATATAAACTATTGTTTATAATCAAGTAAATATGGAAAATCTTTAAGAAAATAGAATGCAATTACAAAAAGATAGAACCTTTTCCTTTCCTATAGTTATAGATCCAATAGATCAAACCTCTATGAAGAACATTTCACCTTCAACTCTACCAAATTTTAGGGGTAAGTATTTAGAATACCTAGATCAATTCTTGTTTGATTTTAAAGTGTTATGTCAAGCTTATGATTATACAACTAATAGTCAAAAACTCAAACTATTTCCTTCTACACTTAAGGAGGTAGCCATGAGGTGGCTCATGGGCCTTTTCAGATGGCTTTATTAATATATGGAGAGACATGGAAACATCATTTCTTGATAATTATTAATATTATTATACAATAAGGGATAGGAAAGAATATTTATTTAAGAGAAAATAGAATGAGGATGAAACTTTAAAAGATTATATGTATAAGTTCACATTTACTCACAAACATTGTGGTTTTTCACTTAAAGAAGTAGTGAAAATGGTCCTTATTAAGGGACTACATGATGAATCCAAGGATGATCTAAATTTTATGGGTAAAGTATAAATTATAAAATTAGCATTTCACAAAATCTTAGATTTGGGCACTAATTATTCTATGACAAAACCAAGCATCAAGAAAATAAAACAAGGTAAATCTAATGAATTTAGTTGATTGATGGAGGAATTTGCCAATTTAAAAACTTACATTTTGGTTTAGTTTAATACTAAACTGGATGGCCTTAAATACAAATCTAATTACAATAAATAACCCTTAGCCATCTAATACCCAAAATCTAAGTTAAAACATGATCTCAGAGATTATCCTTTGTGTAAAATAAAAATATGTGGGATATATGACGATAAAGACCATGACACTAACCATTGAAACCATATTTATGTTTTAAAAAATAAATTGAAATAAAATACACAACCTATAAAAGACTTGAATTAAATTAAAATACATAATCTATTTCCACAAAACTAGACCCAAGGTCAGTTTGGTCTAAAAAATCCATTTAATCTATGGATGACACCTTGGATTACTCAAACACATCAACCTATGTGGGGGAAAGTACACCCACAATGGGCCAATCAAGAATAGATTATGCCTCAACATTGGATGATGCCTCATCACTCATAGATACCTAAACCATAGTCATAATAATGCATAAATATTCCATGGAAAGTCTATCTACATTTTAACCCTAAAAAAGCTTTCCCACCATAGCAAGCTTTGATGGAACCTCCTCCTACTCAACCTATATAACATGTTAATCAACCTCAATTGATTTATCAAATGGTGGATAACCCCAAGAATAAATAATTATCCCCTATCTATGTAAATGAATAAGGAGAAATTATTAATGTAGGAGATATTGAATTTGTGAACATTCACATTAGATCAGGTAGAATGATTCAAGAGACTCCTATCACCATCTCAAAAATACCCAATGAAAAACAAAAAAAAAATCAACCTCAATCCATATTAAAAAAAAGAGGGATCAGATAAAATACCATAGAAGGTAGAGGAACATATTATTATTTCTCCACCTATTCCTTTCCCTGATAGATTGAAGGAAATTGAAGCCATGTAAGAATCTAATTTGATTCAAGAATTGAGAAAATTGAATATTAAATTACCCTTAATACAATACATCAAGGATATTCTATAATTAAATAGGGTCATTAAAATCTTGTGTGTTAAGACACTCAAAATAAATAAACAATACCTAAAGACCATACATACGGATGATAAACTAGTTGATCTTTTAGAAAGAAAACTATGACATTAATATGCAAAACCAGGTAGTCCAGTCATAACAGTAACCATAGGGAAGAAATAAATACCCAAAATTTTGGTATATTTAGGTGAAATAATCATTTTAATGATGATTTATACTCTACAAAAATTGTATCTTATGGGGATTTAACCTAACTCTATTCTCTAACTAGATGATCAGTTAGTTGCCAAACCAAAAAGCACTATAGAAGATGTGGTTGTAACAATCGAGTCATAGAAGTATCTAGTAGATTTTATGGTGTTTTAACCCAAAACTAAGAATTTAGGGTACCCCCTAATCTTAGGAAGAACTTGACTGGCTATCATACTAACATTAATAGATTACAGGTCAAGGGATATGACTATTTTAAATGGTTTAAAATCAAAATGAATATCTTTATACCCCACTGCAAAAACCCTCACTAGATTACATTGAAACACTTTAGATGGATGAACCAAAAAAAACAAGAACATTATTCCATCCCTAGCCATGATAATAGTGTAAGAACACATGGAAGAACTAATTGATGAGCTAACACAAGATATAGAAGAAGATGCTAGCCTTATGAGCCTATATATGGACTCTTCCAATCTAACAACTATGGACTCTAGCATTCTATTAGTTATAGACTCCACCAGTCCATCAACTCTAGACTCTAATAAATTGATAGCTACTAACTTTGTCAATCCATTGGCTATGGATTCAACTAGACTTGCTACTACAAACTCATTATTTGGGCATAATTCCCATCTTTCCTATTTAACATATGACCACAAACCATCATAATAAAGTATTTGGAGTTGGATAAGAGATGAACCAATTAAATTTCTAACCATATTTCATTTTCCATTAGCTAGAATCATTCCTTTAAGAGATGGATTTGTAAAAATGTAACTATATTTCATATATTATTACCCCATCCATGTCCTCTTAACTCCTTGATGAATGAATTCAAACAAGTGGAGTCTATCCATCCTACCACTAAACAAGTAATGGTGTTACCAGGAAAACATTGAACATGAATAGCTAGTTAACCCATGATCAATAGATAGTTTTTGATGTCCTATAAAAACACACCAAAGTTTTTGATTGGGATTACATAGATGTGAGAGGAATTATTTTGAGTGTTTTCACCCATCACATTTACATGCCATAAAAAACTAGTTATAAAACCACAAAGATAGATAAATTTAACATTAAGGGATATAATAAAGATTGAGATTGATAAATTATTGAATGTGGGATTCATTTATCCCATCTTAGATAGCCAATGGTTTTCTCCACTCATCATTATACTGAATAAAAATAGGAAATGGAGAGTGTGTATATATTACCAAGAAATAAACAAATCCACTATGAGGGATTATTTTCCTCTTTATTTTATTGATCAAGTGCTTGATAATTTAGCAGGGAAAAAATAATTTTATTTCCCAAATAGATTTAGTGGATACAATTAGATAATATTGGTAGCTAAGAATCAAGACAAAGCTACTTTTTCTTTCCCATGGGGAACTTATGCCTACATAGTCTTACCATTCGGACTTTATAGCACTCCAACTACTTTTTAACAAGCAATTTTAGCCATATTATTTGATTTTACTAATGATTGTGTGGAAGTTTACATAGATGACTTGAATGTTTATGAAGATACTTTTGATGAAGCCTTACACAATCTTGACAAGGTCTTAATCATATGTGAAGAACACCAACTATCACTAAGTCATGATAAATGCCTAATGATAATGGATTAGGGCATAATACTAAGACACCACATCTCTATTGAAGGAATCCAAGTGGATCCTAAAAAAATTGAAATAATATCCAACCTACCTACCCTATAGAATCAAATTGATATCAAGATATTCTTAGGTCTTGATGTTTTTTATTGACCTTTTATATAAGACTTCAACAAAATTGATACTCCTATGTCTGCTTTGATGGTAAATGATAGTGAAATTGTGTGGAGTAATGACTATTAGAAAGCCTTTGAAATTATTAAAGATAAATTGAGCTCTGCACTAGTGTGGAGAAGGCCCAATTAAGAAAAACCCTTTCACATCTACATTGATGCCTCTAATTATGCAATGGGGGAATTTATAGGACAAAAGGATGAAAATGATCATATGCATTACATTTATTACATTAACATAATTTTCACAACAATTGAAAGAATTATGTTTTGTAATTTATGCCTTCAAAAAATTTAGACACTATATTAAAGGTTATAAGGTCTTCATATACATAAACCATTTATCCATACGGTTTCTCATGAACAAACATGTAGTAGGAGGAAGTATCATAAGATGGTTAGTACTTTTGAAGGAATTTGATATAAATATTATTGATAAACTAAGAAATTTTAATGTGGTTGTATAATTTTATTATAGAATAAACATTGTAGGTGATGAAGAAATAGTTAAAGATAGATTTCTATATGAACAACTATTTACTATTTCAGTAGAATCACCATGGTTCATTGATATAGACAACTATTTGGCCATGGGAAAGTTTCATTCTCATTTCACTTGTAAATTAAAAAATGTTTAATCAAAGAAATATCTTATCTTAAATGGATTGATAACATGTTATTTAAGTATGGATGTAATCATATTTTTTGTATATGTGTAGTAGATAATGAAGCTTATGATATCATTAGAGCTTGTCATGATGAACTAGGAGTGGGTCATTATTTAAGAAATATAACTAGACATAAGATCTTGATAGTAGGATATTATTAGAATTAACTTCATATGAAAGTAAAGAAGTATATCAAATAATGTGATCCATTTTAGATGATGGGACAACCTACACTATTATTAGAGATGCCTCTTCATCCATAGGTAGTGTTAAAACCATTTGAGAAATTGGGAATAAAATATTTTGGTCATATATATCCTCCATCTTAGGGTAAAGAATACCTCTTGGTATGTACATATTATGTCACTAAGTAGGATAAATTCCAAGCCTTATCTTTTACTAGATAAATAGTAGTAGATTTTTATATATTTCAAGATCATGTAAGATTTTGGTACACCTAGGGAGATAGTCTTAGCTCAGGGATCAAAAATTATGTCCAATATGATCAAACATTTCATGGAAGTCTACCAAATCAATCATAATAAATACTCCCCTTACCATCCATTGTCTAATGGCCAATTAGAAGTTACCAATAGAGATATGGAGAACATTCTAACCAAGATAGTTAGTAGTAATATGAAAGATTGGGTAGTTAGAATAACATAATTAGTATGGGCCTACAACACTACTTAGGAAATAACTAGTGGATTTTCACCTTATGAGCTAGTGTATGGTAAGAAACCTCTACTTTCCATTGAATTTGAATTGTAAACTCTAAAAAAAATAATAGAAATAGGTATTAATTTGGATAAAGCACAACAAGGTAGAATCCTCCAAATAAATGAGCTTGATGAGATGAGGATAGAAGCTTTAAAATAGATATAAATGATGCAACATCAGAGGAAAATGTGGCATGATTCTCACATCAAAGAGAGAAGATTTCAATAGTGATATTGGGTATTCTTGTTTGAATCTAAGTTTTATCAGTTCAAAGGGAATTTGAGAAAAATATGGATATGCCCATATCAAATAGAAAAAATATTTGAGAATGGATGGTTACAATTGTTTCCAAAAGATGGGAATAATAAGACCTTACTAGTCAATAGAGATAGACTTAAATTATATCAAAAACCTATCAACAAAGAGGAGTTTGTTCAAAATATCAAGAACACAGTGGTTTTCATAGAAAAACTTGGTTCTTCCATAATGGTATATTCTTAAAAAAAAATAAGTAGACCACTCCTTTAATATATTCTTCAAAAAAAAATTAAAAAAAAATTGAAAATTCAATAGTGAAAATCCTTTTGAGGATGATATTGACAATGTTGATCAGAAAACCAACTTGCTAGTTAGTCCTACATTGAATAAATAGCCTTGACTTGAAAATTAGAAATGTTTGGTCAAGGGTATATATATATATATATATATATATATATATACTAAAAAACCTAAAATTGATCAATTTGTTTTAAGTAATAAAATCACTGATGTATTTATTTGCACACATTTATAAAGACTAATTCATGTATTTTTTCTCTATTTAGAATTAGGTGGCAAGAAAAGAACAAAGACTATGAGTATGATTGGGTAAGTAGAGTATTTTATTTATCTACATTAGGTTAGTATAATTCATTTTGGTTCATGAAAGTTCACCATGAGGATAAGGTTTGAAGTTCATCCAAAGATGTCTTAAAAGCTATCAAAATAACAACAAAAACAACAATAATGATAATGATAATGATAATAATAATAATAATAATAATAATAATAATAATAATAATAATAATGAAAAGCAATGAGTAAAAAGACATGCAGCCAAAAAGAGTGTCATGTAAAATTCATTTACACATGACCCATATACCGACTTAGTATTTAACACTTTAAATAATGATGACATGGTCGATAATGCACATGTCTAATAATTATGGCAACATATCAAATATTTTTCAAGTTGGTTTCATTTAATCCTTGATATCATATCATGATTACTCTAGATTACATCATCAATGGCCAAAATAATATTAATGACCATTTTATTGACTATGTTCATTAATTTTGAACTATTTTTACATTATCACTATTATTTTCATATGCTAGATTACCTCCTACTTCCAGATAATTAAAAAAACTACCATGTGATAGAAGAAAAGATTTGAACCTGAGTATATAAATGGATTGATGATAGATGGAATTTTTATATAAGTCTTTGAGTAAGTTGTATAACTTCCATTTATGCAAAACTTTGAAGGGATGATTAAAATTTGGTGAAAGAATTCATTTCAAACCTAAAAGAAGAATCCACCATAGTTAGAGTCATTAATATTACTATCTCTAGAAGAATCATCAACAAAATCTCTAGGATTACTAAGGAAGGTAAGAAAATACTTAGGAGAACATTTTTTTTATATTTAATTTCAGAGTTTAATTTTAATGAAAAATTATCTATAGCATGCATACATAATCACCAAGGAAAGGAAAAAGGATTAGTAGGGATACCCTACTTGAACCCTAAATTTTTTTTTCCTTCTAGGTTATGAAATGTTTCATGTGTGAAGGTTAGTGCAGTGTTTTGGTGTGTGAATATATGAGGATAATTATTCACCTTACATATGGTTATAAATAGATGCAACATAGATTTAATATACCACTATACTTTTATGGAGCCATTTAGATTTTGGCCACTAATAGGTTAGCTCCAACTCATCATCATTACCTTATCCACCCAATTATTCAATGTCATTTCCTTTAGAAAAGTAAAACAACTTATAATGTTTTTTGAAAATATAGAACCAATCACCCTTCATCATCTCTTCTAAATTTTTTTATAGAAACAAAAAAACCTAGGGCAAAATAATAAGTTTCATCTTCTAAGTTTAGGGTTTCATCTAGTGAAATAAGATAGACCATATCATAAGTAACCCATGTTATTAAATAGAGTTCTTAGAAAATTCCAAAAAAAAGAAATTAATACCTATAGTTTCATAGTCTCATTTAAACCATAAATTTAGATATATTACTTTAGTAATCATAACATAATCACCTAAAAAAACTGGTGATTCACAAGCAACTGCGGATACATCTTTAAAGAAGCCCAGTTCTTCTATACAGACTAATAGAAGACATAAAATTAATCTTGGCATATAATGATAAAGAAATAGAAGTATCTACAACCCTTGTTATTATATGACAATAACCTCTTTTTTATTCACCAATAATAGTAGACATAACCATATTCTAGGAATAACTTGCCATAATAGACATTCCTAAGTTAGGAAAAGTAACTCCTTTTGAGGAAAAAGTTGAGGAAGCAAATACACCCATATAAGCAATTCTAGCACAAGAGGTGTGATCATAGGAATTTGACTCAAGAGAGGAGGTTATATGAAGTGTTAGTTTTCATATAAAATATTGAAATAAACACACTAATAAGCATAACATCTCTAGGCCTAGATCATATGAGGATCTTAGTGAACAAATAACAATTGAAAACACAACTAAAATGCAAAAGAAATAAGATCTCTTACCTTCCTTGAATGCTCTAAATGATGTGTTTTTTTATCTTGATTGGTTTGTGATCAAATATGTTTTGGAAAATGGAGTTGTGTGTCTCCTTCTCTCCTTGGCACCATTGTTAGCCTGCCTTGCTTGGTATGGCTTATGTTTATGGGCTGGCTTGTGATTTCAGCATTATAACACTATAGATTTTAGTCTTGCACCAAAATGTGTGTTATAAATTACTATATTCCAAGATCTCCAAATGAAGAGGTCTAGGCTTGTATTTATAGGTTTAGAAACTAATCCCAACCCAAGGTGAATTAGAGTATAGTTAAAGCTTGGAATGGGTCCAAACCTAACCTTAGTGAGTCAATTAACCTAAGTAGAGTTAAAAGGTGTTAAAACCTCATGATTTTCAATGAATAGGCATGTTGAGATATTTTAAAATATTTAAAAACTCAAAAAAAGGTAATTATGAATTCCTAGGGTATTCTTGATTTTTTAATTTCCTTTATTAGAATTTCATTAATTTTTCATGGATAATTCAAGTAAGCATTTAATTAGTTTTGGGATTTTAATTAATTATATTTAGGATTTGTAAAAATTTCAAGATTTGATTTAATGTCATGTGTGCATTTTCCCCATTTAATAGGTTTATAGGCTAAATTGCATGCTATAATGCTATAGGATAATTGGAGATGAATCTATTAAAGGATTTTGTTTTTTATGGTAGGATATCCCAAGTAGGGATGTATCAACATGATTTTGAGCCTTGATAAGTGATTCAAAATTGAATTTGGGATATTTAGTGATTTCTAGCCTTAATTTACAATGGTTGGTAAGAATCGGTCCAAAATCTAATATGAAGCCATTGGTGGTAAATTTTAGGTGTCTACAATTTGCCCCTATTTATGAATGCATTATAAGATGTAAGAATAATAATATATTCTCAAATAATTAAAAGTTCTTATATGCTTAAGATTTCAACAAAAATGGATGAACTTTAGGTACCCCCTCAAGGGAGTTTTTGGAAAATGGGTTGGTAAATAGGCCCTCAAAAGAAGGAAATGAGTAGACCAAACAAATGAAATGCTGGGGTGGAAGAGAATAATTTGCCCATAGGTGGTTATAATCAATGGCATATGGAGTTGCCCCAGTTAGGGTAGACACACAAGATGGTTTTCCTATAAGAGTTTATAATCATTAGCATAGGTGGGATAAAAAAGGTAATGATTTTACCAAAGGTGGTTATAAACATTGAAAAAGGCTTAGGATAACAAGAGATTGATTTTATTAAAGGTAGTTATAATCAATAAAAGGGAAAAAATGATTTGCCCATAGGTGGTTATAATCATTAGCTAGATAAAAACTTTCCCCAATTGGGATCATAGAGATAATGGTTTTCCCAAAGGTGGTTATAAGCATTATCACTATGAAAACATGCCCCAGTTGGAAAAAAAAAAGTGAATGATTTTCCCAAAGGTAGTTATAATCATTAACCTTTAAATAGATGGAAAACACAATGATTTACCCAAAGGAAGTTAGAATCATTGTTATTGAAAGTGGAATGGTATACAATGATTTACCCATAGGCAGTTATAATCATATACCCTAATTATGGTAAACATGATATGTAAGATGATGGCAAATTAGAAAAAAGGAGAAAGATGAATTAGGCTACCTTCTAGCAGGGAGATGCTCATCTAAACTTGTAAAGATAATTTTTTTTCACTATTTAATTAATCTATTTGGGATATGATTTGGTTTAGATTGGGAATGTTGATGGTGCCAAGGAGATATCATTATTGCATTACCATGTAGAATCTTCAAAGATGATTTTTTTATTGTAGAACATGATGATAGAAATCATGATAGAATGCCATGAGGACTTGACTAAAATATTAATAGGGATTGACTCTCAATCCAATACTCAATTGAAAACAATTACCTAATGATTAAAACCATGAATATAATGTTCACATATGAATATGGATGGATTAAAAATAATGCACAAGTAATCACCTAATGCATGCATATATACTAAATTGATGCACAATAAGAAAGCAAACAAATAGGTAAGTAAACAAAAATGAAAATAAAGAAAAAAAAAGTAAAAAACAAACAAATAATGATATTACAAAAAACATGACATAAATAAGACAACAAAAATTGCCCCTAGATGAGAAGAGATAATGAAACAAACAAATAAAATGGGATAAGAGAAGAAAAGGAAGGGGGTGGCCAAGTTGTCTCCAGATGTACTACGCAAGTGGATACTGCCTACATAGTTCCATGGATATATGATCCAACAAAAACTTCAAGCTAAATGTAGTTCTCCTAAGAAATGGGATAGAGTAAAATGATGAGAAAGAAAACATATGATGGATATGATATAAGAATAGGAATGATATTGCAAAACTATAAGAGCATGGTGGGACAAGAGGGCCAATAAAGATGGGAAACTAAATGACAAGTGTTTTCTTGTGATTTAGTAAGGGTTCCTAGAATATTTTAAGGAAAAAAAGTGGTCAATGTTTTTAGTTTTTATAAATTTATTTTAAATGTTTTTGGAGTTTTAGAGTATCTCAACTCAATTGGGAATGATGATATACTAAATGGTATAAGATCACAAAACCATGAAAGTGTTAAAACTTACAATTAATCATAAAATGATGAGAGTGTAGCTTAGTTTTATCACAAAATGGTGAGATTGTGAAAAAGGGTGACTAAGCTAACCTTAACATGAATTGAGTGATGCCTGCATAGTATTAATATGGGACTTTAAGTCATTTATAGTTCCACCTTACAACATAATAATATGACTAGTGTAGCAACTAATTCAAATAAAATAGGTAAAGTTGGCATAATGGCATAGTACAACATAGGCATGGAAAAGTCATACTTCAAGGCATGATAAATAAGTGTTGTCCATAGTTTTCCCATTGGTGGTTGTAACTAAGAAAAAATGACATAAATCAAGGATATTAATTTTCCCATAGGTGATTATAATCAGTAGAAAAATAGTGAGACACTGATTTTTCCAAAGGTGGTTATAATCAAGCACACTTGGTATAGAATGGAACAAGAAATAAAGGATGCAATTACCAAACCATTTTCATAATTATCCAAAATATGGCCTCTATTTGGAATACTTGAAACAAATACTGAAACTTGATCTAAATCTTCATGCTGAAAGTGGTTGTGGAACCAATAAAATGAAACCAAGCGCAAACGGTCTTGATAGGGTGGTAAAATAACTCGGTAAATAAGAAAGGTATGAAATAATGGAATGGTGAAATGAAAAAGTCATAGAATGATAGAATGGTATGGTATAAAGAAGAAAGTTGATAATATGGTACAACTTGAAATGAACCTCATAGACAATACACCAAGTCTCTCAAGATAAGTAATGCTTAAGGTGTATAATGTTCATTATCTCAAAAAGTTCATCCTAGTCTCATGTAGTGAGTCTATATGATCCAACACCATAGTTTGTAATGATTATGAAAGGATCTACCCAATTGGGTTTGAATTTGCCTTTATGTTTCTTATTAGCCATGGTATTCTTTTGGTTTTCTTTAAGAATAAGATCACCAAGTTTGAATTCTATATGTTTAATGCACCGATTGTAGTGGCCACAAAGTCAATTCAAGACAACTAGTTCTTGTAGGAGAGTTGCTCGATAGTCTTCATCATTCAAGACATGTTGCAAAGAGATGTGCGAAGAAGGTAACTTGACCTCAATGAGAAGAATGGCCTTAGTGATATAAACAAGTGAATATGGAGTGGCTCTTATTAAAGTAAAGTGATTGGTATGATATGCCCAAAGGGCATGAAATATTTTAAGGTTCCAATCATGGCTGGCATCATCGAAAATATTTTTAAGCATGTTGACAATGGTTTTGTTAGATGTTTCTACCTATCCATTACCTTGAGGGTAATATGTTGTAGAAAAATGCTATTTAATCTTGTATTTGGAATATAATGATTCAACATCCTTATTTTTGAATGATCCATAATTATCAGATATAATATCAAAGGGGATACCATAGTGGCAAGTGAGATGGTTAAATATGAATTTGGAAATTTACTTTCTAGTCATGTGAGTGAGGTGTATAACTTCAACCCACTTAGTCAAATATTATATGGTGATAGGTATATGTTTATGGCCATTAGATGAGGTGGGTTTTATTTTCCTAATGAGATCAAGGCCCCATGTAGTAAATGACCATGGTGTCATCATTGGTTTCAAAGTCTTGTTTAGGGAATGAATTAGATTGGCATACCATTGACATGTATTGCATTTTTTTACATATGTAGCTACACCTACATCTATAATTGGACATTAGCACCTAGTACACAAGATATTTTTGGATAGGAATACCCCATTAGTGTGGGCTCCATATAATCCTTCATGAACTTTTCATAATTCTAATGTAGATTATACTAAAGTTAAATAATGATCCAAAGTTGCATCAAAACTATAGTGATATAGGGTTGGTCTGAGTAAGGTATAACATTGGGCATGATGGATAAAGGATTTGGATTATTTGTGGGATAAGTTAGGTGGCATAATATGGTCATAGAGATAGGCATATAAGTCTAAATACCAAGTAGATATGGGACCAAAAATATAATAATCATTGCAATAATTAAAGGTTCATGAGCTGGTGCCAATAGATTTATAATAAAAACTAGTATTCTTTGGTTGTATCTATATGTTGATGGTGGCCATTGAATTTATTATTCTATTTTTGTCCTTTGGTATATGTTCAAATTAGAAATTAGTAATTTATTACTTGAGAGTATTTACCATGTCCTTGTATGACACTTTCTTGTCATCCTTGGTCTAAAAATGGTCTATAACCTTATTGATGATTAACTAAGAATAACCATAAACCTTTAGATGTGCTATTTTCCATTTTATTTCCTATTAAAGACATGAAACAAGTGCTTCATATTCAGCCATGTTGATATAAGGAAAGTTGATCTTGAATGATTTAGGGATTATATTCCCCTATGGTATTATAAGAAAAAGGCCTTCCCCTAATCCTTGTGCTATGAATGAACCATCAAAATATAGCTTCTAGTGCTACTCTTGAAGAGGTATTTAAATGATGGTCATAATGGATTCATCTAGGAATTGGAATGTTAGGAATTTTATATCTACAAGGGGTGTTTCAACAAGATTATCTATAAGAACTTACCCCTTGATGTCTTTCTAGTTGACATATTCTATCTAAAACTCACTGAAAAGCATGATCCATTTAGCCATGTGGCCTTATAAATTTGTTTTAGATAGTAAATAATTGAGTGGATCTAATTTTGAAATGACCATGGTCTTATTGTTTAACATGTAATGTCATAGTTTCTAAGATATGAAGAGCATATCTAAATAGTATTTTTTAATGGTCATATAATTGTGATTATACGTGACTAGTGTAGACTTAAATAATACATGACATGCTCTTTTTAATTATCATTATGTTGAGATAGGAGTGCATCCAGGGCTTTATCAGTAATGAAAAAGTATAAGAGGAATGGACTTCCTAGCATGAGAGGTAATAAAATAGGTGGATTTGCTAGATATTCCTTTAGCTATTGAAAAACTTTCTTTCATTCTTTATACCAATGAAATTATACCCCTTTCTTCAAGAGATGTGTAAATGGGTGGCACTTTTTGGACAATTGTGATATGAAGCATTTGATGGATTAGATCTTGCCCTAAAAACTATGAAGTTGATTTAGATTGGTTAGTGGTGGCATTTTTGTTATGGCTTGTACTTTGGTTGGATCAACTTCAATACCATTGAGAGACAAAATGAAACCAAGAAATTTTCCAAAAGTAACACTGAACACACTCTTCTTAAGGTTAAGCCTAACTTTATATTCACATGGTATCTTAAATATACTCTATGTTTCTAGATGATCAGCCCTGATCTTTGATTTACCTAGTATGTCATTAATGTAGTCTTTAACAATATCATGCATCATATGATGAAATATGATGGTCATATCTCTTTGGTAGGTGACCCCAACATTTTTGAGACCAAATGGCATAACTTGATAATAAAATGTTCCTCATGGAGTGATGAATGATGTTTATGTTGGTTTTCTAGTTGTATTTGGATTTAGCTGTATCCTAAGAATCCATCCATTAGTGAAATCATTTCATAACTCATTGTGGAGTTGAAAATCAAGTTAATGTTTAGTAGAGGAAAGTCATCCTTGGGATAGGCTTTATTTATGTCTCTAAAATCAGTGCAAATTTCTATTCATTTTGGATTTTTGTTGACTAATACGACATTAGATATCCATTATGAGTAGTCGATCAACCTAATACATCTCACTTCTAATAGTTTTTCCAACTCTTTCTTAACTAATACAAAAATGTGATGATGTATCTAGTGCAATTTTTATTTGATAGGTTTGACATCATGATATACCACAAGTTGGTGTACAACCAAGGTGGGGATCAAACCTAGCATGTCAAACTAGGTCTATATAAATATATCAATAAATTCCCTCAAAAGGGCTCTAAATAATTCATGCTCCTCAGTGAAGGATGTGTCTAATTTGGTCCATTTTGGGTCATCTAGAGTCCATATATTAAATTTTGTTGTGTCTTCCATTATAAGTGTCAAAACATCTTCTAGAATGGTCGCTATAGATTTGAATTAGTCTAAAATGGTAGAGTCCTCTATTAAGATTGGCTCTTTGAGTTATCCTATGCATGATGAAGCAAAATACCCTAATAGTAGGGATGGCCATGTGAGAAATATAGTTGGAAAATCATAGATAATTAGATCAAAATATTGATATTCTTTAAAACTAAACTTGGACCCATAGGTAAGTACATCATTAGTGGTCTCTTGGATGATTCAATAAAATGTATATTATTATTCAAGAATAAACTTGGACCCATAGACAAGTTCATTATTAGTGTTCTCCTAGTATATGTTTGAGGAAGGTTGAACACCCTCATCTAATGATGCCTAAAATAGGTTTTCACCACTAGACTAACCTTTATCTTTACTATTTCCTTGGACCAAAAATGCCGCAAGGAGGTTTTCACTTTGGGACCTAATGTTTTATTTAATTGTTTTTAGCTAAGGGTATTCACCCATTCTCCAAAATAGGCTTTAGGATCCAACTTGATTGAGAACCCTTATTTGTGGTCTCCCAATGGAGCATTGACCTTAAGGCCTAGAAAATCATAGAAAGCTTCATCATTCTAAAACTCATCAACTGGCATAGTTGATTATTATTGGCCTAAGTCTATTAGTTGGGGATAATATCAAGGAAGTGGATTATGGAAAATGACTAGATGAAGGGTAAAAATGTCATTAGTTTTAAATAAATTGGTATTGGTTAGGTCATCAAAAGGGTTATGATTAGACTCTACTTCATTGTCAGCATCATCATCACTAGTTATTGGTAATGGAACTTGAATAATATATGTGGGCTCACCCCTAGGTGATTTAAATCCAAGTCCATAAGTTCTTTTGTACTATGTCATATAAATTGGCTTAAGTGTTCCCTATTGAGTTGGCCCAAGGCCTCCTCCTTCATGATCTTGGTTCTCCATGGTCCAATTAGGAATGGGGTATATGGAATTTTTGTAATAATCATCCAATTTGTCATTATACAACCATGATTCATCATTTGTAAGAGGTACCTTTTCTTTGCTAGAAGCTGGTATGAAAGTGACAAGTGTTGGACTATGAAGTTTATATTTACCCTTTCTTTTCCATTCCATGCAAGGTAGTTTGGCTTTTGCTCTTTCAAATGACTTTGAGTTCTATGAAATCTTGGAAATTTGGAATGTATCATGGGTTAAATATTCTCTTAGGCCATTAGCTAATATGGTATACTGATTAGACATTTTAAGAGGTGGCATGTGGGAAAGTGAATCAAGGGTATCAGGGTCAATGCAGTTGGCCTTTGGTGAATCAATGAGTATTTATTTTCCCTTATCATTCTTATGAAATAGATTTAATTTAAAATGATAGTTATATATTTTAAACTTGGCCTTTAAATGCTTACAATGCCTGTATGGATGCAAATCTCTCAGAATAGTAACCTACATACTTGAATGGGATAACTAATATATCAATGGGATTACATGAATCTCATATATCCAAGGTCTACCCAAAAGCATATTTTATGAAAAATTGAGATCTAACACATGGAATAGTGTATTGTGGGCCAAATGTCCAATGATAATTGGTAAGTTAATGGTGCCTTGTGATTCTCATTCTTCATTATTTTAGGATTTGATTGTGATCATTTCTACTTGGAGATCTATTATCATGTACCTAAGAAGCTTGATGAGCTTTATAGAAATAATATTTAGAATCAATCCATTATCTATGAGGACACGCTTCACTTTGTGTCACATTATGAAAACTTTGATGTATAATGGATTGTTATACAATGGGCCAAGGGATGACATATCACTTTGGTTGAAGGTTAATTATTGTCCTAGAGCTAGGTGTCTAACCAAAGATTGAAATTTGTCTAGAGATATGTCATTAGGAACTTAGGATTGGCTAAGGAATTCTACCAATATTTTTTTGTGGATAGTAGATGTACACAAAAAATATAGAATGAATATTTGTATGGGCATCTTTTGTAATTGTTCCATAATATCAAACATCATTTCTTGCATAGTAGTAAATGGCTTTTTCCTAGCTAGAATGGGAGGTTTTATGATAGGTGAAGTGGAAAATGGATGTGGGCTTGGTATGGTAATATTAGACCATCTAGTTGTGATTGCACAATCAAGATTAGATACAAGACCATTGTTGCTAAAAAATGATGGTAGAGGGGGAATAGATAGGATAAGTCTTGGTTGTCAGTACACTTGTGTGTGGTTATAGGTGAATGATGAGTTATCAGTTGAAGGTCTAAAAGTGGGAATCCCTACTTGTTGGTTCACCTATATATAGTCCCAAATCAAGGAAGGATTAACAACATGGGTTATTTGATTGGGAATGATTATCAATAGTCTTGATTGATGGGAAGTTAGTCTTAAATTTATGGAAATGGTGTTAACATAACCTCCTACAATATGGCCTACAACATCATTGTAGTCATGTGCAATTTCATGGCATGTTTGTTAGTTATTGGCATCATTCTATCATTTATTCTATCCATTTTTCTAACATTATTGGTTCTACTACTAATTTTGTTAGTTTTGCCTTGGTTGTTGATACTTTTATTATTGTTGTGATAGCTATTCTTGCTATTATTATTGGTTTTTATGTTGGAAAAAATGATTTTGATAGATTCATAGATTTTGATCAGATGTGGAAGCTCTATTTGGTAATGTTATTTCCCCATTTTCCAAAAAATTCTCAATCACATGTTTATTTTTCAGACAATGACACAAGTAATGTCTATTGACCTAATAATCTCATAGAATTCATTTGGCATGTACTAATCTAGATAGTTACTGCCCTTAGGATAATGCTTTAGAATAGGCTAGTTAATCATATTAGCTATGGAAAGTTGGTAAAACATAGATTTGATGGGCTCTCCAAGGTCACTAAATACATGATGAGTGGGAAAATTTATCATTGGAGGAGGGGGTTACAAAGGCATATATTTTTGCATTTTTTGTACTAGTCTAGGCTACTATGTTTGCTACATTTTTTGAAGAGGTTACTAGTTAGGAGTAATTTATAAATATGATATAGGCTAAGTAGATAGTGTTTGTACCATTTTGACATGTCATATTTTTTTACTTTGTTCCTTATAACATATTTTTTGCAATTGAACTACTTGGGTTTGTCATAATTATTAGCTTGTGCTAGTTGCAATGCTTACACTTGGACTTAGTTTTGATTCTAGCCATTATTCTAGTTTTGATTCTAGTTATGATTTGATGAGGTTAGCTTAATTATCTATTTGTTAATGTGGGATCTTTTTATCAAAAAACCTTTGTCAATGATCTCCTTAAAAGTGTGCGTACACTACAACTCCATATTGTAAGATATCTCAATGTATAGATTCTTGGTAAACATAGTGGCTAGTTACTTGTCTAGTAGAGTGGGTGAATAAGCTTACAAGTTCTCTCCATCACTGTAGATAACTTGTGAATATTTCATTGGCCTTTTATTTGGCTTATGTCAAATCTACCAACAAATGTTTTACTTGATATTGTAAGAGAAGTGTTGCACAAACATTTTTGAAAGATCATCAAAATCAGATATTGAATTCTTTGGTAAATTTAGAAACCATTCCAACATTTGTATTACTAAGCTTATTGGAAAAAACAACAATAGGTATATGTCATTATAGGTCACTGGTTGGCATGCAACAAATAATTCTATTAGATGGGCCTAGGGGTTAACATTCCCCTTGTATTTGTTAAATTTAGGTGGTTTATACCCTAGAGGAAGTGGTATTTTCAAGTACTCCATATTGAAAGGGTAGGAACACATGTTGTCTAACTTGAATTTATTGGTATATTTAATGGCTTGGATGAGGGAAATTACATCCTTCATTTTTTGTATCTCTTTCATGAGGATACCAATGAGAACATTGGATTGAGGTTGAGGTTAGGTGGTCAAAATTGGATTACTTTGACTGGTGTATAGCGAAGGCATATGTTATGGAATGTTAAATTGACTAGGGAATGGGCCAAGAATACACATGTGTAGATTAGGGTGTAGTTATTTAAATTACATGTGTTACGGTGTGATATTATAGTTGGGATTGGGTATATAAGCCTTATTTTAGGGGAATTACAATTAGGATAAAGGAATATGGATGTATTATTCCTATTGAGTTTGAATACTGATATGTTTCCTACTAGTCATACCTTGTTGATTGAGGGGAACTTATGGAACAAGGCCATGTCATTGAACTTGTGGCATGTTTATAACTAAAGGGAATTGTTGCCTAATGGTACTTGAGGAACATTGGAACCTCTTGGTTGCATGAATCCCTATTTGGAAGTAGATGCATATTGGAGATTCAATATTTTTTGTTGACCAATACTTATATGGTGTTGATTAGACATCATTTGGTTTTAGATCAACATGTTAGTTTATGACTGAAGAGGATGTTCATCACTACCTGACAAGGTGGAACATTGGTTTCCCCATGTTGAGGTGGTAATATGTTTTACCTCTATTACGTGGGTACATTGGATGGTTCTTGTTATTATGGAATATTACTCATCACCATTTGGGGTGAAGTAACATTCATCACATTTTTTTTGTGGTATGGCACTAACTATTGGTTGACTACTTAATCCTTGATGTTGAGTGCTTGAATAAGTAGTTGGTTAAAGATTAGAGGTAGTTGGTTGAGGTTGGGAAGTAGAAACTCCTACCCCCTAAGTTTACAAACCACTCATGGTGTTAATTAAAGGTACATTTTGTTTTTGACTAGTTGTTTGTGTTAAAACCACTTTGGTTTATATTGGATGTTGCTTGCACATTATCCACTATGTTCAGTTCATTATTCTACATGGAATTAGAAGAAATTTCTTTGATTGTTAGGGTAATAAACATAGTTTATCTTGAGGTGATTTGTGTAACTAGGTCTAAACCCTAATTTTTTTGTCTAGTCAATTCAAGTAAGACTCTTATTAAAGGAACTAACTTGATAAGAGGTGCATTTGACATGGTCATATTATTAAAGTTATGCTCTAGGTTTTGATATGCCTAGTATGTTGTTTCAATTTGAATGAAGTGGTCATCCATGAGGCCCCTTTATGTGATTATCATATGAGTATCTTGATATGGCATCAATACTATAACATGAGGGTTGCTCAAAGAGGCATGTTCATTATTATGACTATAAGACATGTTGTAAGGCCTTATTACTAAAATTGGAAAGTTTTCATGGGAAAATTCTATAGGAAACTTAGCCTCTACCTCTATGGTTCTATTTAAGACCTTATCTTTGTTCGCTAGCAAGTGATGATCAACTAGATGAGGATCATAGGCCAATGACATTATAATGTAATAAAGTTTTTATTGGACTTATTCTTTAACCATATGTACATTAGTTAAATATTATTCCATTTATTCTTGGTCCTACTCTGAGTATGGAGTCATGCCAACCAAATAATGGTCCAAATAATCTTGACTTTATTCCCTTTTTTGAGTGTTTTAAGGTGGATAAGAATCCATCTCCCAAACAACATCATATTCATAAGGGTCTCAAACAAAGTAATCTTGTGTGATAAAATTTCCATATCTTGGATCATACATGACTCCAATACATGTATAGTTAGACATGGTTAAATCAACAACAATTTTTTCATGACAAAAGGGGTTAGAGTTATACAAATTCTAAAAATCTATGTCTAACAAGATAAAAAGGTTTAAACTAGGTCTAACTTGGTCAAAGTAATGGATCTGTATCTTCAATTTTTTTTTACAAAGGCTTAATAATAACAATATAACATCAAATGTCTAACATTATATGTCTCACAAAAACAAGGTCAAGTGAATGAATTGAAAATAAGATGCCAAATTCTAGGTTCGAAGATGTTTTAAATAGGTCTAATCGAGGAAAGGAAAAGTTGTTAGGTCTTTTGGCCAAATGCAACATCAAAATCTAGGCTCAAGCAAGGCATGTGCTACGACTCTTGGCCAAATGTAGCATCAAAAGCTAGACTTGAAATATAGGGATGATTATAATCTAACGAACTTGGAACACTTTGGCATAAATTAGGCACTTGATTCTAGACATGAACTCAATCAAATTGGTATAAGTCACTAAATAAAAGTCACTTGGAGATAGATTGATTATCCTAAATAAAGTCACAAATAATATAGTTTTTTTAATTTTTGGTCAAAAATTAACCTATGTTATGCAACCCAAAAATGAGATCTATGTCTAAGCCCCAATTAATCAAGGTATAAATATAAATCAATCAATATTTGAATTTAAACTTTGGCAAGGTTAATTAAAAACTTAATTTAGGAAAACTAGGAATTTTGAGAAAACAATCTAGATAAATTTGAATGGTGTAATGACACTAAAACAAAGATCCCACAAGACACATGTGATTTTTTTTAAACAATGACAACTTGAACATAATATAAGACAAGTCTATGAAACCATTTGAGTAGAGTATTGGTGTTATATCTCTCTAAAGGTATAAATAATGGTTTATTTCAAAAGACTTATAAGGGAACAACTTGAAATGATTTTGGTAGCATAGCATTACTAATTTAAATAAAATGACACACTCAACATTTTTGACACAAAATTCTTAAGTAAAAAGAACAATGTCAAATGAACAACATAACACCTCCTCAAATAATGGAATAGTGAGGGCACAAGACTCGTTGAAACATGGTATAAAAAAATAATGTTTTTAGACTCAAAAAACCAAGTAATAAAGGAAAAATACCAAATACAACTAAGTAAATCA
This sequence comes from Torreya grandis, assembly GCA_037957365.1. Lineage (NCBI taxonomy): Eukaryota > Viridiplantae > Streptophyta > Pinopsida > Cupressales > Taxaceae > Torreya > Torreya grandis. The sequence continues at coordinate 1,691,111 of JARHVA010001642.1, forward strand.
TCTTATGCCCTAAACTGATAAGGTATGGCAAGTGGGGTTGACTCAAAACTATATTTTTAAATGTCTAAATTGATCCCAAGTGTGGTTAACATAAGAAAAACATCACGTAAATTAAGTTCATACCAATTAAATTACAATGCAAAGGTATATTACTTTGCATAATGATTCCATTTATGGACTGCTTAGTGGAATCACCTAGTTAACTAAACCTAAGTTGGGCCTTCATTATGGAAGGATAGGTTAATCATTGGACCCCTAGCTCTCACAATATGAGTACCCTAATTTATATAACCCACCATGGAGTAGGGTGGAAACGCTACTTGGAGATGAAGCTCTAGGTCAATGCTTCCCTAAATAACTCATGAAGAGGCAAATACCTCCCCTCTATAAGCTAAATTACATGAAAAATAAAACTAAGTAAAAATACTTTAGGGTTGATTTTAGATCACCTAAACCATGTGGGTTTTGGGGACAACCTAGACAAAATTCTTTGTACACCTTGGACAAGGGAAGAAAGGCATGTGAAAAGGTGATTTTTATCACCTAAGTTCCTTATAAGGGATAGGGGAAGAGCATACAAATTTTATTCATTTTATGAAAATAAATAAGAAACAAACACTTTCAAGACATTACAATTAATGTAAGTGCTGATTTTAGGCACCAAATTGAAATGTGTGATGAAGTTATTTACTTGGCCCCTTAGCTTAAGTGAAAAATATTGAAATAAATTCACACCAAACCACTTAATCAAAAATACCTATGTTCATTTTAGGCACAAGACCCAAATGTTCAAGTTTTAGCCTAATTCATTTTAGGCACTAAAATGAAATATTCAAGACTTAGTAATTCATTTTAGGCACCAAAGTAAATTGTTTAACAATTTAACAATTCTAGGTTCCTTTTAAGAACTAAATTCAAATGTTTAAAATTTAACAAATTCATATCAACACCAAAAGGAAGTGTAGATAACTTGGCTATATTCATTTTAAACACCCAAAATGAAATGTTCCTTAGTCTAAACTTACAAATTTATGTTTTATCCCTACCTTAGACCTACAAGGATTAGATATTTTCCTTCTACTTTGAGCCACTTTCAATGGTGAGAAAACAAAGTTTGTAAATATAGATCTTGTGTTTTTATTTTAAAAACACAAAGACCAACATCAATCAGAATTGATTGATGTTATTTAGTCTCATAGAGAATCGATGATGGTCGTAAATAATGGATACTAGTCAACTAATACTAATGTCGATCACCTATGAACCCAAAGGCAAAACCAACATGAGATAAAAAAATTAATTATCTCAAAATTAGATAAAAAAATATTCAAAACCTATAACACAATGATTAGGCAGAGAGTTTAAATGCTAATGAAACCAAGAAATAACAATTAGAAATGCTTAAAATATTTAAAATGCAATATTTTTAAATTGTATATTCCCTTGCAACTTGACTAATAATAGTCACCCAAAATTAAGCTCAGTTAGGCAGAGTTGATGATGGTTTGGTAGAACTGATGCTAGTTATGCCTGTATAATGTTGGTCTTCATTTACATCTGAGTTAACATAATAATAAAAAAATAAGGCAAAAATAAGGTTAAAACTATAATTTTGAAGACATTCAAGGATCCATTTGATGATTTATGAGTTACATCTTGGTCTCCTTGGTATGTGGGGTTCTTAGTGTCCCACCGAGTGTGACATTTGTGATCATAGGAATTTGACTCAAGAGAAGAGGTTAGATCAAGTGTTAGTTTTCATATAAAACAATGAAATAAACACACTAACAAGTAGAATTTCTCTAGGCCTAGATCATAGGGGAAGATTAGTCAAAAAATAAAAAATTCAAACACAACTAAAATTCAAAAGAAAAAAGATTCTTACCTTCCTTTAATGCTCTAAATGATCTTTTCATTTGGCTTGCTTAGCTTGTACTCAAAGAGTCTTTGGGGAATGGAGTTGTGTGGCTCCTTCTCTCCTTGGCACCATTATTGGCTTGGATTTCTTGGTATGGCTTATGGTTGTGGCTTGGCTTGTGATTTTGGAATTATAACACTATAGATTTCAATCTTGCACCAAAATCTACATTATAACTTTACTAGGTTCTAAGCTCTCTAAAAGAATAGATCTAGAATTGTATTTATGGGTTTATAAACTAACCCCAACCTAAGGTGAGTTAAAGTGTAGTTAGAGCTTGGAATGGGTTCAACCCTAGAATTAGTGAGTCAATTAACCCCAATATATTTAAAAGGTTTCAAAACCTCATGGTTTCAATGAATAGGCATGTTGAGATATTTTTGGATATTTGACAACTCACAAAAAGGTAATTATGAATTCCTAAGATATTATTGATATTTGAATTTCCTTTTATAGAATTTAATTAATTGTTCATGGATAATTCAACTAGGCATTTAATTAGGTTTAAAATTTTAATTAATTCTATTTAGGCTTTTTAACTTTTTAAAGATTTGATTTAATTTCATGAATTTTCCCCATTTAATAGGTCGAGAGGCAAAATTACATGTTTTAATGTTGTTGGATAACTGGAGATGAATCTGTGAATGATTTTTATTGTTTACAATAGGATAACCCAATTAGGGATGTCTAAATGAGATTCTAAGCCTTGATGAGTGATGCATAAGTGAATTTTGGATGTTGAATGATTTGGAGGCTTCGTTTGTAATGGTTGGTAAGAATCAATCTAAAGTCTAGTATGAAGCCATTGATGGCCAATTTTAAGTGTATAAAAGGTATAATCCTCTCCATTCTCTTCAACTCCTGATACAAGATCATTCCTAGACAAATGAAAATTATTATAATCTTTGAAGAAAAACCATCTTGATCCACTAAAGATATAGAACTAAAACTCACTCTTACACTATCTAAAGCCAATGCTATCATTAAACTGAAAGCTATAGATATTGTTGATCTCTTAGCTCAATTACAATTCAAGGAAATCCTTAATTCTTATTTGAATCTAGAATTATATAATTTTTAAGAATAATTATCTAGATCATATAAATGAAATTAATCTACTTGAGGAAAAAAGTACTTGATCTCATGAAGAAATGGTAGATTCTTGGATATATATCACTGAATTAGAAGAAGAAAATATATTTATATAGCATCAACTCTAGAATTCTTAGCAATAAACCCTGATGATTCAACATCTTTTGGTGAAAGCTTAATCTTCTTCTAAAACTTCAATTGATCAAGCCTATCAAACTATTGTTTCTCATTCTAACTATCTAGTCAAAATGAGTCAAGTGTGTTTTGAGTTTAGGGAACTCAAGAAACCAAATAAATTCTTATAAAAAGATAAATAGAATATAAAAAAATTATTGACCAAATTTGATTTTTAGTTAAATTGGGTCAACCCTTACATATTGAAACTTTTCAAAGGTTCCCATATGTCTAATAGGGTCTCATGTGTATCTAAAAATCTCACATATCCTTGCTTTAACCTTGGTGTAAGCTTATCTTCCTTGTACTTGTCTAGTCAACCAAAGTCAACTTTGGTTAACTCTAGTAAAATTATCTTATAAATGTCCTAATAGGGTCATTAAAATGTTTTAAGGTGTTCCTAAGTCATAAATTAGTCCTTTATCATGTTTTTATGCCAAAAGTGTCTTTTGGTCACATTTTTGGCTCATTAAATGACTTGTACAAAATTTTCCAAGGAAGTAATTTGTCACCAAATATGATTCTAATGTGGATGAGGTTAGAACTTGTCAGGAATTGGTTAGAGGTAGAAAATAAGTAGTTTTATGTATAAAAATAGGATAATCTCCCAAAAATAGGCTCTTAATGACACTTGTACAGACTTGTAAAGTCTATCTTTAAGTGAAAACATGAGTTAAGTGTCTTTTGAGCTCCCTAAAGTCTTCTCTATTAGGAATAAAACACTTTTAAACTAGATTTACTATTACCATAAACTAGATATAAAGCTATGCAATAACATGCATCATGGAAACATTCCTTAATTTACCATTATTATGAAATCATAAATGAGAGAACAAGATAATAACATAGATCTAACATGGTTCACCCAATGTAGGTTACATCCACCAATGAAATGTTTCAAATAAAAACAATAATCTAAATTCCAAGACTAAAATGAACTCTCACAGATATATACAAATGTCCTATAGAAAATGTTGCACAAATAGCTGCACTTTCACCTGCACCTTCATAATTTTTTATCTCACAAGTTTCTAAACCACACCCTGTAATGAACACCTTCACTTTGAAAAACACCTGCACTTTGACTTTTATCCTCAAAGCCACACCCTCAAAATAAACCATCAAACTCTAAAGGCCACACCACACCTTGTATATATAGTAAAATGAATAAAATACACAAAATGAGGATAAATGTGCAATGTTTATCCAAGATAAGCATTATATAACATGTGATAACCCTCTTCCACCTCATCAAGCTTATCCAAAAGATCTCCTAAAGAAGAGCACACCATATTCATCTCTCCACCTTCTAAGGGTACATTTTCCCCAAAAAATGTGATCTCAACCAACTTCACATAATAAGGAAGGTATAACATATTCTAAGAAATAACCAACCTCCTTAAAAATAAGGAAGATAGACCTACTTATAATAAAAGAGGAAGTCACATGGAAATAAATATCTAACAATTGATTCCACAAAATATGGAATACATAGAAATTAGGAGTACAAGGAATATTCCAATCACAATTAGAGAACATGCAAATTATGCCCCACACATCCATGGAGCTCTTTATGACCCCAAAGTTTATTCCTATGGTCATGTGATAGCCCCAAAGGGATCCACACTCAATAATCTCCCACTTGGAGATCATTTCTCCTAAACAAAATCTATCACTGCTCCATGACCACTAAGGCCAACCAATCTAAACATAGTCTTAACTTATCCAATGTGACCACCTTGGTCATCATATATATAGGATTTTGGATAGTACGAATCTTCTCCAACTTCACTAATTTCTCTTCCAAATCTATCCTGATGATGTGATAACATAACTGAATGTGTTTCATCCTTGAGTGAAAATTAGAGTCCTTTGCCAAATAGATAACACTCTAACTATTATTGTGTAGTCTCCCAAATTCCTACTCATGTCCCAACTCTTAAAACAACTCCTATAACTAAATAATCTCCTTGTTAGCCTCTATAGTAGCAACATACTCTGCTTCTATGGTTAAAAAAGCCACAACATTCTATTTCCTAGAAATCCAACTAACTATTGTATCTCTAATAGTAAATATATATCCTATCATACTTATCCTTCTATCAATATCCCCTAACATATCTAAGTCCACATAACCATGCAAAGTGGTATCTAATCCACCATAACATAGTGAAAAATCAATGGTTCCTCTCAAATACCAAAGAATCCATTTCACTATCTACCAATGCACATAACTTAGATCAGTGATATACTTGTTCACAACTCCTACTACTTGGGTAATATTTGGCCTAGTACGAACCATGGAATACAAAAAGATACCAACTACCTATGAGTAAGGTACCTTGGACATCCTAAGATTTTTAGATTTTGTTTTAGGACACTGCTCCTTTGATAATCAAAAATGGCCTACTAAAGGAGTACCAAAAGATTTAACATACAACATGCTAAACCCTTCCAAGACTTTATTCACATACTCTAATTGGGATAAAACCAACTTCCTCTCCTTCCTATCAAAATAAATCATCATAACAAGGATTTGCTTTTCAACACCCATATCCTTCTTAGGAAAGGAGTCACTAAGTTATTTCTTGAGCATATGAATATGTTGTATGTTCTTTCTTGCAACTAACATGTCATCAACATACAAGAATAAAATAATAAAAGAACCATCATAAAAATGTTTGATGTACATGTAATGGTCAGAATGAAACCTTTAATATTCTTGTTCCAACATAAAAAAATTAAATTTCTTGTACCATTATCGTGGATCTTTTCTTAGGCCATACAAGTTCTTATTTAGTTTTCACACATAGATCTCCTTCCCTTTGACCTCATAACCCTATGGCTAATTCATATACAACTCTTCATCCAAATCACCATGAAGAAAAGCATTTTTCACATCTAACTATTCTAATTGAAAATCCTCAACTAAAACTAAACCAAGAATAGTCCTATTAGAAGTCATTTTTACAATAGGAGAGAAAATCTCATCAAAATCAATACCTAATTTTTTTTCAAACCCCTTGACCACCATCGTGGCCTTATAAAAATTTCTCCCTTCATCCTATTATTTTATCCTAAAGATCCTCTTGTTTGGAAATTCACTCTTGCCCTTGGGTATCCTTACCAAATCCCATATTTAGTTTTCCATGAGAGATCTATGCTCCTTATCCATGGCTTGCTCACACTTTAACTTGGCATCTACTTGCATTACTTCCTCATAACACTTTGGTTCTCCATTTTCAGTGAGTAATAAATAATTAAAAGGAGAAAAAAATTCAGGTGCTCTTCTTACCATAGGATTTTGGGGTCCCTGTGTAGAAGGTTCCTAAACTGAATCATTGGATACTTTGCCATCCATAATGTCATCCAACACTGTGTACTCTTTCTGTTCTTGATCCTATTATTACAACTAATATTTATGCATTAATTTTTAATTAAAGACTACATATATAGACGAAAATATTTTCATATCTTTAATGCTCCATAAATGGAAACCAAAGTCATCCTCACCATAACCAACAAATGTGTATTTCTTTGATTTTGGCTCTAGCTTGGTCCTATTCTCTTTCTTAATGGCACTTGTATGGAATTGTATTTATATATTCAAGAGAAAACATGAGTTAAGTGTATTTTGAGATCCTTAAAGTCTTCTATATGCCTAGTGTGTAAATATTAAGTTATATTGATCAAATTTTGCTTCTACTCCTTCTTTCTTACCTTCATAGGCCCAGAAGAGCCAACTTTGAATGCTTGGTACAGTCCATACAGATGGATTTGGGAGGATTAATATTGGGAGTTTAGATGGGTATTATTTAGATTCAAATACATGTAAATATTTTTGATTTTCATGTCTCCTCCTCTATGAATCATTTTTAAGAATCCAGGTAGCTTTTTATGCTCTAACATCTATTAGGGGTCCCTACTTGAGCTTGTTTCTAAATATTTTATTTTGGTTTGATAGTTTGGGTTATTTCATGTGTTTTATATGGCATATCCACATGTTTATCCATAATAATATTAGCATGAGTTTTCTCAAATTCCTAAGAGAGCCTCTTATAGGCTTGTTTGTGCTTGGAAACTAGTTCCTTTTACACCTACAGGTGTCTTTAGGATTGGGAGAAGACATTTTGATGTTGTTTCAAGATGATTATTGATAAAGGTCATATGTTTGAGTATGGAAAACACATTTTAGTGGTTTAAAGACATTTTCACTTACATATTCTTGTTCCTTCCATATCTCTACCTACATAACACAGCTTAAGACACTCACCTACAAGCCCTGATGATGTCATGCTGATGTTTGGAGAGATTTATTTGTAATCCAATTTCTTAACATTATATAAGATGCATTAAAATTCCTAAGAGATCCTCTCCTAGGGTTTTTTTGGTTGCATATCATCCTCACTACTTTACACTTAGAAGTATACACCTATAGGTGTCATTTGTAGAGTTTTAGAGGTGTGGTACAGAGGGATGGTCGATAGGTCTTGGTATTCATGAGTGTGATGTTTTATGTTAGAATATAAGCATGTTTAAAACCCTTGGTATCCCATTAGGTGTTTAGAAACCTTTCCAAATAAAAGAGCCTAAGTTTGGGAACTTTTCCCTAAATTGAGAAAATAAAGAGCTCTTCCCTTTTTGTGATTCTGAAGAAAGCTAGTTGTGAGCCTTTGATAGTAATACCATGGGGATAGTAAGTTAAAAGATAAGGATAATGTAAATATTAAGTAACCTAGTGTTTGAGGTTCTCAAAACATGTTTCCCACACACTAAATTTGCTCAGTGCTCTCTACAGTTCTCAATTTTTGAAGTGGTTTTTATACCCAAACATCATAATGTGAGATTTCAATCTAAAATAGGTAATTCTATGTTTTAATAACAAAAAAATGTCTCAAGGAATTTTTTGAGATGACTCCATGATCAGGTATCCACTCCAAAGTACACCTACATGTATACTTAGGCTTGGAAAATGGCCATCTATAGGTTTGTTTGGAAAACACTTGTAGGTTATAAGAAACCTATAACATGGAGACTTACACTAAGAATCCCACACATCATGGATGCATTAAATTACCTAATTGAGACCATAATATTCATTTTATATATCTTATAAGGATAAAATTCACCTATAGGTGTCTTTCAATCATAAATTTAACACTTATAGCTAGGTAGACCAGTGAGTTAGTTTGGATGTTTGGGTGATGTTTTAAGGGAATTAAAAGATATGTAAATGGATGAAATAGGTACAATATTATCGTAATAAACTCATAGGATGTTAAAAATATTTTCCTTGAGCTTAAAATAGGTAAAAAAACTATGGAGGACCCCTATTTTATAAAGGATACAATGACTATAGGTAGATAATCAATAGAGGTCATATGCATGAATAAGGTTTTGGACCTAAACAAAGGAGAAAATTATTATAAAAAATTCATTATGATATTATAATATTCAAGTAATCCTCAATAAATCCATTATAAAACTCAATTGAAAAATAATAACCTACAACAAAGGTCAACAAGTAGTGTCTCAGTCATAAGGGGAAGATATACAATCATGAGACTAAAGGGTATGAAGTGAGAACATGAGAGTTGAATCAGGTATAAAAAGTAAAAAAAATTCAAAATTATCATATGGATATCATGATTTACTCATATTATTCTATAAATCAAACAAATATCCTTCAATCACACAAAATATAGCTTACTTGCAAAAACATCGTGCGTAGATTGCATATGTAGGGACTAGTTTAAAACTTGAAGGTTTGGAGGGTCAAGTGACTAAAAAAAGATATGAATTTTGGTATGGATCATAAATAAAACATATATAACACCATAAAATACTCTTTTTTGATGATAAATTAGGGGAATTTCCCCCTATTTTGTCTCAAATAGGGGAACTTTTCCCATGCCTAAAACTGGTAGTTTTGAGGAAAAGAGGTGAAGTGCTAAACCAAAATCTTTGGAAATAATATGAGAAGGTTTAGAAAGATGAAAAATAATTTTAAAAACATGAATGACACTTATAAAATTTAGGAAATCAAATAAGGTCCTCGATACCCCCAAACCTACAAGCAAGGCCTAGTATGCCTAATCTAGACCTAGTGCCTAAAAGTAGTCCTATCACTTTTTAGGATAAATAAACATTGAAACCATGTGGAACATGTTTATTGGGAGATAAAAAAGGTTTTTGAACCATTATTATGAAAATAATTCCATCAAGAGGCCATTTGTTGTCTTAGATGCACTCAAACCTTGTAGAATGTATAGAAGAGACCTGAGTGGCCAACATAGGATGCTTGTATCTCCCATGATACTTTACATTGAGACTCAATTTGGGGATGTTATATAAGGTCCATAAGAAGCTTTTAGTGGATTTTTTTTATAACTCCAATGTGTAGTCTTTATGAGCAAAGTTTAAGACCTAAAATGACTCTAAACACTCAAAAAAACCTCTCTAAGGACCCGATTGGGAAGATATTGCAAATGGAGCATCAAAATGACACAATTTGTCCCTGAAACTGATTATTGGTGATAGATAACTATCCAGCCCTACCCCAAGTGACTGAGCTATACTACACTTATATGGATGGTGTATACTAGGGATTTATTTGATTGATTTATGTGTTTTTAGGTATAAAGAAACTTTAGATGATGTAACCACTTTTAGGAGAGAGATTGGGATGTTTTCTAAGTTCCCATTTTCATAAATTGAGGTATCTAATCTCCTAAGTGTGTCTACTATCTTCCTCATCTTAGTCAGTCTAGTGAGTAGATAGTGATCACTTAATGAAAAAGATGAGAACTCCAATTGGGAAGCCTTTTGAGGACTATTCATGAACCTAATTAATTTTAGACTATTTAAAAGTGTCATCCCTCCTTGTGAATGGATTGGGTTGAATAATTGGAAGAATTTTGAATGCCAAGTGTGAGAGGTGCATGAGAGAGAGAGTTATTTATAACTATTTAGGATGATTTCTCATGGCCAAGGGAATATGAATGATTAAAGACCACTCCAATTCCTATGGAGGATCTTTAGTAACCTTTACCCATTATATAAATCATCATAACTATCCCTATTTAATGGAGAGGTAGTTTAATGAAGGCAAATCATGAGGGCAGTTTTGTATGCAAGTAAGAGAGCATCTATGCCACATTTGGAGGATTTTTGATATATTGAGAGACATTTGTCATTGTTTTACTTATAAGACCTATCTCATGATTTATTCCATGCTATTTTAACTCCTTTTTCTTGCTTGATAGATATTTTAGTGACTCTTAAACTTCACCTTCTCTCTCTTCTCTCATAATTCCTATATATACTAGCCTTTTTGGATTTTATATGGATATCTCCACCTAATTATGGTGAATACCTGATAAATTATTGTGTTTAAATTATAAATAATATATTTTTTACCTCTTTCATGATTTAATTAAGTGCATTTTATGGTTTTTTATCTTTTACAAGTGTATTTTGCTTACTTTGACATGTTATCCTATCTAGTGCCTTCTGTAGTTTGAAATCTCTCTTTTGTAGGTTAGTAAGAAGTGTCTAATATGGATTTAAAGTATAGTGAGTATCTCACTCATTAATGTTTATATAAGACCTATTATCTAATTCCTCCTAACCTAGACTATTTTCAAGATCCCATGCTTGAAACATTGATGTAGAAGAAGAGATTTCCGTTTGATGGATGAAATGTATGTGTAGTTTTCCTTTTGGTTCCAAGTGAATTTCAAGTGGTATGAGTAGACCATATATTTGGTGCATCACCTCCTTATATATTTTTATTTTAGGTGTATTAACCATTTTCCTCATAAATTAAAGTGTGGTTGTGGTGTGTGGAAGTGGTAGATCAAGGGAACTAGCCCTAATATAAATACTCACCTCAAATTTGGGTCACACACAACACTTAGGTGTTTAAATTTTACCACTTTAATGAGGATAGACTTTTAATCTCCACAATGGGTGCAATTTCAAGTGATAATATTTTTTTGCATGCCTAATAGGACTCTTATTCTAAGAGGTTGAGGAATTTTGGTGTTCTCCTCAAGATATTAGCCTTTGAAGGCATTTCCACTAAGTACCCATGATGATTCCAAGCATAAATATACTATTCAAGTAGGCTAGGTACTATATTTGAGGTTGTTTCTTGTTCTATACACTTATCATGAATTATTCATGGCTAATCTTGAGTTTGAGTTTTATCTTATACAAATTGGCGAAACATATCCATCTTGTCCCATTCCCTACCAATGTGAACAAATCCTTGGTCAATCTTGTCATGATCCCTATCAATCCTATGTTGCCTATAATCATCCCTATCAAGCTTTTAATTTACCTATTCCACCTAGTTCCTCTCCAATTCAGTCCATTTCAAGTTTCAAGAAGACTCTTATTGCTATAAAGACTATATGTTAGACCTTGATACTAGAAATGGTTGTGGTCAAGTCATCCCTAGTGTTTGTATCAAAAGTGTGAAAGATGCTTTAGAGAAATTAAAGAGAGAATGGATTCCCATTGAGAGAGATAATTGGAAAGGCCTTAATAATGAAATGCTTGATGTTTGTGGTCTAATTTTCCACATAGAGGAGAGGTTAGCTAGCTCAGTCTTGTCAGCTCTAATACAACCCACATTAATCTTCATGTGTGTTAAATATACCCATTCAAAATTCTAATCAAATCATGCTTAAAAATGTCCCAAGTCATTCATGCATTCCCCAAAAGTATCCCTTCTTGGAAGTCCATCAAAGAGAGTAGAAAAAGGAAGAATGACACCATTGTAGAGTAATTTAATCCATCTCACAACTTGATTGGAGAAGATTTTGACAGAAGAAGATTGATGTTGGAGGCCCATTTTGACAAAGAGATTGAGTTGGTAAACCAAAATTTGACACAATCCATCATGGTAGCAAAAAATTATGTCTCTAAGCGTGACATTCCTATATTTATATCTCATCTCCATGAATAACTCTCAAATCCTAGTTTCCTAAGATGGAAAAAAGTAGTGGTAGCTTATGGAAAGAAGAAAAAGGAATGTCTACATGGAAAAGTTAGAAGTAGAGAAAAATATAAACCTACTCGAATCCCTCCCACCCCTCCTTAAGAAGCCTTTTTCCCTTCATCTCAACTCTCTTTTACTTTCTTTCCTAATGAATATCTTGTTTCCCCCCAAGAGAAGCTATTTCAAGAGAATCTTGCCAAATGAATTGAGGAGTTAGAACTCAAAATGTAGGAGTTCTCATCTATCCAAGAGAATATTAAATCCAATGAAGCCATTGAACCCATATTTCTACCTCCTCTAACTGATCCATTATACCCTTCTAATGGTGAAGAATACATCACTCCTTGGAAGCCTTCTTGGGTTTTAGTTCCTAGTTTTGAGATGCCTAGTATTGACACCACTAAGAGGGAGAAGGAGATTGAAATTTTAGACTAGGATGTAGATGAAGAGGAGATAAATTATTATGAGGAAATATCATATTGTGATGATAATGAAGATGACATTTCTTGTGTTTGAGAAGAATCCTTGGAAGAGGTTCGTTTAGATTCCAAAGAAGAAAAGGAAGAAGTTTCTCTTATTATTCCCCTTCATGATGATGATCAAGAAGAGGATGATAAATTATGGCAGAGATTTGAATACATTTGAAATGAATTTGAAAGCCTCAAGGGGCCTATAATTCTTTTGGAGTTGACTATAAGAAATGGTAAGATGCCATGTTTCAATAAGAAGACATGTGGTATACTTATATGTAAATGTTCAAAGAATATGAAGATAGTGAGAAGGTAAGACTTCAAAAAAAACAAGCCCAAAATGTTGAGGAACAAGTAGGTGTTGAGAGGTATCACCATCAAGAGAGTATAAATTATGATGGAGTAATCTATGATGACTATGAGTCTTGTGAAAATGGTTTGAAGATTCATTCTAGAACCACATGTGAAGCTACTCCCACAAACATTAAGGAGTTTAAACAAGAAACACTTATAAAATGCCATGATAAAAGACTTCTTTAAGGGTTTGAAGAGGTAACAAAAGAGAAAGAGAAATGAAACCTTTCAAGAAGTTGTTCCATTCATGGAGATGAAAATATACCATAATGAGACAAAGGAACAGTAGTATGAGGTACCTTTCTCAATAAGAGTTCATCTACCTTGGAGTCTTGTTTGAGATGACTCCATCAAAGGATATGCCAATCTAAGGAACGAGAAAGAAGTATGAGTCATCTAGTACTACATCCAAAAGGAAACATGCTTGGCACCCTCATTCATCTCATGAAGAAGGAGATTAAAGATACATTCCTTTTGACCCAAGAAGAGAGGTATTTTTGGTTAGATGTACATAATTAGTTTGATTTATATTGTGTATTGTGTTTCCCAAGTGTTTAGTAGCATAAGTGTGCCTTTGTTTTATGTGTTTCCTTGGTCTTAGTGTGTGTTATCTTTCCTTTATGTGTTTTAAATTCAATCAGTTGTCTTGTTAGTAAAGTTAAGGTCTGATCTTAATATTTTTAGAGTGAATTTGATTCCCTTTACCTAATGTATATGATAAGGATACTGATCCTTAACATAGGCAAGCATGTTACCCCTAGGAATTAACAAAAATGTTGACCAAATTTGAATTTTAGTCAAATTGGGTCAACCACTACATATTGAAAATTTTAAAAGGTTCCCATATGTCTAATAGGGTCTCATGTATGTCTAAAAATCTCACCTATCCTTGCTTTAACCTTGGTGTAAGCCTATCTTCCTTGTACTTGTCTAATCAACCAAAGTAAACTCTAGTAAAACATGGTCAAAGACTCAAATTATTTTATAAATGCCAAAATAGGGTCATTGAAATGTTTTAAGGTGTCCCTAAGTCATAATTAGTCATTTTTCATGTTTCATATGCAAAAATGTCTTTTAGCCACATTTTTGGCTCATTAAATAACTTGTACAAAGTTTTACAAGGAAGAAATTTGTCACCCAAGTATGATTCTAACATGGATGATGTCATAATTTGTTAGGAACTGGTTAGAAGTAGAGAATAAGTAGTTTCATGCATAAAAATAAGAGAATATCTATAAAATAGGCTCTTAATGGCACTTGTACAGACTTGGAAAGTCTATCTTCAAGTGAAAACATGATTTTAGTGTCTTTTAAGGTCCCTAAAGTCTTCTCTATGCCTGGTGTGTAGATATTAAGTTACAAAGATCAAATTTTGCTTCTGGTCTTTATTTTTTGCCTTCAAAAGCTAAGAAGAACCAACTTTAAATGCTTGGTATAGTCTATATAGATGGAGTTGGGAGGAGTGATCTTGGGATTTGAGAGGGGTATTAGTTAGCTTAAAATCCATGATAATAAGTTTGATTTTCATTGATCCTCCTTTATGAATCATTGTTAATAATCCAGGTGGCATTTTATTCTCTTACATCCATGAGGGGTCCCTGTTTAAGCTTATTTATAAATCTTTTGTTTTATTTTGATAGTTTGGGTTGTTTCATGTGTTTTCCAAGGCCTCTCCATAGGTTTCTCCATCATAATATTAACATGAGTGTTCTCAAATTCCTAAATGAGCCTCTTCTATGCTTGTTTATGGTTGCAAACTAATTCCTTTCACACCTACATGTGTCTTTAGGATTGGGAGAAGATGTTTTGATGTTTTTTTAAGATGTTTCTTGATAAAGGTCATATGTTTGAGTATGGAAAATTGATTTGAGTAGTTTGGAGGCCTTTTCACTTGCATATTATTATTCCTTCCATGTCTATGCCTGCATAACATAACATAAGACACTCACCTATAGGCCCTGATGATGTCATGCTAATGTTTGGAGAGATTTAATTGTACTCCAATTACTTAACATTGTATAAGATGCATTAACATGCCTAAGAGATCCTCTCCTAGGATTTTTTTGTTGCATATCACCCTCACTACCTTACATTTAGAAGTATACACCTACAAGTGTCATTTACAAAGTTTTAAAGGTGTTGTATGGAGGGATGGTTGATAGGTATTGGTATTCATGAAGACCGTGAGGTTTTATGTTAGAATATAATCATGTTTAAGACCCTTGGTATCCTATTAGGTGTTAAGAAACCTTTCCAAATAAAAGAGCCTAAGTTTGGGAACTTTTCCCTAAATTGATAAAATAGAGAGCTCTTCTATTTTTGTGATTTGATTTAGAAATTCAAGAGGAGGTCTAAAGAAATCTAGTTGTGAGACTTTGATATTCATACCATGTGGATAGTAAATTTAAATATAATGATAATGGAAAAATAAAGGAACCTAGTGTTTGAGGTTCCCAAAACATGTTTTTCACACACTAAAGTTGCTCAGTGCTCTCTATAGTTCTTAGTTTTCCAAAGTGGTTTTTATAGCCAAAGATCATAATGTGAGATTGCAATATACACTAGGTAATTTTATGTTTTAAGAGCATGAAATTTTCTCAATGAATTATTTTAGATGAATCCATGAGTAGGTAGCCCTCCTAAGTACACCTATAGGTGCACTTAGGCTTGGAAAATGGCCATCTATAAGTTTATTTGGAAAACACTTACAGGTTACAAGAAACTTATAACATGGAGACTTCAAATAAGAATCCCACACATCATGGATGAATTAAATGATATAAGTGAGACCCTAAGATGCATGTTATAGGTCTTAGATGAACAAAATGCACCTACAGGGTTCTTTCAAGCATAAATTTGACACTTACAGCTAGACAAACCAGGTAGTTTAGATGTTTGGGTGATGTTTTAAAGGAATTAAAAAATGAGTAAAGGGATGAATAAGATTAAAAATTATACTAAAAAACTTAGAGGAGGTTAAACATATTTTCCTTGAGCTTAAAATAGGAAAAACAAACTATGGAGGACCCTTATTTTACAAAGGATATAGTAACTATAGGTAGACAATCAACATAGGTAATATGCATGAATAAGATTGTGGACCTTAAAAAAGGAGAAAATTGATCTAAAAATTTCCTTATGATATGAGAATATTAAAGGACGCCTTAAGAAATAAATTATAAACCTTAGTTGAAAAAGAATAACCTACAATAGAGGTCAACAAGTAGTGTCTCAGTCATAAGGGGAAGAGATATAGTCATGAGACCAAAGGGTATGAAGTGAGAACATGGGAGTTGAAGTGGGTATCATAGGTAAAAAATATTAACCATGATCATAGGGATATAATTATTTCCTCAAAATAGTCTATCAAGAAAACAAATATCTTTCAATCACACAAAATATAGCCTACTTGCAAATAAATCTTGCATAGATTGCATATGTAGGGACCAATTTGAAACTTTAAGGTTTGGATGGTCAAGTGACAAGAGCAAGAGATAAATTTTGGTATGGACCATAAATAAAACTTATTTAAAACCTTCAAATAATATTTTTTGATGAGAATGCAATGGAAGTACCCCCTTTTTAATCTCAGATAGGGGGCACTTTCCCAACACCCAAAACTAGTAGTTTTGATGAAAAGAGGTGAAGTGGTGAACCAAAAGCTATGGTAATCATGGGAGAGTGTTTATAAAGATGAAAAATACTTGTAAAAACATGAATGAAACTTGATAGAGGCAAGAAATCAAATAAATTCATCCATACCCCAAACTTACAAGCAAGGCCTAGTAGGCCTAATCTAGACCTAGTGCCTAGACATAGTCCTATAACTTTTTGAGCTAAAATAGACATTGAGACAATGTGGAACATGTTTCTTGGGAGTTAAAAAATGTGCTTGAACCATTATTATGAAGGTAAGTCCATCAAGAGGCCATTTCTTGGCTTGAAGGCACTTAGACCCTACAAAATATATAGAAGAGACTCGAGTGGCCAACTTAGGATGCTTGTATCTCCGATGATATTTTTCATGGATATTCAAGGTGTTTATGGATTTTATATAAATTATTGAAAAAAAATTTAGTGGCATTGGTTTATAACCCAATGTGTATTCTTTATGAACAAAGTTCAAGACCTAAAATGACTCTATACCCTCACACAACCCTCTCTAGGGACCTGACTAGGAAGATATTGCAAATGGAGCATCCAAATGACACAAGTTGGCCACAAAACTAATTAGAGGTGATATATAAATCTCTAATTCCCTTCCCCATGTGACTGAACTATACTAAAATGTTATATATGGTGTACAACAAG
The DNA here is from genome assembly GCA_037957365.1 of Torreya grandis. Taxonomy (NCBI): domain Eukaryota; kingdom Viridiplantae; phylum Streptophyta; class Pinopsida; order Cupressales; family Taxaceae; genus Torreya; species Torreya grandis. The sequence continues at coordinate 1,708,437 of JARHVA010001642.1, forward strand.
GCATTATTTGATAGATTTATGTGTTTTATAAGTATGGAGAAACTTTAGATGATGAAAAAACTTTTAGAAGAGAGATTGGGACTTATTATAGGTCCCATATTCATGTATATATGTATTTAATCTCCTATGTGTGTCTTCTATCTTCCTCATCTCAACTAGTCTAGTGAGCAGGCAGTGATCACTTAATGAAAAATATGAGAACTCCAATTGGGAAGCTTTTTGAGGATTGATTCATGAACCTGATGACTTGGAGACTATTGAAAAGTGGAATCACTCCTTGTTCATGGATTGTGTTGAAGAATTGGAAGCATTTTGATTTTCAAGTGTGATAGGTACATGAGAGGGAATTAATAAATAACTATTTGGAATGATTGCTCATGGTCAAGGGAATATGAATGATTAAAGACCACTCCAATTCATATGGAGGCTTATCATTAACCCCTCCCCCTTAGATAAATCATCAAACCTACCCCTATTGAGTGGTGAGGTAGTCTAATTAAGGCAAATCATGAGGGTATTTTCATATGCAAGTAAGAGAACATCTACACCACATTTGGAGGAGTTTTGATATATTGAGAGACAATTGTCCTTGTTTTCCTTATAAGACCTATCTCATGCCTAATTACATATTTTAACTACTTTTTCCTGATTTAAAAGTGTCTTAGTGACTCTTGAACTTCACCTTCTCTCTCTTCTCTCACAATTCCTATATATACTTGCCATTTTGGATTTTGTATGGATCTCTCCACATGAGTATTTTGAATCCCTACTTAATTGTTTCCTTAAACTAATAAAGAATCTAATTTTTACCTCATTCATGATTCATTAAGTGTATGTTATGGTTGTTGGTCTTGTACAAGTGTATTTTGCTTACCTTGACATGTTATCCTTCCTAGTGCCTTGTGTAGTTTGAAAGCTCTCTTTTGTAGGTTAATAAGAAGTGTCTAATATGGATTGTAGTTATAGTGAGTAGCTTATTCATTAGTTTTTATAGAAGACATATTTTATAAGTCCTCCTAACCTATAATATCTTTAAGACCCCATGCTTAAAACATTGATGGAGAAGAAGATATTTTAGTTTGATGGATGAAGTGTATGTGTAGTTTTCCTTTTAGTTCCAAGTGCATTGCAAGTGGTGTGAGTAGACCATATATTTGGTGCATAGCCTCCTTATCTAGGTTAATTTTAGGCTTATTAACCCTTTTTCTCATAAATGAAAGTATGGCTGTGGTGTGTGGAAGTGGTACATCAAGGGAACTAGCCCTAATATAGAGACTCACCTCATATTTTGGGTCACCCACAACCCTGAGGTGTTTCCATTATGTCACTTGAACAAGGAGGTTCTTATCAGCTCTTCAAGGGGTGCAATTTCAAGTGATAATAGGAATATATCAATAAATAAAAATATTAGCTACTGACTTGCTCAAGACCGGATTACACTCCTCACCAAAGCATTTTATCATCCTTAAAGGACCATTATAGATAATTTGGACTTATTATTCATCCAAATCCAAACAAAATTATTATAAACAAGTCTAAAATATTTAAAATTTTGTAGTTATAA